>CM033631.1:5976962-6480264 GCA_019453435.1 Rhinogobius similis | reverse complement strand
AATAAAATTGGAGGTTTTGCTTGAGAAAATTCGAATCTGTCAATAATCCAGCAACAGGTGGTTACGTGCAGGGCGTTTAGAGCTTTTTAAAAACTAATCCTACTCTCATATTTCTTTGCTACAGATCTAACATAGCTATTGTGTCTAAAAAGTAAGTAAAACCGCAGTGAAACAAATGCATCCACACTTCCATCTCTGCAGCGCCGACATGTGCATTCGCCTTTCGTGTCTCCGTTTTCCTTTTTTGGTGTTTTATGATCTGAACGTGCTTTCTGTGTGCGTCATACACAGATATGTGCACCTTCACAGAAAAAAAGGGCTGATGCTCTCTGGGGAAAGTAGGGTTTCAGTTCACTCTCAGTCCAATACGCTCAAGAAGGCAGCGGTAAAAGCTGTAATTCAACAAGGATATATCTGTAAAGGTATGTGCAATTATTACTAGATTTTGAACCTGTTAAAATGTTTTTTCATTCATTCATTCACTTCATTTACTTTTATTCACCCAAAAAAAACTAAGATCAAAATCATTTTAACATATACAGCTTGAACAGAGTGAGGAAGGACGTGGTTGAGAGCTGGATTTGAAGTCACGATGCTACAGTTTGCTCACATGGTGCGTACGCTGTTATCCACCCCACAACCACATCACCTAAATCTATTTTTCAAGAGTAACCTGGTGAACTGCTACACACGTTATAAAAAACACAACTACGAAGACATTTAAATCAATATAAAAATGACACCAGGAAACACAAACACGGTTTCTTCGTTTTTTTCATTTATAGAGCATGAACCCCTCATACGAACAAGCTAAGTGTAAATTCAGTACGGACACATCTGAAAATAATCCAAGCATGAATGGAAAACAGTAATCATAATTCACTTTTTAGTCATTTTAAGTGTTGGTTGACCCGTTTCTAAAGATAACCGAGAATGTGTTTTGTCAGAGTGTCTATGTGTTGACTTGGTTTAACATCTTTGTATCCACATGAAACAAAAACTGGTACAAAGCGCAATCTTCTGAATTCCAAGCAGAGGAATCCATGACTAAAATCTAGCATAAAACAGCGCCGTTGCAATGTATAGCGGCTTTCCCTTCTTTGTACCCAGGCTTCCCTCCAACCACAGAACAAACAGCCTTCCACGAGCCTGACACAGTTCAGTCCCGTCTCTGTGAAGCCCTCGCTGGGGACCTGCACCTGCGAAGCGCTGGTCTTCAACTCGAGACACAAAAGCCTTTTAAAATGTCTCCTCTCCAAAGACCCTGGGCTGCCATCCACTCGGAGGAAACCGCGCATCCCTCAACTTCAACCAACACATGTCAGCGGAGCGCACATCAAACGGGGCCATTAGAGTCGAGAGAAAAGACAGCTGGTTCTGGCGTCTGACGCACGCTCTGGCCGGGACAAAACGCAGCTAAGTGAACGTCCAGGGAGTGCGGCGGTGGAGGGAGAAAAGGCGATGTGGTTCAGTGGGAAACGGGACGACGGCGAAGGGCTCTGATGGTATTGATGGGCGGTACGGTGATGATTTATTCAATACATTGGCTTTTTTTGGACGCAGACTTTTCTTATTACCGTCTGCACTTCATGTGACAAGTGAATTTCTCCGTTGTGAGATCAATAATGGATTATCTTCAATTTTGTAAGGTTAGAATTACAAAATTGTTAGGATTGTCGTTAAGGCTGCACCAATTAATTGAGTATTCGTGACAATAAATCAATCTAGAAGGCTTCAGTCACCATAGTTTAACATTTATTTGGTTGGTAATCTATGTAAAACGTCTCAATGTACAACGGAGATAATAGTTTGACTCGTCGACAACTAAAAGAATCGTAAATTGAAGCCATAATTGTCACGATACTTAAGTCTGTTGGTCAAATAGAGCAACAGGATTTGTAAAACATCATGTAAATTTGACCATCACGTTCATTTTGTAATCTTTAATATTAATAAACCAATGTTATTTTTAAAGACAAGCCTTTAAAATATGTATGAAGCAAATTGGAATTGAATAAATAGTTATAACAAGTCAATGACATCTTCACGTTTTAGTAAGATGGCTAAACTGCAGACATGATTTTTAGCGAGATGTCAAGAATTCTACAATATTAACTTCTATATTCATCTGAGAATGTGGATTCAGTTACTAGAAAGTGTTTTTGTCAATGTGCCAAGAGAAACCAGACTCGTACCGTCTCAACTATTTGCAATTCAATATCTATATAAACAAACCATCGCTAAATCTAATTGAATAGATCTGCCACAGAGGCCTTCGAACGCGGGAAACATCACCATAAACATTTAGTTTGTCAAAACGGCAAACATTCAGCAGACTCCACCGAGACAGGGACAAAAGCTTTTGCAGTTCCAAAACTATTACATTGAAAGTTAATACCGTTGATTTCAATTGTCTGAATACAAGAGACTCTACAGGCGCTAGATGTTCAAGTAATTCTTTGTTCAAGCTATAAATAGTTCAGCTTTTTGACCAGAACTTGTCAACACTGCAGCCAACAACGTTAAGGCGAGACACTGCAAGTGAGTCGGGAAAAATATAAGAGTTCACTTACACGCTGTATGTGTAAAAAAGTGTTATGTAATGGTTTTATATAAAGCATTAGGCATTTTACGTGTAGAGATTGACAAAATTGCACATATTTGGGACATTTAAATCAGAAAATGGATAGATTTAAATGCCTTGCTTGTACTACTTGACATTTTAGACACAAACTAATATATAGAGGGGATTTTTGGTGTCAGATTTAGTTTTTTCAGTAAACTAGACATCACTGAAATTGTTTGTAAAAATGTAATTTCACCTGGTTTTGGGTTAGACCAACAAATTCTTGTGTACGATTTGTCAATGTCTTGTTAAAGTGCGTATGACGGGTTTGAATCGTTTTCTAATTTTGATTTTATTTTGTGTATTAATATCTATTGTACATAAAAATCTAGTTTTACTCCAATCAAGTAGTAGTTTGTGGAGATAAGTTGAAAAATCTATTGAAAATTACAGGAAGTAAAAACACATTTGACATCACAGTAGGGAGCATTACATCCGAAGGTTATGCATAATTTACTGAAAATATACAACTTTTTTTATCCTTAAAACATTAATTCAACAAAATAAAGGGGTTCACACGTTTTGATTTGTCAGATTAAAAAAAAAAATCAGTTACATTCATTGAGTTTTAGCCCAGTGTACAAAGTAATTTCCTAGTGTGATGTCATTACATCACACTACATTATATTACATATTTACAACCAGGAAGTGATAAAAGTAAAAAAAAAAAGTCTAAATTGTGATAATGATTGTGTATTTTTTTTTTTTTAGCAAAACTTTAAATAGATTCATCATACCCGTATTTTAGTCACGAGTAGTGAAACCTGCCATAGGCACTTTTAATCTATGTATTAAAGAAAATAGCCTTTGATGTCCTCTATAAATCTATGGATGCATGTTGATTAAATTAAATAATTAAACATCTTTAGGTGCTGTTTGGACGATGTCGTTTCCATGTGAAAGGTGATATATCGAGAGAACAAACTGACCAAAAAACTGCAGTGTCTGGCCTTAAGTTAAATTGTTGGTGCATAAACTCCAGTGACTAAAACCCCAACCAGCACACCACCGCAGCACGTCAACCCTAAAACCATCCAACAGAGCTCACCGGAGACAGAAACAGTGCACTTGAAACCATCGAAAGCCTGGACGAGAGTAAAAAAAGAAGTGGCATGCTGCTGCGTCCTTACCAGTCTGGTGAAGAGGGGCACTCCCAAATGCCAGAGGTGCTCGTTCAGCAGGCCGCTGTACACCACGTTCCCGAAGACAGCAATGCTTCCTGACTTGCACAACGTGTTTCCTGCAGGGACAGAAAGAGAAGAGGAGCTCGTGAGGCGTTCGGGGAAAAAAAAACAACAAGCGGCAAAAGGCCAAACATGAACAGTCGGTGTTACAGCGAGAGGGGAGGGAAAATGGGAAGAAACAGCAAATTTAATCAAAGGAAATCATTGCACCGGATGGGAATAATAGAGAATGCAGCATCAATTCTTATAAATATTGATCCACAGGTTTATTGACCTCACGTGTAATGACACATAGAGATAGGTGCGGGTGTGAAGGGGATCGATGGAGTCACAGAGTCCATAGAGACTGAACAGAGGAAACAAGGAAGACTGCAGAGAACGTGGGAATACAAATATAAGGTATGTTTGTCATTTGAAGTTTTTTCCATCTCATTTAAATAAAAATTGCAATATTGGGGCTTGTCACTGTAAATTGTCTTCATCATTTGTCGATGTATTCCCTCGTTAGGTTTAGAAATCAAGACATTTTCAAATGTCTTTCAGATAGAAATCAAAACGTCTTGATTTCTTACCTTTGGAAAATGTTCTACCTTGTTCACAGTTGTTGAGGTTCATTTTGGATGTTTTGAAGAAAAGGGTCAAATTGGTTAAAAGTCAGGCCATGTCGGTTAATAGCCAGTACAATGGCTCTCAAAAAATGTATAACATTATACTCTCACATGTTTTGTTATTAAAAAGGTCGATGTATATTTGTTATGGTTAGCTCTTTGTAGAAGGGTCACAGTGAACTCAGGCCCGAATAATAAGGTTTTGGTCCAGCTTAAGGCATCTTTGTCCAATAATAGTGATGTTTAGGGCCTAGTTTTGAGGTAAAAGTTAAAGGAGAAATGCAGAAATGCCATGCCTTGAACTATAACATAAGTAGATCATCTTGTTACGACATGGATCCAAAAAAGGTTTAACGAAAGAAACAGGTCCATTGACTGCACGTTGTTGTTTACATATTTAGACATTTTAGAACCCTGCATGTATCATTTGGAGTCTTAACTCATCAAATAATCACAGGAGTAAAGGAATAAGTAAAGGAATGTGGGCAGGGATAGGAAAACAGGAATTTTCTGAGCACTCAAGCCTCAGTTGCAGGATGATACTGGATTTCTCAAAAGGATCTGGATCAGAATACAACTTTGAGTAAGATAATGATGAGGAAACACAATTATATCAAAGTTTTTTTTTTTTTGTTTTTTTTTTTGCATTAATGTCTGTCCCCTTTAATCAATTTGTTTCATTTACTGTATATGAACAATATGCTAAACTAAAATATCTTTTGCAGGAATCAAGCTGGGAAACAAATCTAGAACCCCATTGTGTGAAGCAAAATCTCAAACCACTAAGCCACAGTACCACTACATTATAATAATATACACTTCTTTACATTTATACCACAAATAATGGCATAATTCCATATTTTATTGCCACTAATTCACCAGCACACTATTTTACAAGCTCCTGCGACATTATAAGAGACCTCCACGCTCTCAGGACCCTTCTTTGCTTTTATTATGTCCTCATTCAAACCCTACATTCCCATTCCCATCATGCATTTCTCCCGCCGAAGCCCCTCTAAAGCTCGGCAGTGATTGGCTCCCGTTCACCTCTGACCTCGGGAGGCGCAGGGTCCGGCCGCGCAAATATTAAACCGCGACGGAGCAGCGGGTTTTATGACTACATCTGTCACAGCCGCACTGATACAAGGCTCATTATTAATTTACACAATAGTCACTTCAGCGGTGGATAATAGAGGCAGAAATATGTTTAAACAAAGAGATGGGGAAAGGGAAGGAACAGGAAATGGCGCAGAAACGTCGCAAACAAGGCCATATAGAAACAGCGAGGTAATACAAGACTGTGACATCCATGAAGCATAACATTATGACCACCTGCTCCATACGCTGCAGTGATATACGGAAATGTACACAGACACTACAGGCAAAAGTCTTTTTTGTCCATTTTTTGTTTTTTGGTCAGTTTGCTCTATAAACATATATACTTTTATGTGGAAACAACAAACGTGTCCCAATCTGCTCCTAAAGATGTTTTATTACTTCATTTAATCCACTTCAGGCTGTTTTCTTAAAATGCATTTTCTCCCCTAAAGACATCAAGATCACCTTTAAAGTAGATCCTACACACACCAAACTGTACAATCTTGGTCTCAACAAGATTTTGACGAAACGTACAGAAGGATTTTTTGATATCTAATTCTAAAACAGATTTATTGAAGTTTCAAGTAAAAAAAAGGCAAAATCAGAATTTTTAGACAATTTTCAGTCCAATGTAGGTTACTTAAAAACTAAATAACTAAACTAAATAAGAAACTAAATAATGTTGTAACTAATGTGTTACAAAATGCACCAATAAAATTAAACCTGGTTCTGTCCATTTTTCAGATTTAAATGTCCCAAATATGTGTATTTTTGGCCATATTTACACACAAAATGCCTTATTTCTACTTGAAAACATGAAATGATAACAAACATGTAATACATTTTTTTTTCTTACATTTATGTGAGTAAACTACAGGAGAAGTTTCAAACTGATATCTTGAAATTTAAGATTTTTTCCTATTCACCTGCAGTGTCTCACCTTAATACCTTGAATTTGAAATATTTATCTTGCTTTGAGTAGTGAGATTTTTTAGATTATTATTGTTTTTGCTTATTTCAAACTAAATTGCCTGGATTAGGATGTTGATGTGTTTTGTTACAAATCCAAGGATCAATTTTCTTATTTTTGGCAAATATTTTAGCTTGGAAGAATAAAAGCAGTTGTAAATACTTTCAAACACTTCAAATGGTGGGCAGATGACAGTGAATTTTGCAGATTGAAAAACAAAAAAATTAAGTTTAGATAGTAGCATTTGAAACATTTGAAATTGGTCCAAGTTTTGAATCAGAAGCAGCTCTTGGTGTCAAAATCTGACCGCTGTGTGCTGTCTGCGAGAGTTTTTATTGGCCATGAACCAGGAAGTAACACAGGCAGCAAATGAACACGTGTTTTTCTTTTTGAAGACGGTAAAACTCAGGTACAGCCCCTTTAAATCGACGCTTTCATTCACGTCTACAATTCTGTTCAATTTCAGCCGCATTTGGAGGAGAACAGAAACATTATTGTTGTTTGAAGTATTGAAGAGATACGAGTCGAGGGATTAATCTCTTCAGTTTGTGGTGTTAGCGCTCCTCGTCAACGCTCAAACTAATCAAGAGCCATTGAATAAACCAGCAAAACAACTTTCTCTACAAGTCTGAATTCAAATACTGTTCACTTTAAATGCTTTTTTTCACTTACAGCACAATAATTGTCCATTTAAAACCATATTTACTGAACTAAATCATGGTTAAACTAAACCCAGAGAATTATGAGTGTAAACAAGGACCAAAAAAAAGCACTAAACTAGTTCTGACCCAGTATTAAAGCTGAGGTGCCTAATTTTCAGCAATAATTGAACGTATGAAATCTGTCAAACTAGTTCTATAGCACTCACAAACAATTTGGCACATTGTTAATATCCGCATGGGCTTTGGAACAGTTTTTCAGACCGCAAATAGAAACCCCTGCGACCACCCCAAGCACAGCCAATCAGAGCACTGCTTTCTGGGACATAAAATACTTGACTGTTAGATGCAGAAAGTGCGCAGTGGTCTCATTTTTGTCACAAAGTACTGCTTTAAAAGACACTATTTGGGGGAAAATATGAAATGTACTAATTTGCAACAACAACAACAAAAAAGTCAGGTACCGGAGCTTTTCAGGTCTAAACCAGAACTAAATCATGACTAAACTCAAAGTTTAAACAAGGACAAAATAAACTAAACTAGATCTGATTCAGCATTAAACCAGATCTAAACTAGAAATAGACCAGGACCAGCTGTAAACCAGGTCAAAAAGCCAAAACACTTTGAAGTTTACCACCTAAAGTAGTGCTTCTTAAACTGTGGTTTGCGAGGTCCTCCACAGTTGTAATATTTGCTTAATTCAGAGTCAATTGTTTGTTCTTCTTTCTTGTTTAGAACCTTGGAGACATGATGTTGTCCAGTCTCGATCTGGCGTCTCATTTGTAAAACTTAACGTGGAATTCTTACCAAAATTGTTCAGACAAAACACAAACGCCCAAAAACTTCCGCTCACTTGTTCACTTCTCATCTCTCTGAGCTCAAATCTTATATTGCTTCATCTCCGTTCCGATCCATTCATTTCCTCATCCAGTTGTCTTTTCACACAAAGGTAACGTTGAAAGTCACGTACGCAACATGTTTGTACGTACGCAAGATTTATAAATAAGACCCCTGGTTTAGACCAGATTAAGTCCCTTTGTAGCAGGGGTGTCCAAACTTTTTCCATCGAGGGCCACATATTGAAATACAGACCAAGCAGAGGGCCACAAATCAGTCGTGAAACGTTCAAAAAAAGTTGCATTTATCTGATGTTTAAGTGCCTCCACACCTAAATTCAGTCTCAGTGCCTTTATATCAGCTCTGAGTCGCATCAAAATGTTAGGTATTTAGTTAGTTAGAAGTCTAGAAAATGTTAAATTTGCTGTAAAAAGTGGGCAATGTGGGCCAATTTACCAGTAAGCCCTAGGGCCAAGAAAAATTTGTTCAAGGGCCGCATTTGGCCCCCGGGCCTTAGTTTGGACATGCCTGCTTTATAGACCTGTTAAATCTGGTTTTACTGAAGAATTTGAGAACCGTTCACCAAAATCAACATAAAACTTGCTGCTACGTTAACGCATATTGAGAACCAGTGTTTACTTTTCACACACCAACTCAAGCACATAAGCAACTAGATGCTGTTGCAATAGCTGAAGCTATTGCGAGTGACTGCGCAATTAAATTTGTGTGATGTTGGTCTGGTCCGGGATTCGAACCCACGACCTCCTGATTAGGAGGCAGAAGCTCTAGCCGCTCTGCCACCGTGCTCCTGTCAAACAGTTTAAACAGCAACATTTCATGTAGAGGACCAACAGAAAGGCTCCCACTGTAAAAGATAGGGAAAAATTGCTCGGCAAATTATGAAAAAACTACAAAAGGTACATGTACCAAAAGTAATAGCAGACATTAGAAGACTAGGAACTATTGAAAAATGCAAAAAAAATTAAAAGAATTTAAAAACTGCGGCCTGTGAAACGTGCCGAAAAACCGGAAAATACAAGAACAAATAGTGACTGCCTATAGGCATAGGCAGTCACTCAATTACTGGATGAGCTTACGATACAAATCTGCAGAACTACAGTACAGGACAGGCCAAAGGAAGATTTTTATTTTTTGTAGGGTGTGCTCAGACTCATGTATCTTAGAAAGTGTGCGGGAGTGTGTGTGTGTGTGTGTGTGTGTGTGTGTGTGTGTGTGTGTGTGTGTGTGCGTGCATGTGAATGTACAGGTTTGTATATGTGACTGCCTTTGGGGGGGCGGGGTTGGTTGAGTGGGCTGGATGGCTGTGGGAGAGGTTGGAAGGGAAACGGGATGTGGGAATGTTTTTAATGCACTGTAAAGCACTTTGTGTTACATTATATGTATGAAAAGCGCTATATAAATAAAGTTTGATTTGATTTGATTAAAACTACTGTTAATCTTAATCATTTATCTTGCAAAAGCGCCACGAGCTAACATCAAGAGTTGTCCGGCATAACTTTGCGAAGTGCAAACAGCGAAGCACTTTTAAACGCTGATTATTACCGAGCGACCGCTATTAAACACACATTAACTAAACAAATGCAGGGAAAGCAGGTTAAATAATTAATAAAGCTACAGCAATCATAAAACATGATATTAGCGCTTTTCCGCAGCCTCAATAGCACAAACAGAGAAGGCTAATTACACTGGGGAGCACTTTGCAGCAAATTTCAGTCAACAATATGCGCTTTATGTTTATTGTATGGATAAACACAGGCTTTTATGGCGCTGATAGCTTACACTTCTCACAGATGCCGGGCGCTCATACGCGTTTTATGTCGACAAATGCGAATATGAATTATTGTTTATGCTTCGTGGTGTTTGAACACAACGCCGGTGGAGAAAAATGGAATTCTAAACATGTCGGTGAAGTTAAAGGTGGATCGTGTATGTTTTTATGACGTTTAATCGGTCCGGCGTTTAAAGTGCCTATGACAGGTTGGAGTTGAGATCGTTATATTTAAGATTTAGCAAAAAGAGTTTTATCCCGGTTTAGCAGTTTTTTAGGTTTATAGTTTAACTTCCTGGTGACGTCACACTAGGAAATTCCATAACTGTGTCAAAACTCCTCACAAAAATGATGAGTCTGACAAATAAATATATTTTAACAACCCTTCATTTTGTTCAATTAATGTTTAAAGCAGGCACGTCCAAACTAAGGCCCGGGGGCCTAATGCGGCCCTCAGAACATTTTTTCCTGGCCCTTAGGCTTCCTGGTGAATTGGCCCACATTGTCCTGAGAAGTACTTTTTACAGAAAATTTTAGACTTTCTACAATTGTAACCTAAAAAAAACTAACATTTTGGTGCAATACAGACCTGATATTGAGACTATATAGATGTGGTACTTAAAACATCAGATAAATGCAGCTTTTTTTGACCTTTCACGATTGATTTGTGGCCCTCCGCTTGGTCTATATTTCAATATGTGGCCCTCGATGGAAAAAGTTTGGACAACCCTGGTTTAAAGTCTTGGAAATGTTTTTTTTCTCTTATAAATTGTGCCAAAACCTTTGTGTGGAATTCTGTCTCCCTTGTGTGATTTTGTGATTTTCAATATTTGTTTCAACTTTTCTTCACAATCCTCTAGCTGATTGGTTTAGTTATATTAACAACATGCATTATCTCACCAAATAAAGTAAAAAACAAAACCTGTCATACGCACTTTAATCTTTACAGACTTTTTTTGTGTTAATACTGTGATAGTAAGCGCCAGATGGACGGTCTGCTGTGATTGGTCATTCAAAGTGATGAAGTTTAGGAACAGCTTCATAATGTAGGTTATGAAACAGGATATAGTTAAGAGTTAGGGGTTAGAAAAACTGTGGGGAGACTAAGAATGTCGCGATGACACACTTTAAACTCTAATATATTGACACGATAAACGATAATATTCAAATAATTTTATGACGCCGACACAATAACTTTAAAGCAAAATATTCCCATTAATCTCTATTCCAACTGTACCATAAGGTAATAAAGAGAAGCATGAAACACTTAAGTAGTGTGTTAGTATGATTTATGAGTCTAATATATTAATTAGTGAACCCTCCACAGAAAATATTTCCAATCGCTGCAAAGAAAAGATACGATAAATATTGAGCCCGAAAACATATTGTCCCTGGTTTCATTTATCGAACAATAAGTAGATATAGGTATTATCGTGACAAGCGTACAGGAGACCTCCAGATCTCTACCTATGACGTCACAAAACTGGGAAATTTGAAACTGAGTATTTTGTGAGGAAAATCGAATGAGCAGAGAAGACAACCTTGTAAACAAGATTACTGAAACAAGAGTGAAAGAAGCTAAATACAACCCCAAGTATGTGTTTTTAATGAGAGAACAATGTAATAACGTGGTTAAAGTTCAAAAAAAGTCAATTTTGCTTAAGATGTGTCCTTCAAATTCATGACTCAAACATGAAACAGAACTCAAGGCGTGTTTTATGAAAAAGAAACAGCATCATAACTTTCTTGAAATCACAAGAATGTCACACTGGTAGAACATGGCGCCTTTATTATCAAAGAACGACAGTCTTTCAGTAATTATGTTAATTTTTGAGCTTGGTATTCCAGTCCAGCGCTTGTATCCGATATCTGATCCTTGTTTACAGCAGTTAGCGCCGCTGTCACTTTCCCTTAATGCGTGCTGTCTTTAAATGCAGCTAAATGCTAAAGGTGCTCTGTGTAAAATGCCACTTCAATCAAAACACATCAGAGTGAACAACCCCGGCTGATCTCCGAGGAAAACTACACTTAAGATTTATGACAACAAAAGCAACAAGCCTGTGAAGTTATACAATGCTCCTTTTAATTCACAGACGTTTTAGAAGCGAGTTGTTTAATTGCATGGATAAAGATTTGGAAAAGAAAATACGGAATTTAACGATGGACCAAATGAAGAATGCTAATTTCCCTTCTGAGGCAAACCATTAACAATATTATTATGTTTGTTCTTTTTGGAGTAAGAAGTAAGACATTTTACTCCATTGACTTCTACGTAAAAATGGGAGATTTGTGAGCAAAGCAACAAGTTTGACGTGACTCAGACGTTGTAGATCGGCTGCACGTCAAGCCTTAGAATACTGTGCAAGTTTAAGCGGCCATATTTAAATGTAAAGTACAATTCTATACTTTGTGACCCCAAACGGTGAGGACAGAGCTAAATGTGTCCCGTGTGAGGCCCAGGCGGTGTCTCCTATAGCCCTGTGTCTTTTTATATATGGCATACGTCCGACTGCTCCCCTGCGCACAAAGACGTCCTGCAGAGCTAACAAGGTTCAAATTGAAATGGAGGACAGATCTGTTTTTAATGGTCGGAACTAATGTTAATCATCCAAAATGTGCACGTTTTTTGACCTGGTTTATGGACAGTGTTACAGTAGTTTGTAGGCCAATCGACATGAATCAAAACTGGCACAAAAAACATATTTCTGACAATAGACAATAGAAGTAACACTAAGTCCAGTTATTGTTTCATTCTAGCTTGTGGTGTTATCGATTAGTCTGGCGATTAGTCCTTTCGATTTATCGCTTAGTTATTTAGATCCTTGATTTTCAACCAGTGCGCCGGGGAACACTAGTGTGCCTTGAGGCTTTTCCAGGTGTGCCTTGAGAAAATATCCAGTTTGAGTTAAGGGATTCACAAATGTGGATTTAATGAACTAATTTATCTTTTTGGAGTGTCCTGAGCAACATTTGCACCAAAGAAAGAACACAAAACCATCACTATTACCAAATGTAAAGAACTAGACAGTGCCACAGACATTATTTACCTCATTATTTACAATATCTTTAACTAAATGGTCTGATTTGGTAATGTTTTAGTGTAGCTTCTAAACCCAAAATGGGTGTCACAACTTGAAAAAGGTTGAAAAACACTGGTTTAGATCATGAAAAGTCCATTTCAACTCAAACTGACCCAGATAAAGCAGAACTGAAGCCGTTTGAGGACGTCCTGGTGGAGAATATTTACAGACGAAAGCACATTTTCGACAAAAACACTACATTTACACATTTCCCATGTCATTTTGTGTGAGTCCTCCTTTGTCTGAGTCATAAAACCTCTTCTCTCGGCCCATGACATGTGTTGGAGTCTGTGAATATACCAGCTAACGATTATTCCATTACTTAATTGGTTGAATACTATTTCAATAATCGATTAGTTGCGATTGATCGATTAAGCCCTACAATCACACAAGCAGGATTTTAGATAATGGACACAGCAGCAAGGGACAAGATGAATGTAGGGAACTAATCGATGTTTTTCCGTGTTCATCAGGAGTGTTCAACGAGGCTTCAAAGGTCACTGTTTTAGAAATCAAGACATTTTGACTTCTGTTTGAGTGTTTGAGCATCTAGGTGCCCAACCCATTTCTATCAGATTGAAAATGACATGCAGATGGTCGAAGTGTCTTGATTTCTAAAAATGTCTGTTTGAGTCAATGGATCGAGCTCAGTTATGCATGTAGCCTGTTTAGCCTTTAGCGGCTAAGTATGTCCTAAAGCTGTGAAGTCCACGGCCCTGCATGAGGAAAGCGGGATCCGTACCATGTGACCTTTGTGACCAATCAGAGCGAGAGTGGGCTACACAGTGAGCTCAAGCAAGGTTGTTTTTGAGGCAAGTGAAGGATTTTTTAACTGAGAAAAAGTTCATGGCCTGAAAAAGGCAAGAATCGCCACAAAGTGAAACCTTTCTGAAACCTGTAAGTCTCTGTCAGCCAAGCGATGTGTTTTACATTGTGCTCTACGGAAAGTATGTTCTGGGCTGGTTCAACTCACGCCAGATTTTAGCTGGAAATGTCCCATCTAGATCAGTCACGTAAGCTCTGTCTGATAAAAACATGGGGCGCTTTTCTACAGTTACACTAGTTTTGCAGCATTATTTAAATACTTCATTTGATATCTTCACATTCAAGAGCACAGACTGAAGACGCTGTACCCGAAGCCCAAACCGCAGGCTTTATGAATGTGGTTTTTCACCAACAGTGGTGGCTGGTGGTATATTTTTTGTGGGTGTACTATTATAAAACATCAGTAAAAAAGAAAAAGAAAAAAGCTAGCTCTGATCCCAGGTCTCCTGCACGTGAAGTCCATGATTATCCTACTGAACTATATCCCTCACACAACAATGAGTACGGATGTTATAACTTCACCACTCAATCCAGATCATCCACAAACAAGCCTTATGTGATTAAATGACTTCTGTATTTAACAATTGTAAAGATGACGTTAAAGATTAGATTTGAAGCTGAAATAGTCATCACAGACAGTAGAAAAATGCACCAAAGCAGAGTCTGTGACTAAAGGCGGGTCAGAGCTGCAGCTGGATCTCAACAGGTCTGAAATATGACAGTATGTGAATCCCAATCCCTGTACTCAGAAGCACTTCTGCCTGCGCACGAGGGCGGGACTTTACAGCTGAGATGTAAACCACTGGAGAGAATCTCCAGAGTTGGTTCAGACTCTCACATACACACATACACAATATACAGAGCGATCCAGCAATACGCAATATATGAAACATATAGCCAAAAATAAAATTATGAATTTATGTATTTTTTATCTGGGTCAACTAATGAACTACAGTTATATTTGGAAAGTTCATTCTGTCTTCCTGCAATTATTAACTTGTGAGTTTCTTCTAATATGACAGTTATAAAAAAAGACCTCTGAAGAAGGCGGAAGTCCTGCCGCCGAAACATGTCACGTAAATGAGCTTCTAGTTTAAAAAAAAAAAAAAACTGTCTAATTAGAAGAAACTCAAAAACTCACAACCACTTGTAATGCTGCTGCTATAACAATTACGACTAATTACCGTAAAATTCGGACTATAAGCTGCTACTTTTTCCTCATGATTTCAACCCAGCAGCTTATACAGCGATGCGGCTAATTTATGTATTTTTCGGGAATTACCTCTAGGGGAGCTCTAGCAGGAAGTGCAAGAGTTTGACAGACTGGTAAAAGAGTGTGCAGAGGAATACACTAGTTTGTCTGTGTTTGAACAGTCAGTTTGCATCATGTACACACCATCATCACGGAAAACACACAAAGGAACGCGTATGATGTAGCTTTTAAGTTAAAAGCAATCGATCTGGCAGCCAAAGAAGGAAATAGAGCTGTTACACGTGAGCTCGTCATCAATGAATCGATGGTGAGACGTCGGAGGTGCCGAGCGACTCAGTGCACTGCGGCGTTCCAGGTGCTGTTTGGAAAAAGGCATGCGTTCAATTAAAACTGTGCGTGTTCCATCCTTCTGTGTAAACGTCTCATGTTAAACGTGGACACCTGCGGCTTATTGACCTTATTCTGCCCCGCCCACTTTTGCCGTTTTTTGCACTTTTGTTGTAAACGCACTTCCGTTTGACGAGAACGCCGTTAAAGCTAATGACGAACGAGGGAAAAGTCTCGCTGCTAAAATGTTACATAAAGTAGATTGATTTGTGTAAAATGTTTAATGAACACGAGAAACAACAAGTCAACAACGCACCGATTTCCTGAGGCCTGAAAACGGCTTTTTAGTCCATGTAGAACTTATTTTATGTTGAGCTCGTCTGCTCCATGTAAACCAGGGGTGTCCAAACTTTTTCCATCGAGGGCCACATATTGAAATATAGACCAAGCGGAGGGCCACAAATCAATTGCGAAACGTTAAAAAAAGCTGCATTTATCTGATGTTTTAAGCACCACCACATCTACATTCAGTCTCAGTGCTTTAATATCAGGTCTGTATTGCACCAAAATGTTAGTTATTTAGGTTGGAATTGTAGAAAATCTGAAATGTGCTGTAAATAGTACTTATTAGGACAATGTGGGCCAGTTCACCAGGAAGTCTAAGGGCCAAGAAAAATTGGTCTGAGGGCCGCATTTGGCCCCTGGGCCTGAGTTTGGACATGCCTGATGTAAACTAATACAACAGAAACAAGATAGCGGCGTGTACGGCAACTTCCGGAATAAGGTGAATACTCAGGTGTGCTCAATAGTCAGAATTTTACGGTACTCATTTTTATTTATTCTAGCAAGCAGTACGGTCCCCCTAACTACTACTAACCCTTACACGTGAAGTATCCTGACCAACACAACTCATCTTGCTGTCTCATTGCATATACAGACCAGAGCAACAAACACATATCCCCCCCACACACACATATACACACACATACACACACATGAATAGATCCATGCATTTGTATACAGCAGGCTGCAGACATTAAGATGTGGCTGCCCCCTTGAGTGTGATGAACAACTCCACCGAGCCTCCGCGCTTCAGACCAGAGGCGCAAACACACAGCCCTATTGTAATGTATACGCGCACCGGAGGAAGAGAGCGAGGGGAAGAAAGCCAGAGGAATCCAACACAGCAGAGGTGGAGCGAACCAGTGCTGACGAGAAACACATGAATTATTTAAAAACAGAAGTAAAAAAGGGGCATTAAAGTGTCAGCGGTGCTCAGGGCGGTGCGGGTGGGTGCTGGGTGGGTGCTGGTTGGGCGCAGTGTCAGTATTGGGGTTATTAATGGGCCGGGCGAGGGGGAGATTGCTCCGCCGCTGCGTCTCGGTGTGTGAGGAAGGAAAAAAAAGACAGAGAGGAGATGCAGACAATTCAGCAGAAAGAGCGGAGCGGCGTGGACCGATGTGAAGGCAGAGCGAGTCCAACGCAATGGTCAGGAGAGCTTCAGCGCTTCCACAAGAGATACCACTTCCTCGAGCTTCTACTACTCAAACGTGACACTTTCTAATGATTGTTTCAGTTCCGTTTTGTTTAGTGATGGAGGCGTTCACAAAAGATCACAGAGAACATCATCACATCATGAAAAAGTTGTCAATAGCAGTGTTTTTCAACCTTTTTTGAGTCACGGCAAAGTTTAGCTTGAAAATATTGAGCGGCAAAATGGACAAATTTAACAGATTTTGGACTAGATGGGACAAATTTGTTGTATTTTCCCCGCACACTGGTTGAAAATCAAGGGATAATGGGATCATCTTGCTGACACTTTTCCATCAGTTCTTCATAGAAATGTCAAATTTAGTTGACATTTTGTTTATAATGCCCAGTCCTATAATTGAGAGAACAAAAGTAAATGAACTGATCACACAAACAAAGACTAACCATGATTTTTTCTTACATTCTGCCCATTAAAACAAATAAAATGTCTTTAAATATTAATGGTGCAATATCTAACTTTTCAGGCGCTTGTCTCGTAGCTTGCATTTATTGCCACGGAGACAAACCACTAATAAATACTAATGCAACCAGGTAAAGTAATCGGTCAGTTCTGTGGAAAGGCGAGAGCACTAACTGTAAGAAATCATGTTTTGAAGGTACTTCTAACAATAAAAATACACAAACACAAGATGGATAAGTTTAACTCCAAGCTGAAACAACATTTTTAAGAACTTAGTGTCCACCAAGATGCAAAAAAGTGACTGTTATTCCCATTGGTTTGCAATTTACTGTAACTATAAATTATGTCGTACAATCTTTTTAAATTAATTTATCGATACATTACAAGACAACTGTCCGGGATTTAACCACCAACCTTCAGGATCAACAGAACTAAAATGTTTACAGGATTTTACCATGTGTCTCCAATGATATAACAGAAAACTGATGATGTTTTTGGACCACATACGTTCCATTCAAAGCATAAATTTTTTTTATGTATTTAATTTTTAATAATAAGTCGACGCTGAAGCTGAGATTCTGTATTTAGTAGCCTTTTTCTATTTGACTGCGTCTCCTGACTACATTATAAAGCCACATAAAGACGTTTACACATAATCAACCGGTGCTCGTTTGCGTGGCACACGGACAGCTTCATTTTCTCCCTCACAAACTCTGACCAACCACTGCAGTTTGTGTTTACTTTTTTCAATTTTGGTGTTCATAAAATGGATTTACCTCGAGTCGTAGTGAGCATCTGTCGCTTCCTGCTTTTAGTACAAATAAAGTGTTGGCGTGCGGATTACGGGAGTGTAATTAACAATAGAAGAACCGTATTTTTGGGGTTGTAAATTGAGTTTTTACACTTCAAGAATGAATAGCAGTCAATTTGATTCATTGTTTTAACTTGTTCCGACAGATTTTGACATCTACAACATTGTTCCGTCAACGAAAACACGCCCAGAGTTGTATTTTGTTCTCATGAATCCTGTTTATGAGGTCCTCTACCTCTGAGAGGTTTCAAATTAGTAACGCCACACTTTTGAGCATTTTGAGAATGTTTGACTCGTTTTGAGCATTTCTGCGGCAAATCACGTTCACTACAATTGTGTGATTACTTTGTCATGTTTGGGCAAGCTAGCTTTTGTTTATTTTCCCATGGCAATTCTCTCTTGGAAGTGCATATGTAAAGACGGATTTTTTTTTTTTTTTGTTAAGTCCAAATCAGCCAAAGTAAATGAAATATTCTGACCATATTCTTTTTTGCAGTGTGGGTGGTGCTCTGATCTGCAGCTACAGGACTCGAACCTATGATGAATTATTAATTGTGTGATTAAAGTGTGCGTTGTGTGTCTGTCTGTGTGGAGTCTGCAGAGAGAAAGAAAGAGAGAAAGAGTAAGAGAGAATCATGAGGCCGCGTACACAAGGCAAATACAGAACAAAGTGTTAGAGGGACAGCTTTATTCCATCAGCCGCTGTTATCGTCAGCCTTTGTACACTGTTTAGATACTTTTTTAACCAAACAAAAGTTGAAATATGTTGACTGAAGGATTCTAGATAGACAATGTTTAAATAAAGTGTATTGTTGATGAAAATTAGAAATAGTTTATTCATTTTTTTAAACTTTTGATTGGATTTTGAAGCATTAAAGTCACTGTCCTTCCTTTTCATACGTGTTTTAGAGTCTATAGTCAGGGCTGTCAACGGAAATTTGGGACAGAAGCCTCACATGGGCCTCGATGTTTTATAAATTAAAAGGAAGAGGGTCCAATCCTAAGACCCTGGGACCCGGGACAACTGAGTCATCCCCCCATGTCTGCACCTACCATCTATCCCCGCCCATTAATTTGAATTTACTTACGATAATTAAAAAAAAAAAAAAAAAAGTGGGACTCTTGGTCAAAGATGTAGGGTTCAGAAATGTTAGACAATTTCCAACAATACTTTTTTTTTTTTTTTATGGTGAAATGTGACAATGAAGAGGCGGAGCTTCTCAGTTCTGCAGTTTTGAACAGAAAGTCAATGGACCTGTTTCTAATATTAAGTCCCGGGGAGAACATTCAACACAAGAACAAAGGAGCACTAGAAAGAGTGTGAAAAGGAAACACAGGCAGACACGACAAGATCAGAAAAAGAAAGGGCAACACAGGACAATCTCAAATCTGCAACATCTGACCAGCGTAAAAGAAGAAACCACGTCATGGACCGGGACAGCGCAAAAATAAGAACTGAGGAACACAAGAACAAAAAATGGATACGAGAGGCTGTTGAAATGAAGGAAGCGGGGCACACGGACCATCAACAGAGACGAGGGAGCGTTCAGCTTGGCTCACACATGGGACTAACGCCTCCAGAGACCAACAGGGGGCAGGCGTGGTCAGTTTGAGAGATCAAACAAACTGACCACGCCAAGTCCTGCGGCCCAAACATGTCAGGTAAATGAGATTATAGCTATTTACAACTGTCTTATCAAAAGAAACTCACAAGCTAACTATTACTAAGCCGCTTTAGATCAATATTACAGTTTACAATGAACAAAATAGTTTAAAATGAACAACGCACATTAAACTTTAGTACAAAATACCCAGAAGGGGAAAAAAACAATAGAATAATAACATAATAAGCCTTCTTTAAGTTTTACTCTTAAGACTTTTAAAACAAGAATTGGGAGATGAGACATTTATTCTTAACAGTTCTTATAGTTTGATCGGGGCAGAAGAAACTGTTTATTATTATTTTTAACATTGATTTGATGGACACCGTCTTTGTTGGAAGGTCTTTTTGTTTTTAGAGTCTTTACAGATAAAAAAAAAAGATCACAATAAGATTTCTTCGTATATATTAGTCACAATTAGTAAATTCTTTAAGCTCGGAGTCAAATCATCTTTACTTTGATCACGCTCGTGTTTTATTCATGAAGTGTACTTTGGGTGGATTGTCCATTATAACTCGCAGCTGTGGCCGATCTCTTGAAGTGGCATTTTGCACATTTCACCGGATTTTTCTTTCTGTTTCGAGACTAAAACTTGGCATTTGGAATAATTTATGACCCCGTCCTGCACTGAGGTGTCGGTAGCAACATTAGCCTTGAAATCTGTATCGGCCAAACTAACTGAGCGTCTACGATGAAAAAACACAGCTCTTCTGACTCCGGGAAAGAAATGGAGTCAACCAGGCCTCTCCATAAAAAAAATACTTCTTCTAACTAAGGGCGATTTCAACACAGAGTATGATTAGACGACGGAATAACGCCGTTTTTGCAATTTACTGCCTTGTTCTGGAACTTAAACGGCAACAAAGTGCAATAAAAATCAGTGGGGAGGTTGTAAAAGTGCTCCTCTAAATAAGCACTCGTGTGAATTCAGAATGACCGGACAACACTTAACCGCAAATGGGCACCAGGAGAAAGATTTTAGCCGGACCACAAAATTCTACACTTCCTTAACTTGTTGGACAATTTAGTTTGAGGCAACAGGGTACAGAAAAAACACTAAAACTGCAAAAGGAAGTTTCAAGCAGAAAGTTGGTCCAAGAAAAGCAGATATTTTAGCTAATTTTGTTCGGGGCTTGAGGTCAGATTAAAGTAGAGCGACAGTGGTTCAGGATGTAGAGCGCTCGTCCTGTAAATGTAATGTTACCGGTTTGAAGTCCAATGTTCAGACTTCAGCCTTTCCTACCAGTCTGTCCCAGAGTACACAAACAATAGAAAGGCCTACTTTTAATACAGATGTATGACGTAACCTCATTCTGATTGAGTTTTTGAGATTTTCTGGCCCAAGGACCTAATGGAGCTCAAGTGTGACTGCCTACCATTTGGTTCTGGTAGTAAAGTTATTTATTACATAGATTTCTTGAAAGAAAGACAGAAAGAAAGACAGAAAAACAGAAAGAAAGAAAGACAGGCAGACAGACAGAAAGAAAGACTGAAAGGCAGACAGAAAGAAAGACAGGCAGACAAAAAGACAGAAAGAAAGACAGACAGATAGACAGAAAGAAAGACAGACAGAAAGAAAGACAGGCAGACAAAAAGACAGAAAGAAAGACAGACAGAAAAACAGAAAGAAAGACAGACAGAAAGAAAGAAAGACAGAAAGACAGAAAGAAAGAAAGACAGACAGACAGAAAGAAAGACAGACAGAAAGACAGAAAGAAAGAAAGAAAGAAAGAAAGAAAGACGGAAAGAAAGAAAGACAGACAGACAGACAGACAGACAATCCCAAAAGTTTGATAGCTTGCTCGGGGATAATCAACAATGCGGCAATTAAACAGACAAGACCAACAACTGTACTTAGAACTGAAAACTTATATAAAACTTTTTATTCCATGGTCAGTGAGAATTCCAACGCCAACTGCTGTTTGCGGTTAGGTATTAGGGTTATTCTATGTCACTGCTCAGTCCATATCTACTGGGAAACAAATGCTGCGGGAACTAGCTTCAGGTAAAAGGCAAAAAATAAACTAAAACTCTAACAATAAACAGGCTTTTCAGATTCACAGGTTAAGTATTTCAGTTTGTGGCCGTATTATAAGTGCATTTAACAACTCTGATTCGATGCGGAGTCTAGAACACCACCATACGCCTCAAAGTGGGCTTCTCGTTGTCTGAACCGCTAAATTGTGAAAACATTTTGCTGTATTGTAAGTTTTGAATGTGTTTTTTGGATGACTACAATTGCATCAGGGAGTTATGACAGAGCTGGTTAGCCTCAGGCCGGATTTAAACTCTTTTCAGAATCAGAAAAAGGTTTATTGCCATTGTCAGTGAACAAAAATTCACAAACTGGGACTAGCTTTGGCGGTAATGTACAACATATAACAATTTATAAAATAGTAGCAAAATATATAAAAGGCGGCATGCATAAAATTAAGAATCAGCTAATCAAATTAAATAAAACAGACTTAGACTATATACAGAAAATTGACAGTTGACTAAACAGTACATTTTTCTAATTTTTTTGGAAAAGTCTATGGGGGGGATTGAGGAAAGGTAAATTTACTTAAAGTTGGCTATATATCTCTCATCTTATAAATCAGTGTTCAGTGAATTACTTGGCACTTGGTTTCAGATTATAAATGAGAAGGAAATATACTTTTATCTGACTGACAAGTGTAATTTGTTGTAAATTTTGCAACTTTCTGGAGTAAAATTGACATAAATATAATTTAAAAAATAAATAAAATGGTAATAATTGACTATATTTGACCAGTAAACCCATGCATTTGCCCGAAACTCAAGTTAAGGGGTACTCTGGAGTCGGAGACAAAAGCTTAGGGGGTACGCAAGACGGAAAAGGTTGGGAAACACTGTTATAAATGCCACTTTATTTTTTTTTATTTGTTTATTTATTTTTTATGAAAATGTAATTACAAGATAAAAAAACGTCTGTCGGCCTGTATGGTTGTTTCTGCAAAGCCCTAATTGCCAGAATACTGTGCTTAATTGCTCTTACACCTGTAGGAAAAAAAGTACCGCTGTTCACAGGTGACGCTGAATATTTATATTTACATTCTGTGTCTTGCTCCAATGATGTCCTCACTACACTCTCTCGCCTTTGTTCTCCGGCTGAGCTGCGTTTAAAACATTCAAAGAAAAGAAAAAAAAAAACACGCAAAAGTGCTGAAAACGAGGCACAATGCTGCAATGCAATAAGGGAAAACAACACTTTTAATAATTCAGGCTCAGAGACAGCGAGAGGAGAGAGAGAGAGAGAGAGAGAGGGAGGGCTCCTGCTGCAGAACGGCTCATTTAGCTCCGCCGTCACATTATTAAAGTCCTATCGAACCCCCTCCTGGGTCTATCCCAAACTTTTTTTTCCCTCCCTTTCATTTCAGTGTTTCTCCCAAAGCCGCGAGGTAACCAATAAGCGGCGTCCACATTTATATAAGTGACACACTGTCCACCGCTGCCGGGCACAGGTAAACAATGTGTAGCTCTTAATCTCCCTGTCCCCGGCCCCGCTCCTCCGGTCTGCGCCCGTCCAGCTCCAGAGCCACAGGACAGGCTGAAGTCTGGGATTGTACTGTTTACAATTATATTCAGGGATAATTAAATATTCTGAAGCGGGAAGTTAATCCGTTTGTGCGGCGAAAAATACCAACAGGCCAAACAGGCGTGCGATTAGACATGTTCTGACCATTGACGTGAGATACTTTGGGTAAAAGCTTAACGGTTTGGATTACTCCTTTCACTGAAATGCCAGGTTTGCTAAAATATTTTACAAATTTTAACCCAGTTTAACAAAAATATTTGTTTTTTTGATTGACTTCCTGGTTGTAAATGATGACACCACACCAGAAAAACGTATTATTAAAATTTTACAAATAAAAATACACGTGAATACTTTTATTTTGTTCAATTAATGTTTAAAGGGTAAAATTTTTTTTATTTATTTTTTGTGTAAATTACGCATAACCTTTGTTCAGTGTGATGTCATCCATTTGTTTACTTCCTGTAACTTTCTACACAAATGGCGACTTGATTGGTGTAAAAGTATAATTTATATTTACAAGAGATATTAATGCACCAAATAAAGACAAAATTCATGAAAATCTGTCATATGCACTTTAAATGCTTTGTCTTTTGGTCGGTTTTAGTCAACACAAGCTTTCACCTAAAGAGATGAATAAATGTGTTGTTTTTTTGTTATTAGTTTATACAACTTGCATGGTCCTGTCACAATCGTTTCCATATCGTCATGAATATCGTTCAATAAATGGCAGATCATTTGTTGGGGGCAGTGTTTATCGTCTGTACTTATTCTTTGCTTTAGTGAGGGACTGTGTGTTGTTTTTTCTGTGCTGTGATCAAATTTGAGCGGCAGACGATTTAATAAATAATGCTGCTTCATTCATTCTGCTATTTATTATTCATTGCTGCTCATGTTTTTTTTTTTTTTTATTATAACAATATTGTGCATTTTGAACATTTTTGGGGTTAACCTGGTTTGAGCTGGTGGCGTAGATTCCATGCATTTCTCCTGGACGTTGTAACTTCAAAGGCCTTTTTGTCCAAATGTATTTTTCTTCCAGAGACTGAAGTATCACCTACACCAGTGGTTCTCAAACTTTTTCAGTCGTGACCCCCAAAATAACAATAGTTCACATTCGCGACCCCCAAACACAAAAAATAAGCGACACGCAAAGTGATAAATTAGCCTTATGTCTAATGTTTGACTTTATTTAGAGAATACAGACCTAGAAAAATGACTTTGATTGGCCGGCAAATAGTAATCTACATTTACCACTGCATTTGAAGGTGTCAAGCCTTGTTTAACACTATTGTCTAAGTTTTTCCTCATCATCTGGAGACCCTCGGAAATCATTTCACGACCCACATTGGGGTCCCGACCCCTAGTTTAAGAACCACTGACCTACACACACCAAACTTTTACTTTTCTACTTAACAAAGTTATAACGGGCTATGGCTATGGGACTGGACCTGAGCTATCATTTTATCAGAAAGTGGACTGTTCACAGAGCAGGGCTGTGTTTGGGCTGAAGCCAAAGATGAAACATCCAAACGAATCAAAAACAAACAAGGTACAGCGTAATTTAGCAAAAATATGGACTATTTTGGTTCTACAGGATGGTAAACAATTTAGTTTATTTTACAAAGATGTATTCTTCTTTTAAACACATATTTTTGTGGTATTTTTCAGTAAAGCACGTTGAACTTTGTGTACAAATTGTGCTCTATAAGTAAACTTGCCTTGTTTAAACATATCAGCACTTTTTTCTAAACTGGATTTAACAAAATTTTGATAACTAACTTTTTTTATGCTTTGCTCAAATATTCGTCATGATGTTCACCCTTTTCCTGATTGCTTTCGGCGAGAGTCTAAGTCCGGTTACCATCTTTCAGGAACATCATATTCACTCAAATACTTTTCCACCAGAAAAGTTAGTACACGATCTGAGAGCTATTCTGAGCTTTTAAAGGAATAATATTCTGCCTTTTTCATATTGTTATTAGCCTTTTTCAGTACCATACATTTGCCATCTCATGTAAAAAAAAAAAAAAAAAAAAAGTTTCTTATTCATCAGTTGACTTTTTAAATCAGCCTTGTATGAAATGAGGCTGAGTGCATCCAGCCAGCAGATGGCACCAGCACTATGAACGATCTAGTGACGTTAGCGCTGAAAACACGTTCTGATGCGGATTTGCTGCAGCAGTTATCGTGTTTAGAGGCAGAAATGCTCAGAACGAGTTTAGCGATGATTTAAGGACTTAAAACAGCAGAAGATTCTCTGATAAATGACATAAATGATCAGAAAATATGTCCCGGATCGAAGGAGTTCGCAGAAAGTGTGTTTGACGCATGGACGGGGAAGGATTACTCAAAGGACATTACTCAAAACAGCGTGAATGCAACTGAATGCTACTCCAGGTGTGTTTTTGATGACGGAACATAGAGTTAGAACAGAGTTAACAGAGTTTACAGCTCGTTAAAGGGCCCCTGACAGGTTGAACTACTCGTTTAACTAAAATGTAGTTTAGATAAATATATTTCAAATTTTGCTACAATACTTCACAAATTTTATCCCGGTTTCGCAATTTTTTTGTTTTTTTGTTTCACTTCCTGGTTGTAAATGATGACATCACGCTAGAAAATTACCATAGCAACCACCCAAATTCATCTAATGTCACAGATCTTTTAACTTTTTCAAATAAAAAACACATGTAAAGACCTTTTTTGTCGAATTAATGTATAAAGGATCAAAAAACCACACTTTTTTGTGTAAATTATGCATAGCCTTTGTCTCCCCAGTGTGATGTCATACGCACTTTAAAGTCACTGTAGCAGAATATGTGTCCTTTAAGTTGTATCCCAATGTTTTGGTGTGTTTTGTTACATTTAGGGACATTTTCCAGCCTCACTACACAAAAATACCAACTCTAACGTGTCCAAAACAACAATCAAACAGTAAAACAACACAAAACACACTCTCTTTCTCACGTTTCCGCCGACTCTTGTCCCTCTCCTGCAGAACTCCTTCAGCATTTATCCCGTTTAAGTCGTAACACCAAACACCCGTGCAGCGCAGTCCAGATTATTTTCCGGCTCAACTAAACCCACGTTGCATAAAAAATGTGGGGAATGGACCTTGCGCAGAGTCAAATTGAGTAATAAAAGCGAGTACGCCGGGCCGCTGACGGACGCGTGATGCTACCGTTAAGGACGTGTAGCGAGCTGCTGCTGCTGTAAATTGGCTGAGAGCTTGATGTGCACTTTTCCGCAGCCAAAGACAAACGGCAGAGGGAATAAAAATGATATTGAGCTATACCTGGAGATGGTGGCAATGAAATGGAATTGCTGATTTGCTTATATTTTGTATTTCCTCAAGGAATAAAGAGGAGATCAGGGAGAACAACACTCGGCTCACTGCGAGTTTGTTTGACGGAGGAGTTTTGAAGTGATCAGCAAAACGGGTTAACCCTGTACCGTCCAGGACGCAGGTTTGAGGCCTGAACTGTAAACCGTCCGTCTGTCTGATGGGGCTGGAAGGATATTGAAATCTGAATGGTTGTGATTAGCAATTTGTAGCGTGACAGGGAGACAGTTCTCTGCAAATACCAAAACTATTATGTACAAACCAGCAAGCCACGTAGTGTAGGGTTCTGTGATCAGCATATGGCGTGAAATTTTATATTTTCTCCAAAAATTACAGACTATTACTCTGTTGTTTTATCAAAATGAGTTTAAATGCTTCTCCAGATTGACAAACTCTGTATACTAGGATGAAACAGGATTTGCTTAAACCTAAACATGTTGAATAGGCCTATTCACCTTATTCCTGAAGTTGCCGTACACGCCGCCGTCTTGTTTCCGTTGTAGTTTACATGGAGCAGACGAGCTCAACAGAAAATAAGTTCTACATGGACTAAAAAGACGTTTTCAGACTGACCAGGAAATCGTTGCGTTGTGACTTGTTGTTGCTCGTGTTCATTAAACATTTTACACAAATCAATCTACTTTATGTAACATTTTAGCGGCGAGACTTTTCCTTCGTTCGTCATTAGCTTTAACGGAGTTCTCGTCAAATGGAAGTGCGTTTACAACAAAAGTGCAAAAAACTGCAAAAGTGGGCGGGGCAGAATAAAGTCAACACTCTTCCAGTTAGGAGCCTAAAACAGGATCATGGCACTTGTTCTGGAGAAGAGTCACCAGGGACTGCGGTCAAATACTGCCTCTGACATAAACACCCTTCCTCGGCTTAAAAAAACAAAACAAACTATATAATTCTGCTAAAAAAACATTTTGTGAGCCAAACTATATTGAACTTGAGCCCAAATGTGTGAATCATACTCAAAAACACTTCAATTAAAAACAATATATCGGACAAAGTGGAACCTTTCCTGAATAGTTTAAGGATGTTCTTGATCTTATACCTTTTCAGTTATTCTGTCAGTGTACATTCAGTTATTTAAATATATCCTTTTGGCTAATTCTGGTACATTCATAATAAGGGGTCTGCGTACACTGTCACTCTTAAATAAACACACACGTATAAATAAATAGGGGAGACAAATGATCCATAGCCATTTTGACACCAATGATTAAAATAAAATGAATAAAATCCACTGCTCGCAACCACGAACAGCAGTGTCATCAGTTTGAGCACTTTGTTGTGATCACATTTACAGTGACGTGCCGTAAATGTTTTCAACCCAGATGTCAGCACGCTAGTTTCCTTTAATAAGTTGTTTTAGATCAATATTGCGATATTAGATGGTCAAAATATAAAATTATAATCTGTAGGTGCCATGTTTAAAAACAGTTCTGTTTAGACGTGCAAACGACTGAAAGATCTATCTGCACTCTTCTCTTTTAAAGCGCTTTATTTTAAAATGATTCTGTTTGTCTTTTTGTGTTTCGTGATTTTAATGCAACTTTTCCTGTTATGTAAAGCACTTTGAATTGTGTATGAATTGTGCTCTACAAATAAACTTGCCCTATGTGGGACTATACCTCAGATTATAATTACAGCAGACAAAAGCATGATATGTCTTCTTGATAAAAGGCTTTTCCATAATCACTGCTGTAGTATGTAACATTGAGTACTTTTTCTTGGTAGTAGAACTGTTGTGAACGTGACGACACTAACGTAAACAGTTTAGGAGTGAGTCTGGACCGAGGCCAGCTGCACGTCCTGTTGTTGCTGTAAACCCCTGAATAGCACTGGTCCCCTCTCATTACCCCGGGCCCGTGCGGCGTCTGAGCGTACAGTAAGTTCTAGTCCAGGATCACGACCTCGTATTGACCAGCGCTTTGGCAGGTCACCGTACGGGCCTCATTTACTAAAGCTAACAGCCTTTATTAGCCAAACGCTTATTTAAGACTATTATTATCAGAGTCCGAGGAGTATATAAAACAGCCTGTCATCAATAATATATGCTCTCGTAGTGGATCGGAGCTAGTTTTGGCCCAAGTAGAAACTAGTTGTGAAAGCCAACGCTCTTTATGGTTATTACCGTGGACTGGAGCTAATAATGAACTAAAAACGTAAACATAAACACGGCAAATGGTTTTCAACAAAAATTATAGCATTTTTTTCCCAGTTTTTCCACCATGTTATATCATTGCCCACTCATCGAAAACATACCTAGAGTTAGATTTTGCTTCAATTGCGCTTGTTTTATTAATCCTTTTTTTTTTTTTTTTTTAAATCAGCCTTGTATGAAATGACACTTATTGAGTGCATCCAGCCAGCAGACGGCACCAGCACTATATACAATCTAGTGAAGTTAGCGCTGAAATGACGTTATGAAGCAGATTTGCTGCAGCAGTTATCATGTTCAGAGACAGAAATACTCAGAATGAGTTTAGCGATGATTTAAGGACTTAAAACAGCAGAAGATTCTCGGATAAATGACGTAAATGATCTGAAAATATGTCCCGGATCGAAGGAGTTCGCAGAAAGTGTGTTTGACGCAGGGAGGGAGGAGGATTTTTTAATGAACATTCTTCAAAACAGTGTCCAGGATCACGACCTCGTATTGACCAGCGCTTTGGCAGGTCACCGTACGGGCCTCATTTACTAAAGCTAACAGCCTTTATTAGCCAAACGCTTATTTAAGACTATTATTATCAGAGTCCGAGGAGTACATAAAACAGCCTGTCATCAATAATATATGCTCTCGTAGTGGATCGGAGTTAGTTTTGGCCCAAATATCACTGTGAGGAAACTAGTTGTGAAAGCCAACGCTCTTTATGGTTATTACCGTGGACTGGAGCTAATAATCAACTAAAAACGCAAACATAAACACTGCAAATGGTTTGAGAGAATTAACAAAAAGTATGGCATGTTTTTCCCAGTTTTTCAACATGTTATATCGTTGTCCACGCATCGAAAACATACCTGGAGTTAGATTTTGTTTCAATTGCGCTTGTTTTATTAATCCTGTTTACGAGGTTGTCTTTTCTGAGCCCTCAGAAATTATTCAGTTTGCGTTTTCCCTGGATTATTGAGTCGCGGGTAAAAATACAGACGTCTCCAGCAGTTTTTAAGTCCTTAAACCGTCACCGCACTCGTTCTGGGATCGAACTGTTTTCCCAATGAACGCATGGCTCTGTTAGCATAACAGTCACATTGCCTAAGAGCTCCATTTATTTATTCAATGCTGTACTATTCTCAAGGTGATCAAAAGCTATAGGAATGGATAATACATCCACTTTAAAATATAGAATACTTAATTGTCATTGTCAATAGTGCACTGCATTTGACCCATCAGTGCCACTGGGGCAAATAGAAGTTGAGCCCGTCCAGATCTTAAAGCTGGGGCACCGGATTTTCAAGCTACGGAACCAGAAGTAGGTTTTTAAATCAATGCAACTCTTTCCTCGCTCTCACAAACCCTTTGGATCATTGTTTAAATTCACATTCATTCATTTTCTGTCCCGCACACAGGTTTAAAACAGCTTTTTTCAAATGACAAAGTGAAACTGGAGGACCACCCAAGAGCAGCCAATCAGAGCGCTGCTATTAGCGCTTACTTTGAGGCAAAATACTTTATTATTAGATGCAGGGGTCTCGTTTTTGTCAGAAAGTTCTGCATTTACAAGATACTCTTTGGTGGAGAATACAATTTACAAATTTATACCCAAAAAATTCAGGTAGCCCAGCTTTAAACCTGGATCTTGGTCAACAGAAACAAGCTGGAGATTTAGCATCGGCTGCTAGAGAAAAGCCACTCATTACAACGAACACAATTCAGGAATCTAACCCAAGATCTTCTGATGGTGAAATTTGTCACCATTAACTATAAACTTTTGGGCATGGAGTGAATCTGCAGTCACATGAGCGTGAACTTAATGCAAAACGTAAACTACAAAGTCCACGGTGAATTGTCAATTAGGCATTTTGCATTTTGCAACATTTTCCAGGGATATATGCATCAAGTATGAATTCAGGACTACATCTCTAGATTTTAATGGTGCACTGTGTAACTTTCTGTTGGAGAGAGATGTTATCGCTTTAATTGCAAGATTTTTTGTAGTTTTTCCTTGTCGAGAACGAGGGTCAAGGATAGGGGCGCCATGGGACAGTTATGCATCTGCTAAATTCTTTTGAGCATTGTTTATTTAAACTGCTTTCTACCTGTGGCCCATCAAGGCGCTACAAAACTAAATTGAATTGAATGAAAATATTTATTTAATTGTGGCTGATTGTATTATTTACTCACAATACCTCGAAAAGCATGTGGTCTTTCTTTCCTCTTCACAGATCTGACCTGTAACTTGGTCCGCTGGGGTCACAGGCTTGTCTCCATGGAGATTCAGTGTGTTTTATGTCATACTGTGGAGCATTCTTCATTCTTCTAGAAAAGTTACATAGTGCACTTTCAACCACAACTAAACTCGGGTTTGACCAAAACGTAACTATATTCACTAAATAAAACTAAAAAAGCCATTAACGGATGTAGACAATAATGTTTGAACCAGGTCTGATCAAGGTCTAAACCAGATCTGAACCGAAAGACTACAGAGAGTACACGTACAACAGTTTGAGAAACACTGATCTACTCCTTTTTGTTCTTTTTTTGCCGTCTTTATTATATCTATGTGTAACTAAAGCCATCATTTGCAAAATCCACCCAAATCCTCTCGGAGCAGCGGTCAGCCCTCCACCTCGGCTGTTTATCACTGACATTTCAAAGACCCAACGTGCGCTTTTCTCCCTCCAGCTACAAATTATAATTATTCTAATTTATGATTTCTGCTTACGTTGCACAGTACAATGAAAAAGGGGGGAAAGCCTATTAAAATGTCCGTTTGGGATATATGCAGCGTGGAGCGGCGCAGGGACCCTAAATCACGCGCCGCACCGGAGAGGCAGGAGACGGCAGGTCAGCACCCAGGCGGGACAACGTGATTGGCTGATATATCGCTCTTTAATGGCCAATCAGATGCGGCGGAGTCACTAACACTTGCCCCCGCGGTTGATGGATTCCTGCGGTGTGTAATAAAGTGTCATTTTTGAATGGGGTGACGGACGGGACGGGACGGGAGGAAGTTACAAGTGGCAGGGGAGTGGGCCGTTCTGTCAGGGTTTCGCTCGGTTTCAGACGACATCTTAAGGTCGAGATGAGGACGGCAAAATGATGATTGTAAAAGAGTTAAAGATTGAAAAGTCATGATTAGATATGTGGTTGAATAAATGTAGCGGTATAATGGACCCCTCGAGGGCCGACATGTTTAGAATAGTCGCACACACACAGCTTGGCACTAATATAAACACTATTCCATTTATTTTAATGAGGTAGGAAAGTAAAAACATTAATTTGGGCTAGTACAGATAAATGGTGTTTGTTTATATCCTTGTTGCATTTGGCAACGAGGAACACAAATCAATTTCTAATACCTCCAGCTCCAGTTTCCAAAGTTCCCAACTTAGTTTTTGTGGTGCTTGATGAAATAAAACCAAAGTTTCATTGTCAAAATGTTATGGTCCACCACATTTGAGATGCCAAAGGAAATGGCATCAAAAATTCTATTTAAGCAATGTGTATTATTGTGTGTTCACTAGCATCTGTGCTAATTTAGGTGCCAATTGCTAATATTAATGAACAACACTAAACACTGCAACAAATGCTAACGTTTTCTGCTGAGGCTGTGGTGTTATTCATGTGGTCAAGAGGTTTTCAGTCACCAAAACAGTCCTGGATGATTAGTGGCTAAGGCTAACTCTCCCATTGAAAACGCCAATATCCAACAGTAACAGTACCATCTTTTAGAATGTTGGAGGTCTGTTCACAAACACTAGAAGGGTCTATAAACCTGATCAAGTCCAGTGTGTGTGGATTTACCTTATGAATAGAAGTGGGGAATATATGAAAAATAGATATTATTGCTATTGTTGCTTTGGAGATGAGCAAAATTAGAATATCAAGCATTTAATCTATAATGCAGAACTTAAAATCCAACACGACCCAGTATGAAAAAGTGCTTCTTTCCAGGCTCTGTCCCAGAAAGTAGTTTAAAGGTGCTGCACTTCATTCTTACTGTTTTGATACATGGAAGAACAGAACTTGCTCATGTGCCTAATTTCTTGCATGTAATAAAGTCAAATCTGTTTTGCTCCAGTACAGATATATTGTAAAAGCATCTATTATCTATCTAGAAAATGAGACCACAGAGCTTTCTCTGCATCTATTTACAGAAAGTTTTAGAAGCAGGAAGTGTGCCGTTAGCATGCTAATGTTTTTTCAAAGACTCAAAGAAAATGCTTATAAACTCATCACGGTGAATATTTAGAGTGCTAGGACTGCAATAAGAAAGTGAGCAATACATGTAACTGTAAAGACTTTAAACCAAATTAGGTCTGTTTTTCACGTTTCAAAACAGTAAAAATCAAGTACAGCACCTTTAACCTCGACTTTGGCCATCTTTAAAAGTTGACTGGCAAAACTATGAACACAACACACTCTTTCTCTCACCTTTTGACGTGTAACTGTAGTTTTTCTGATTAATCAAGCAAAACCAGAACCAAATCAAAGAGAAACTATGTAAAGTTGCTCAAAATTAGTATTGTAGTAGTAGTATTATAGTAGTGTTATTTTCTATACATGCATTTAGTTACTTCCCAATAAATCCTCCCGTTCTCCCATCCCAGCGCTAATCAGGCCATACCCTGCTTACTGTTCTCAAATTGGTGCAGTCATGACATCAATAACACGTGGAAAACCTTTAACGGCAGCATAAGCTAACGCCCAATAACTAGTGAATAATACTTGGCCGCGCTCACTGTTCGCGGTCCCTTCTCTGGTATAAACTGGTATAACCCCTTCAGTGTTTATCGTCAGACAGTGCTCCAGCTGCTCGCCCCCCCGCTGCGCTTCAGACTGCGGCTCTGCCATCTAAAGCTGACTAAACACGGGGCCGCTCCTTCAAAGGCATGCAAATGAGCCGCGCCAGTGCTAACGGGATTCCTCCGCCTGTGCGTGCACGTGCCGCCTCCTGCGTGCACGTGCGGCAGCCCAAGGAACGAACGCTTCGACGGGAAGACGCTCGGACCCAAACGCGTCAGAGTGTGGTCGCTGGTGTCGCAAGGGTCTGTGAGGGCCCCGAGCACGACTTCATTGGGGCACGTAAGTTTTCACCAGCTCAAAATGTGATAAACAAACTATATCATGAGTCGCTAATGGGAATTTCCAGTGGTGGAAGGTGACCAAGTACAAAAGTCGGGTAACGCTTTAGATGAAGGTTCAGTAAACTATTTATAATGCATTAATAAGCACTTGTTATGTGTTAATAAGCACTTATAAGGCATTTACAAGCATTTATTAGCACGATAATTGAAAACTAATTAATATGAAGCTTATAGATGCTGTGTACATGTGGTTTAACACAAACATGTGTTGGTTAATGGATTATAAACATGTATAAGGTGTTATAAATGCATAAACAACCAACTAGTGCTTATTAACATCAAATAGTTTACTAAGGAACCTGAATCTAAAGTGTTACCAAAAGTAGAAGTGTATTTAAAGGGGACATATTATGCAAAATCAACTTAAATGAGTTTAAATGTTTAACCTTGTTACAACGGTGTTTCTTCATCATTAGTTTACTCAAAGGTGTATTTTGATTGATTCCTGCACATTTGAGTTAATCCTGTATTGTCTTGCAGGTTCGAGTGCACAAAAAAGTCCAGTTTTCACCTACCCCCAATCTGCACCCACATCCCTATAATTTGTTTTGATCGTTAGACAAAAAAAAAAAAAAAAAAGATTCCGAGTGATACATGTAGAGCTCTAAAATGTCACAAAGCCACTTTTCAAGAATAAAAACGACAATTTGCTGCTTGTTACAGTCACATGTCACTATGAAGAGGTGAGGCTTATCAGTTCTACAGTTTTGAACAGGAAGTCAATGAACCTGTTTCTTTTACTGCACCGTTTTCTCTGTTGTGGTTTACAATGAACAAAATGTACAATGATTACCTGCATATCTGACAGTTAAATTCTGTCCTGTAAGTACCTGGAAAAGGATATACTCCTCTACAAGAAGTCAGATTTGTAAGCATCTGTACACTGTCATTGGCCAGTAATATTATAATAATCAGATATCCCAACACAAAGATCTGAGTTTGTTGTGTGTTCACGTGCACAAGAGAAATCTGACTATCAAAAACAGCTGGAGACATGTGTCAGTTCATTTGTGGATTTTTAGAGTAGCGGTTGCATTTGAAAGACAAAGCACAATCAATTTTAAAATAACATTAACATTTTCAGAGTCATCTTTGTTTTTACCAATGAATCTGATCATTCCAGAAATCAGATAATGATCAGATCTGAAGCCGGTGACGCCACGACCAACATTTAAATTCACGCACATCATCAAAGACATTACCACTGCTTTAGTGAGGGAACTATGCTTTATATAAAGATAATTTAGTTTCTTGTGTAGATGATACTGAATTAAAATCACTATATGTTGCTTATAAAATAGTCCTGATTATTATTTTCTAGTTCACGGTGATATTGCCACCTGCATAATCCACAACATATTCCATTTCCAACATAAAAAAGATGTTCTTCCATAAGAAAACAGTGTTTTGTAACTGTGCTTGTTCTACTGATTATCATTTTTGACTAATTTTTTTACATTGTTATCTACATTACTGATTATTTTTGGCAGGTTATCTGTTCTAAAACCAAAAATGGTGATTAAACATTACTTTTTCCTAAACAAACAGCTAAAATAAATAAAACTAAATAAAATACTGTGAGGATGATAATACACTGGAGTGCGGGGCTATAAATAGAGTGGGGGCGGTTGATAAAGGCAGAGGAAACAGCTGTGTGCTCTTTGACCTCATTTAGCAGCTTTTATGCGACATATGGAGCCAAAGATACACAGAAATGACTGCGTTTACCATCTCTGCGTCCTTCTTAGTGCTACTTCAGTGGCTTTACTATGTGTCCCATTTACAAACGGCGAGCCATTCAGTATCATTCCTGAAGAAAAGGGGTTAACGCCGCTCGTGTAATCGCACCCAGTCGTTCGTGGTGCGACTAAAGCGGCCAATGAGAGTTTCAGGACCGAACTGAACTAATAGCTTCTGGTCAGAGAGCTAATGTTTCCCACTGTGCCACATGTTTGACACACATTGCATTATTGCAGCTTAACGTCGAGCTTTGCGTCGTCTCCCTTGGCTCAGTTAGGGTCACAACAAGGTCTGTTCTTTTTGTTTTGGGGTTTTTAGATTAAGGTTCCTTAGTTAACTATTTATAAGGTGTTAATAAGCGCTAATAGTTTGTTTATGCACTTATAACGCCTTATACATGTTTATAATCCATCAGCCTAAACATGTTTGCACGGGGGTGCACGGTGACAGAGCGGCTAGAGCTTCTGCCTCTCAATAAGGAGATCGGGGCTTCAAATCCCAGACCACCCCAACATCACACGATCTCTCTGGGTGGAGTCTGCATGTCCTCCCTGTGTTACCGTGGGTTCTCTCTGGGTTCTCCGTCTCCTCCCACAGTCCAAAACATGACTGTGTTCAGGTTAATTGACAACGCTAAATTGCCCGTAGTGAATGAATGTGAGAGTGAATGTTTGTCTGTCCTTGTCTCTGTGTTTGCTGTGATGAGTTGGCCACTGTCCAGGGTGTACCCCACCTAAGGCCCAAAGTCACTGGGATAGGCTCCAGTCACCCGCGACCCCTAACGGGAATAAGCGGTAGAAAATGGATGAATGAATGAATGTTTGAGTGAATAAACCACATGTACAGAGCATCAATGAGCTGCATATTACATTATTTTCAATGATCACGCGAATAAATGCTTGTAAATGCCTTATAAGTGCTTATAAACACATAACAAGTGCTTATTAATGCATTATAAATAGTTTACTAAGGAACCTTAATCTAAAGCGTTACCAGAAAATGTTAGTATCGATATGTCTTGATACATGAGTCAGTATTGATATATCGATAGTTGGTATCAACTGGTTGTTTTCAGATTCTAGATTTTGATGATGTCGTTCTCTCAGATGGAGGCAAGAGCCTGACTGTCCTATTGTTTCCATTGCACTTGACAAAAATCTGCATTTTGACAGTATTCATTTTAATTGCACCCCAATTTATATTCATTTCTGGCCTAAAGAATGTTGGGAACATGACTGAGCGTACAACCTAACTCATACACTGATGAAATAGAGAAATACAGTGGTTTATTAGGTAGTTACGATAACACCAACTATTAATATTTCCTGTTAAAGAAATCGTATGAGAAACTGTACAGAAACAAATCTCTAACCACAGAATAAAACACGACTTTAGTTTACCTAATACAAATAAATTCAATACACAAATACCCAATAATATTTACTCCTTTGGGAAACACTGGTTTAAACAAAACACACCGTTTACATTTACTCAGTCACTCCAGGAGTCTAATTTGGCTCGCGAAGGGGTGCTGAGATGTGGATTATCTATTTGATTGTGATATTTGCGCTAAAAAGATGATCAGCGGTTGCAAAAGAGACCAAATCAAGTCTGTTCCCCTAAAACATGTTAATAAAAGACAATTTAATCGTCATGTCTTCGCAAATAAACATTAAACGCACCGTAAAATCAGGGCTGGCACGCTAATACATGTACATTTTGGCCCACTGGGGAGAAAATATAGTACATTTTACCTTCCCTTATTTCATTGAACCCCTCTACGCCTGTCTCAATGCCATTCGACGCCCATCAAAAGAGAAACGTACAGTTGAGCGGACTATATATGCAGCTATGGTAATGTATCTGCAGAGAACATTGGTGCGCAGGGACTGTACTACAAGCCTCTGTTGTGCTCTGCTGTTGTCTCTTCTCCTCTGTTCCCTCCGTTTGAGTCCTTTTAATCATCGCTCATTAGCTTTAGGCCTGTTCTTTCCCACCGCCCGCCCCTGTCAGATATTTGGGCCTGCGGGACGCCTCTGCCGGTGGTGAGGGGCGGGTCGCCGACACAAAGCCAGGACGCCGCTGATGGCTCGGACTCATCACTGCCATTATGCTAATCATTATTATTATTGTTTCCGAGCGGCGGCGGATTTGTGGAGAAAAAGGTGGTCGTTTGCGGCTCGTCTCCGTCTCTTTATTATCATTATCACCATTACGATCGGTCACGGAGTTATTAGACTAATTGTACTCCGCGCTGTCGACGCTGCGCCTAATGACGGGCTGCAGAGGAGCGAGGAGTAGGGGTAAACAAACAGGAAATGCCCGCACCTCAGATAAAGCCGAGCCAGAAAAACGACGACGGAACGGTGAAACAAAATGTAAACACAGCAGCACATTTGGACCACGAGTAAATGGAAATTAGGCTCAAATCATCTAAAAATGACTAATAATATTAAAGGGGCTGAACTATGTACTGTTTACATCTAATTATAGAGCGTTTTTGTAGTTTCCGAACCAGGAAGTGCCTTGTTGTTGTTGTTAGCGTTACTATAACTGCAAAACTCTACTTTGGCCTCTGAAAGTTATGAAAAGCGCTTCTAAAGTCATTACTGTAATTATATGACGTTAGGAAAGCGTTATAAAAGAGAGGGATATATATGGACCAAGCAAACTGTTTAAAATGAACTAAAAAAACAGAAAAAGTTGGTACAGTGCCTTTAAAGGACAAATATCATGCAGTGTTTATTTTTTTGACTTTTTAACCATGTTCTGACATTGTTCCATCATTTCTATCATTGCATTTAGCTGAATTCGTGCTAGTTCGATGAATCCTGGTTAGAAAATCCTCTCCCTCCGACCGTCAAAAACATTGCGATTTCCTTCGATGTGTGATGTGGCTCTGAGAATCTTTTTTTTTCTGTTTTCAACTCCATATATCGCTCACTCCAAGCTTTTCTGCCGTCTAATCCCGATCATTACAACTGCGTGATAGTTTGGCATAGCTTGCACTACAAACCAATGTGTATATACAAGTGTTTGTCAGTAGATAGAGCCACAGCTAAGTTAATAGGGCGTGATAAAAGTTCTATTGTTCTTTGTGAAAACATTTTATTTTTGGTTCTAAAACATGAGCTGTCAAAGTAAAGATACTCAAGAGCAGGTTTAAAGGCAAAGAAAAGCACAAATAATGCGTAATGTTTGTCCTTTAAGGTTACGATGCAGTGTTTACATCTAGGTTACTCTTGTGTGTGTATATTCTCTTATCTGTTCAGACACACTCAAGTTTGATGTTTGTGTGCAACTTTTCAGGTCAAGTGTCCGCCACCTGCTTAACTCCAAGGAGATGTCAGTGTTGTGCCTGGAATGTTCATCGGCATAGCAAGTCACAGCTCAGATCTGTGGAGAGGCAAGCCCACTTACAGTAAGAATGCATGTTTTTCAGGGTGTTTCTTTACCAGTTAAAACACGTGTAATATAAACAATCAAATTAAATATGAAAACAAAAACAGATGTCGTTGTGAAGTGTAAAATCCCTGGCAAGTATTAACGTTTCCAAGGAGACGAGCAGCTGGCAGACACTCTAGTGTCTAGTTACACAGTGTAATGTTTAATGTTTTTGAATGTATAAATGAAGAGTTCAACGGCAAAAACACACATTTCCGTTATGAAAATTTCACTTGTCACTTTCTTCTACATTTATAATTCATTAAAATAGTAATAATTTTATCAATTAGGGGTAGATTATAATTTTGTTAGCAGTAAAATACATTTTGACTTTCTTTTTGACCGTACAAAGCCTTGACTGCGGGCCTTCAATGACTTTTTAAAATGGCACTTATCTGTCTTCGCCAATTAACTCTTCAAATGGAACTTGCTCTGGTAAAGGTTTTGGTAAAAGAAAGTATCTGATCCTGAACACATTGAAAACACAACAAAAGAGCAAACTAAAATGTCAAAAAAGATGCGTATTTGGAGCACATGTAAACGGAAATTAGGTTCAAATCGTTAGTGTTAAAGGGGATGTACTCATTTAAACTTAAATGTTTGTAAACAGTGCAATTATTTCAGTAATAAGGAGCCAACAGTTCTGCCCACTTCAAAACTCAGTGAGAAGGTAATTTACTAACCATTTTTCCATAAACTTTTTGGATAATATACCTGTACATTTTGTTTTTCAAGCAAAGAAGACGACTTTTGGGCGGTCAGCTTTAAAATGTTCAGTGCCGAGAAGTAAACGTCTCTGTGTCTCCACGTCCGCAAACATCCTTCGTGACGGCATGTGATTCTCGTATTATTCCAGCCATTGCATTTTCAGTGGTTTCTCAATAGACGTGTTGTTTTTCGCCGAACATAATTCATACCATCGTGTCACTTGTAGCTGTTTGGCACCAAAAAATATAGCTGCACATGACCTTAAAAACAATCCATAAGAATATAAAGCCGAATATTCAGTCATTGTAAGCAGCTTTCATGAATTTACTGTCTCTTTATTCCAAACATCTGGTCCCAGAGAGCTCCATAAGTCACCAACACCTTTCAAATTCATAACACAAAATAAAACAACGGCGCTTACTTGGCCCGCGTCCAAATTGATAACCATTTTTCAGAGGTGGCCGACTCGATAGCACTTAGACTGATCCGTCAAAACAAGAGCAGCGGACACGTGGAGGAGGTGTGAGGATTACTGCCGCGTGTGGGCCCCTGGGAGACCCCACTCCGATGATGTGGACAAGCCGCACTCATGTCGGACACGGGAGGGGAAAAAGTAAATAAATAAAAAACAAGCGCTATATGGATCGGAAAGCTTTGTTTTGTGTCTCGCGAACAAGAGGACGGTGGAAGAAAGAAAGAAAGCGAGCGCACACCTCCTCGCCGTCTCCACACCTCGCGCCCGGGGTACAGATGAATAATGCAGCAGTCAAATCTAAAAATCTATGAAATAAAATCATTTGTTGGCCTGTAGAGCGCCGGACAGGGATGGTTTATAAGGGTGCTAAAGCTCCAGAGCAGGGGCTGGCGATCGATCAGCTCATCCCACAGACGGAGACACACTTTGGGCTCGTCTCGGCTCCACACAGCCCCCTCCGCAACGCGAGGTTTAAAGCAATAAGAGTATAAAATATGAAAAGGGAGAGCAGAATCAAAACAAGACTAAACCAGGACTAAACCAGGTCTATAGATTTGAGATCTAACTTGGACAATGGGAAAAAAAAGAAATATAAACACGTCTAGACTTAAAGAGAACAAACTTTACAATAACTACATCTTAATTAAACTTAATAAATCTTAAACAAATACTACATTATAATGGACAAACAAGTTATTAACGCAAAACTAAGTAACTTCAGTGACAGAGCTCCCCCTGCAGCTCTCTTACGAAACACTCTGCCAGTAAAAAGACGCAAAAGCTTACTTTTTGTCCTTTTTCTTCTTCCTTTTTATTGAAATAAGGAAGTACAATCACATACAAAAACATTTCATGTCGCCAAATATAAAAAAGAGAGCCAAAGTTCCAAACAGAGAGTGTCAGCGTCAGGAAATGTTGCAGCTGGTCTTCTGCACAGAGACAGCAGGGGGCGACAACAGGGGCTTCAAACGCCCTGAAAATACATTTGAAACCACCACATGGACTTACGAAGACGTTTCTAGCTTAGTAATTAATTAATAAGGGTTAGTTAGTTAGGGTTAAGATATGTATTAAGCTGAAAGGTTATTAAAAGTGTACGTATTATAAAGTGTCACAGATAAAACTTGAATGTTTTGGGGAATAATTAAACGATCTTCAAATGGGCAACAATGGGGCTCTTAGCAAGTGTTTTTTTGGTTTTTCAATTAAAAGGTTGCAAGAAAAAGATGAAAAAGGTTGCTGTGTCTATGTTAGCGTCATTCAAATACTGCATGTGGACTCGACTGTTTTGCTGCTGAACTCTGATTAAAACTGGAACAACTTGAACGAGTTCGTCGATGTAAACCCTCATTCGTCCAGGTGTGGTCCATCGTAGAAAGGGGTTCAGAGGTTGTCATCCGGACGCCGTTTAAAGATAAAACGGCGTCCGGATGACAACCTCTGAACCCCTTTCAACTTGAACGAGGAAAAAACAGAAATAGAATCTAAAAAACTCTCTTCAATTTTAGAGAAGTGGGATAATGCTTTATAATTGGATGAATGGTTCCTTTGAGACACTTCGAGGCAGAACCCACTTGAAAGGCCATCATATTATAGTGGTTCTATAAAAGGCTCCATGTTACCGTTTTACAGCGTATAACGTGCTCTATACGTGCTGTAATCTCGATTGTACCAGCACCTGCCTCTGTGCATGGATTCTCTGTGTTGGACAGAACGGAACACAGGCTCAGGGTAAATTGTGGGCTGAAATTCCCAAGTAAAAGATTCATCATAATCCCATTGGGGAAATTTATCGCTCTCTTATTTAAGAAAATGCTCAGTTTAAACTTTAAACATGCAATAAAACACGAGAACTGTTGGCCATGTTTGTAGTCCATAAATCTTCATTTCAATTCTGATCCAAGATATTGGTTTTAATGTACCTTTTCAAACAACAGTTTTGTTAAACTGAAACTAAAACGTGCGTGATTTCATTTACTAGTTAGAAAAAACAATCACCACACATGAAACCAAGATTAAATAAAGACTTATTTAGAATTTAAGAAAATAATAAGATATGACTTCATTTAAAAACATGCATTCTCAAAACTAATAGCGTCAGAGGATCCTGAAATGTATCGCCCTCTTATTCAAAACATGCTTTTATTTGCTCTCTTCTCTTTTAAAGCGTTTTTTTAATAGTTCTATATGTCTTTATGTGTTTTGTGATTTTAATGCATTTTTCCTGTTATGTAAAGCACCTTGAATTGCCTTGTGTACAAATTGTGCTCTACAAATAAACTTGCCTTGCCTGTTATTGCGATGTTTTTTGCAAAAAATACTATTCTGTCATCCATTATTGCAACGATATTCCTGATGTTGTCAGACAGGCCCCGACACTGGCAGTTTTCAAGTCTAGGGTAAGGACAGTTCTGTTTGGCTGTGGATATGACTCAGAGAATTTTATATGTATTTTATGTTTTTAATATATTTATGTTTTTACTTTGAATTGTGTTTCTTAATTTGTGTTTTAATGTTTGTAAAGCACTTTGAATTGCGCTATACAAATACATTTTGCTTGCAATTCTGATGCTATTATTATATATTTGTAGCCCAGTGGTAAACGTGGGTATTACAGTGTAATAAAACGTGATGAGTTAGTGTTAATCCACATTTCACTTAAAAACAAGTCAAATGATTAATTTTTAAAAAGTAAACGTTTATTTACTTGTCATAAATAAGTAGTGACACATGATTAATTAATAAATAAATAAATAGATTTTACAAGATTAAAATTAGATAAATATTCAGTTATTTCATTTCATTACAGAGATTAAAACAAAGATTTACTGCTTACATTATTTTATTAAAATAATAAATAATTGGAGGTTTATGTAGTTAGCCTCGCATTACATGTTTCTTAATGTTTCAATGTTATTATTTCTTATTGGTCGTTTGAGCCCTCACTCTTGCGTAGTCGATTGTGATTGGCTGTTGGTACGTAAAGGGGGTGGGTACACGTGACCTTGCGGGGGAGACGTACAGGCCTCAAACAATCAGGAACATGAAGATTCACATAAAACGACATCACTCTATAAAGAGGTCATACAACTGTGACAAATGTGCAGAAAGCTTCAGAAAACGGAGTCAACTGAAAGTGCACCGTCTTGAACATACTGAAGCATCTGCGGGGGCTGGATCATGTGACCCTAAAATCAGACTCAAAAAGCTGGAAATCAGGCTTCAGAGAGTCCAGACTGTGGCACCAGTGTAGATCGGAGCACTGTCAGTGCTCGAATTTGGCAAGGTCTTCTTTTGTTTGCTATGTCTTGTTTATGTCTTGTTTATTGTATGTTATGTTGTAACGGCAACTGTAGTTACAACTGTGTGTCTGCTCATTGTTTATTGTCTATAAATGTAATTGTATATGTTATGTTGTAACGGCAACTGTAGTTTCAACGGTTTGTAAAGCGCTTTGGGTGCCTATTAGGTGGAAAAGCGCTCTATAAATAAAAATTCTTCTTCTTCTTCTACAGGAAAGTTGAGGAAGACGCTCTCTTCCCGCCGGACCGTCAAGTAAGCTGGAGCCTGACAGTTTTCTCGGAGCAAAAAGGACGTTAGGAGCCACGGAGCCGGGTGGACTGAACGGGAGGTTCGGAGAAGAGGACCGCGGACTCTTGGTCGGGAGCTGAGAGCGTTAGCGGAGATCCGAGACCGGGAGTAACGGAGCGGGAGCAAGCGGAGCGGGAGGTGTGAGCGGAGGTGCCGAGCGGGAGCGAGCAGCGCGGGCGGAGCTACCGGGTCGTTGCGTCGCACTCAACCGGACCGGACCACGAGTTTCGGCGCTCTCCAACCCTAGGACCGCGAATTTCAGCGCTCTCAAGTTCTTACAGAGAAGATCAGGCCTGCACCGTTATTATTTTCCTTTTTTCCATTCCAAAACGGTACCGTAACTGTGTGTGTTTGTGTGAGTGTGGGCCCACTACTTCTGCTTAACGTTAACGGACAATTTCGCGCGTTTTGAGTGTTCTGTATTTTTGTGTACTGGCCATTGTGGGGAATAGCTAAGGGAGGGGACATTTTGTATGTTTTTGCTTTCTGTGTGAGGGGAGATTGTGATTGAAACTATTGGGGTTTCTTGCTAAATTTAAAGGGGATATTGGTTAGATTTTTGGGGATATATTTTGTTATTTATTTTGTGTATATTTTTGTGCATAATTGAATATTTATATTTTGTTGAGGGGAAACTTTTAGATTTTGTTTGACAAATTAATATTCTTAATATTAAATAAGGCCTTTACAACATTTTGCCTAAACTTAACACTTCTCTGGGTCTCATTATTCTTAAATATTAACATTATTGTGTGAAGGAGATTTACTTTTATTTGGGTAATGACTAGGTGCACCTTCGTGGTATCCACCTGAAACTAAAGCGAACCCAAGCACCCACCATTCTCACGTAAGTATCACACAGAGTGGTTGTACGGTGCTACATATTGTTAAGCCCTATTAGTTCAAAAAGGTTCCCTATCCAAATATTCTGCAGCCCTCGTTCTGATCATTGCAGCTCTTTAATTGTCTTCACTGTGAAGCAATGATGTTAGTTCAATGGTGTTAATGCTGAAATGCTCCTCTTCAGCTTTTCAACATAGTTCACTACTCACTGTTACCAGCAGAGGGCGTCTAATCCAAGCATTCTTTTTGTCTTACACCCCCTGTTTAACATCAGTGTTTCGAGGTAATGAATGGATGATAAAATACTACAAAACGTCAAAAATGTCTAAAAAAATCATAACATCCGTCAAACTACAATTACACACATGTCGGTCGACAGCGGATCAGCCCCGGGACCTCACACATGCAACAATAGCCGTCTTCCGCGGCTGCTCTGTCTGTCCGCAGGTGAAGCTCAGATGTGATGGAGGCTGGTGCAGGTGGAGAGACGCATGATGTAACATTACGCCCGCGGCCCTCTCGGCTCGTCCGGTCCGGCGGTGCGTGCCGATCTCTTTGCGGACTCTGGACTACGGCGCCGAGGGGTTGAGGGCTTCACTAATTCATCACAATGAGAGAACGCACCATCCCTCACTCTATACGGGCAACATACAAACACCGCGGCCGTGATTTACAACCAGACTGACAGCTGACAGCTTTTCCACCGAAAAGCAATCCATATCCGACACATGACATAGTACAAAGTAGAGCTGGATGATATATCGTCCATAAGAAGATTTTGAAGAAGCCAAATTAGAAGTGTATTGTCTGTAATAGAAAAACAACCAAAAAGTCAGCGTAATATTTTAACGCAAGAGTATGAAGTGATCATTCTGCATCCTGTTGTTGTATTTAAGGCTATGTAAGTCTTCAGTTGTTTGGTCAATGGGATCTCCAATATTTTTATTAGCCGACTGATTATTCCATGAAAGGAGAAGGCATGGAATGTGTTGGTTGGAAATTTTGGAATTTATAGTAAATTTATGCTGGCTTTTACCACACAAATATGCAATTTAGTAGCACTTTTCTTGGCTTGTCTTTGCAATTTAGCTGAAATAAATGGCTGGATCATAGAGATAGTTGGGAGAGACTCTTTTAGTCGACAAATTGTTGGACAGGGAATGTCTTAAGTCCATTACAGCCCAGTTATTTACAGGTATTTCACATTTGCATTGCTTGAACCTTAAAGTTTACAAGCAGGTGTTAGTGGATTTTCTGCAAAAGAAAGAGAACAATGTGACAATGCAGGATTATGCCTTGATTTTAAATTTGTAAAGCTTTCATTCGTCTACGAGTGGTTCAAGAAAGAAAGGATTTCAAAGGTGTAATCATCTGGAAATCAGATGCCACTGGCCTGAGAAACCTCTTGATTAAAAACAAAACAAAAAACAGTGTCCACATGACTACATTTGAAACCTTTTCTACCTTTTATTTGACATGTTTGAATACCTTTGCATGACAATTAAGTGGCAAAATAAATGGAATACTTTCAACTGGACAAAGGTTTCAAGAGTGAAGACGTTTTGCCGCTCATCCGAGTAGCTTCTTCAGTTTCTCTGATCGAGAAATGGAGAGTCACAGCCTTATATCTGTCTGAATGAGGAGCTAACTACAGTAAAACTAGCACAAACAAGCTGCTGACAGTCAGGAGTATCTATTGTTAAGTCTATTGAGCTACTCTAAGGTGTGAACTGACACCTGAGTCGTGTTTAGCATAATCGTTCATGTCCCTAATGGGCCAGCCTACTCTTGTTAGATACTTGGGTGAGTGACAAAACCTTTTCACTATTAAAACCTTTGTCAAGTTAACAGTATTGAATTTCTTTTGCCATGGAGCCTAAATCGATAATTAAATTATTTGTGTGGAAAGTGAAGTATTTTTGTTGAAGGGAGAACGTTATACGACCCGATTTAGTTTTTCCCCATCGTCACCTCTCAAAATAATTGGCCTGCACTAGTGTACTTTTTTTTTTTTTGCATCTGTGTTTTTGAAGTCGATCCACTTTCACTAGACTCAATGGTGACGTCAATGGTGAAACTGTACAATGCTCAAACCCAAGCAGACATTTTCCAATTCCATAACTCCTCACTGCACCAATAAATTAACTTCTTGACTTTTTTCATAACCGTAATTTATGTTGAAGGACACATTCTGCTACAGTGACTATTTGGAGCTTTAAACCATGTTGTACCAATATTCCGTCATCAAAAACATACCAGAAGTAGCATTGACTTGCATTTTTGCTGTTTTGAGGAATATTCATTAGAAAATCCTCCCCCCTCCGAGCATCAAACACACTTCCTGCTGAACTTCCGGGATTTTCGTACGTATATTCAGACTTCATACATCATTTATCTGAGAATCTTCCGTTGTTTTTAGTCCTTAAAATATAGCTAAACTCGTTCTGTGCATTTCTGCCTCTAAACACAATAACTGCTGCAGCAAATCCGCACAACGTCTTTTTCAGCGCTACCTTCACAAGATTGTGTAAATATAAAAAGATATAGTGTAAATAAGCACCAGCATAAATGTATGGTCTAATATGTTAAATAATGTCGGCAAATGGTTGTACGCATTATATCCCACTGTATAGCCTTATCTAACAGCCAATTTCAAATGATGTAAAGCACAAAGAAATGAATGGGGCTATTTGCAGGTGTTTAGCTTGCACTGGACATGTGTGAATGTGCATTTCCCTTTATGACAACCATCACTTTACGACCTCTAACGGCCACAGGTGGGTCTGGGGAGCCATAGCGCACAATGACAGCTCATATGGACACGGCTCTAAGGAAGATTTCAAGGCGGATCGATCGCTTTGACCCGCGCTTAGCCGCCGAGCGAGGGGTTAAAACCAGCTATAGAGATAGAGACTGCCAAACAAACACTCGGCGAATGGCATTTAGTGAATATTTCATCAAGAGGAACAATACGCAGATACAATCATCACCTCTTTGAGCGTGCAACCGCAGCAGCTGGTGTGGAGCACAAATTAACTTTAATGCCATTCTCTCTTGTGTTCCAGGGGAGGCTGAATTATGGAGCAGCGCGAGCTCAGTTCCAGGAGGAAAAAAAAATGGACCGAAATCGCATGGGATGGTGATTGCATTTGTGTGTGCGGATCTCGTATCGGTACCAATTGCCCCCCAGAGGCTAGCGCGCGCTAACTGAAGAGAAAGCAGGTCGAGTGATGGGGGAATAGTGCTGTTATCTTTATGTGTGGAGGGCTATGGTGGCACGGCGAGGAGAGCAGAGGAGAGGGGCGTTTTACAAAGCAATCAGAGAGGGTTATCGACGCGCGGGTAGAGGGGCTAAACTACAGTAATCCTGCCGCATGTTTACTAATGAAACGGCTTCTACGGGCTCGGCTCGATTCTGTGTCGGGTGAAGGAACAAGAGGATGTGGCACAATAAAGGTAGAGTCATTCAGGAAATAAGAGAATGGAAGTGTGTGGGTTAAACTGCAAGTGATGGAACAAACAGCGGCAAAAACGGTAATGAAATAGTAATGCGTTAAGTTATAAATAGTTAGAGCTGCTCTTTCTGCGCTTGTGGCACTTCCAGTCAACAAATTACGAAGTTAGATTAGCGCAGATCCGCAAAGTTAAAGAGGAAATATTATGTGCAGTTAACGTTTATGAGCTTTTAACCAGCTTATAACCGCATTCCCACATCATCAGTTGGATTTCGATTCGTTTGTGTTAATTGAGTGTTTGGTAAATTGACTGTTTTCACCAAACCTCTATCTACGCCCATTGCACTAACTTTGCAATTATTCAAAAAAATTCAGACTCCAGGTCATATCTAGGGCTCTATAATATCCCACAGCCATCTTTCAACAATAAAACACACAAAAAAATGGAAAATACGTTGCTTGTTATCATGAAATGCCATTATAAAAAATAAATATGTTCAGCATTTTTGAAAAGGAATTAAATTGACCTGTTTAAATTTTTAAGATGTTCAGTGTCACTTCTGTTTTACAAAATGAACACAATGTAAAATCATGATCTACACATGTTTTAAACACATAAAAAAGCATAATATACATAATATATATTGGCATGGCGTGTTTGGTCCAACAACACAACGTCAGTGTGAAATGCTGGAACCAGAACTGAAACATTAACCTCCAGATTAGACCAACCAAACAACTGCCAAAAGTAATCCAGTGTTTTTCAACCTTTTGAGTTGCAGTACACTTCATTATTATTACTATTATTACCTTCTAAAATACAATACACTATGGCAAACAATGTCTCTGCCACAATCTCCTCCTTCAAACTCGGCAATGGCGTATGTTTTGCTTTATTTTTTGGACCGCATGTTTGCTCAGGACAATTCAAAATGTTAAATCAGTCAATTAAACCCATGTGTGAATTTATTGACTCCAGTTTTTTCTTGGCACACTAGTATTTCCCAAAACATTGGTTAAAAAAACAAGGTGTTAATCTATTAATATGATTAGGTGCATGTAAAACTTAAAATATTCCAAAAAGTATTGTCAAGAATAATAATAATACATAACATTTGTAAAGCACTTTTCAAGATACTAAAAGACTGTTTATATAAAAGCAATATTTATGGTTTGTACATGTGTTATTTATAATTTACTTTTAAAATATACGTCTGTTGACATTTCATATTACAAATACCTCATCTTGTAGTTTGGTGTTATTAAAATTGCTGACAGTTTGAAAATGTGACATATAAAGACATTAATTTCTCATTATTTATAACTTCTCACATAATTGTCCTTTATTATAAGTGAAAACAAAAACGATCTAGAAGAGAACATAATGGCTTTTGAACATAAGTTTGTTTTTTCTGCACAATCTGGTGACAAAATGGCGATTATCTTTGTTGGCGATTATCATTAGACAAAATGTAGCACAAACGATTATGTCTTCCCTTTTTATCACGATAAACAATCTATAAAAAAACCCAAAAAACAGATAAATGTTCTTAAAAGGCCCAATTGTCGCGCTTTAAAATTAATCTATTAAACAAGAACATCCAATATTAGCCCACAAATCAAGATAAAACTCCGAGCGAAATCCCCAAAAAGCTACGACTGACAACTCCCTTTTTTCGCTTTCATTGCACACATCTGATTGATACGAATTGATGAAAACATGAACTCTTGCAGACTGTCCATCTTCAAATATTTACCGCTTGTTTTATTTAAGCGGTGCTCCGAATGCGGCGGACTAATTCGGGCCTCCATTACCTGCCCTTTCTGTCCTTGGAGAACCTTGTCCCGTCACTCAACGCCCGTCACTCCGCTCCCTGTCAGCTTCTCGCTCCGATTCTCCACGTGTCCACAGCCTAACAATGCGGTGCTTTAAAATGCTCTCGACGAAACACAAGCGCTTTAATACCTTCTTTATGTTTTTCCTGACTTTTTTTTTCCCTCTCTTCCCAAGCCCAAACATTGCACCGCCGTGGAACGACCTTGGAGATTATTGCTATACTAGACAGAAAAATGCTATATGTTTGTCAAGAGCTGTCCGTCATCAATGGGCTTTTGTGTTGGCGATCGATGGGAGCGCGGGCAGGACACCGGGGTTGATGGATGCACAACAAACAGACTGTGCGTTGCCAGCACCTGTCCGATCGGGCCAATACCCCCTGCCCCCCATGTGCCCCCCTCCTCCTGCCAGCACCTGCCCGATCCAGCCAATACCCCCCTCACAGAAATAATGTATGTTCGTGCCAACAATAAAAACACATCATTTAAGATGACGGTGTAATCCCCCCGTCGTACAAACAGGTTTTATAGCTGGAAGAAAGAAAAAAAAATCTGTCAACGAGACAATAGTTTTAAGATCCGTTTGGACACATACATTGATTTAGCAGAACCCTGTCAGAGATGAAGAAGCTACTTGGATGAGTGACGAATCGTATGTATTTCTCAAAATCTTTAGATCATTTGACTGAATTCGATTTTCTTTCGACATGTAGCTGAAGAAATGCATTACTGTGGAACATTCCAGGTAAAGCAACAACATGTAGAAGTAGATGCAGATAATCTGATCAGAAAAGTTAGATATTGCACCTTTAATTTAACTGCTTTTAACAGTATTCAATTCATTTGCTAAGATCAGTTAAGTCTGCGGTTAGAACATTTGACCAATTGTCTTTTATCAAGTTTTATATGCTATTTCACAGATATTATAGAATTATATTTACCCTGTGGAACCAAAGGTGTAAAAAAAAAAAAAAAAGTAATTGTAGTATCGTTTTAGAAATATAATAATATAATAAAGAGGCTGTACATTTGTCCATGCATCCTTTTACTCTACATTCTTCCTATTTTTTCCCATGAGATTTTTCTTTTTTTTCACGCCAGTATAGGTATTTTGTAGAAGTAAAAATGAGATCGCTGTGTATCATCATCATTATCATGCCAGTTGTAAGCATTACAGTGACAGAAAAACTCGCTCTGGCCTCTGAAAGCTTTGAACCACACTCACAAACTAAAATAATTCGGATGCTCAAATCAAATAATACTTTTGAACCACTGCATATCCTTTAAAATGATCTAGTTCTGTTTTTTTTTTTTTTTTAAAGAAAGTAAAACAATCAGGTACAGCGAAACAGTTCATCAGGGCAAGGGGTGGGCAAAATATCGAATTTTAGATAATATTGTGAAAGTCTGTTGTTTATAGGAAAACATGCAACAAAAACAGCTGATTAAAAATGAAAAAAAAAGGTTAGTTGTAAACTTTCCAACAGGGCAAAATATATTTCTGAACTTTTGTGATTCATTTGACAGACATTTCACTTTTGTCTGATAATAAAACCCTCAACTAATACATTTAAAGATTGATGTTTTGACAAATTGCTGTTGAATTGAATATCATTATCAGGATACTAAAAAAAAGATGTATTTTCATTCCAAATTATGTCATTTTCTCTGCAAGATAAGTCAGCTGTTCATTTACCATCTACAAAGTATAATTGATAAATTTCCAAGGACCATCTCGACTAAGATTAAACTCATACTGAACCTGTCGAAAAGCTGGACTGATCAAGATTAGATTTAAACAGGACGAGCCATAAAGGTAAAATCCTCCAGCTGAAGTAGTTCTGACCAAGCGTAGGATTGCTCTATTCCCACGCCACAGTTTGGAAATCCCTGACGAATCACTCACAAGTTTTTGGCAAATTGTCCCGATACAACAACGGCTAACATTCCTTCAGTCTGGATCAATCGTGGCAGAAGCGACGTGTGTGACAGTGCACAGGATGGACACGCAAACCCCAGGTGTTTTGGAGTTATAATAGGGGCCGTGCTCTCTGGCGCCCCCCCGGACCCCTCCAGCACTCTGGGCCACTCTGCCAGCTGGCCGGCCCGAGCGTGAGTGATGCCTAGCGGAGGCAGCCCCATTAGGGAAGTGCTGGGGGGGGGGGGGGAAGAGAGGGGGGGAGAGAACCGGGGTAATTAAAGCCAAACCGGAGCCGGCGGCAGAGGAGGGGGTCCCGAGATTTATGTGGCTGAGTAATGCACGCCGTGAAGTCCGCAACGCGTCCAAAAAAATCAGGTCGGTTTTCAGTGCAACAGTGTCAAGAGGCTGTTCACTGCAATAGGCGTTTGAAATGATTTGAATTTGGATTATAGATCGTTTGTTTGGATTGTTTCGGACTAAAAATTATACTTTTGAGGTCATGAGTATCCCCCTGGTGAACTGGAGGCACTGCCCTGTCTGGAGCTCTGTTACTCAAGACCAGGGGTGTCCAAACTTTTTCCATCGAGGGCCACATATTGAAATATAGACCAAGCGGAGGGCCACAAATCAATCGAGAAACATTAAAAAAAGCTGCATTTATCTGATGTTTTAAGCACCACCACATCTACATTCAGTCTCAGTGCCTTAATATCAGGTCTGTGTTGAACCAAAATGTTAGTTATTTAGGTTGGAATTGGAGAAAATCTGAAATGTGCTGTAAATAGTACTTATCAGGACATTTGGCCCCTGGGCCTTAGTTTGGACATGCTTGCTCAAGATGGACTTCAATCTGAGCTTTGTTTTAAAGGACAAGTATTATGCAACATTGTTCCGTCATCAAAAACATACCTGGAGTAGCATTTAGCTTGATTCATGTTTGTTTGATGAACGCTTGTTTGAAAATCCTCTCTGACACTGCGTTCTAAACTCTGTGGCATAAATGATCGCTGACGTCAATGATCCCAGTCCTTAAATCATAGCCAGACTCTTTGAACATTTGTTCCGTCTAATCACGATAACTACAACTTCATCAGAACCACTCTTTACTGCAAAGCATTGTGGGTATATATTTACATGTGTAATTGCCTCTACAGCCAGTAGATGGAGCCACAGCTAAGTCAAAATGGCATCTCACAAGGCAGTGATAAAGTTATATTTTTCGTTGTAAAAGTTTTTTATTTTTAGTTCTACAACGTGACATGTCAAACTGAAGACACTCAAGAGCAGGTTCAGAGGCTAAAAACAATATGAAAAATTTATAATGTTTGTCCTTTAACACAATCTGACCGTAAATATCTGACCTAATTGGAACTACAATGGGTGAGCTGATTTGTGCTCTCAAACAAGTCCCTCCCAAGTCACGTTAAAGCTGGTTTACCTGATTTTGAAACAGCAATAGATGGACATTTGCGTTTAAATCTGTCCAACTTTCACAAAACCTCTGGCACATCGTTACACAAATTCATTTTCCAACATGTGCACGGTTTTTAAACAGTTTTTTCAGACCAATCAGAGCACTGCATTTAGCTCTTACTTTCAGGTTGGCGAGAAATGAAATACTTTAGCTACAGACAGCATGCAGCGGTCTCTTTTTGATCACAATGTGTTGCTTTTACAAGATACTCTTTGAGGGCAAACAACATTTCCTAATTTACAAAAAACAAAACAAACTATCTCAGCTTTAAAGTCACAAACCAACATTTAGCAAGCCGCTTTCATTTACTCACACTCATCCATTTTTGTTGGAAAGCAAATACAATAACTGGGACCATGCTAGTCTAGTTAACCCTCTTTGTTTTATGTTTTCAAGAAAGAGAAGAGCAGCCAAACTATGAAATACTGCAGCTTCAAAATACACGACTACTCTATTAGTATAAGTAAAGGTATTGTGTGATAAACTACTCCTTAAAGTCCATCTGAAAAAGTTACTCAAGCATCCGTAAGTCATTCTTTCTACCTGCATCTGTATTTTGTTCGATAACACACATTTCCAGAGGCTAATGCGATAATGTGCCGCATCAGTCTTCTTCTCTTTGCACCTTTATCTCCATTTTAGAATTTTGTGTTTTCCTGCACTTACCGCGGCCCCACAGCACCTGCGATGATCAAGATTTAGCCTCCGAAATGTGCAGCCGATTAGCAAAGCATTTTGTGATAAAACATTTACAAAGGTGGAAACGCTCGGATTGTGTTTTTCAGCCATTTCCATTAGAGCCTCTGACACAGCAGTAAATCGGACAATCTGCGAAGGTTTTAAGACTGTTTCTGCACTTCTTCCATCACCTTATTTATGGATCTTGGTTTATTTACCCGCTATATCGTATTCTCTGCACAATTGTTCCTTTATATTTTGCCGATAATCAATCAAAAAAGAGATTTCAAACGTGTTTTATCTCATTTTTCTGTGTGGTTTGCATGATTGTGCGTATGCGGCGTGTGAGTGATGGTGGTGCAGACTGGCAGACTCACTAATGTCAGATTGCCCCAGGGCTGCTGTGGCTACAGAAGGATCTTATCACCACCGAGTGTGAAGGGAATGTGTGACTTTTACTTCTTTCCGCTTAGATGGTGACGTATGTAGATGACTGTATACAAATTTAGACGACACTGACGGAATTTGTATTTTGAAGAAGATGCAAAATTGTAATGTTGAGTATATCGTTTAAAATCCAGGGACTGCAGATGGAAATTAGCTGTTTAGCTAGAATCTGGTGCAGATCATCTCTGTCTTACGAGCATAATGTCTCTGTACACTGTCCTTTCAAATAAAGACTAAACTAAACTAAAAAGTCTAGGTTAAGACAGTTCTGTTTGGCTGTGCATATGACTGACAGAACTTTTATATGCATCTTATATTGTTTTAAAACTGATTTTAATGTATTTATTATTGATGTTTAGGCTTTTATTTATTTATGTGTTTTTATATATGTTTTAACATTTGTAAAGCACTTTGAATTGCCTTTTTTACTTGCTACAAATAAATGCTTGCTTGAGCAGGTAAAAAATTAAAAAATATTATATACGGTGACACTTTTGTGATTCATTTTACATACATTTTCTTATTTGTCTGACAATTAAACCTCAACGAATACATTAAATACATTTCTGTTGGATTGACATTGTATTGTTTGAATATATTCCAACAAAAACATAACAAGATATTAACTTTTGTCAATACAGCCCCCTCCTACTCACTTTTCAGACACTTTACAAGGGGAGAGGGAGACTAAATGGGATCAGTTTGTTGATTCAATAACTTTAATGTCGTGTAACTTGATAAGAGATTACCTTCTAATCCCCTTTTTTGTAATTTTCTTCATTGTCCGAATAAATTAATTAATTTGTTCAATTCATTCATTCAACAGATAATGCACGGAATTGTAAAGCAACGTTGAGCATCTCGAAAAACGCTATATAAGACTAATGCGTCGTTATTGTTTATCATTTCTTGCATCAGAAGTCTAGGAGTGAGTTTTTGCTTTGTGAAATGAATCATATTTTTCAGCAAATATTAACTAAACATGGCAGGTGGAGATTCACCATGTTCTTTTCTTTGGCGTTGTGTTCATTTCATAGACAACAAAGACAGTCACAATTGTAAGAACGAAGAATGAGACAAACGTCCAAGTTAAACTCGAGCAGGTACGTCTCATTCATTCACAGCTGCATTTCAGTGTCTACAATCACCTCCACAACAACACACTTAAGCCAAAAGTGAAGAAAACACATGCATTTTGGACGCGCAGAGCCTGGGACTGCAGCTGCCTGGCGTCGTTCTCTGCGGTGAGCCCACAAACCTGTGCTGCACTATTTTTACACAAACCATTGATCAGGAATCCAATATAGGAACCAATAAAGATACGGACCAATAGGCCGGATCCATAGGGTGCTTGTATCAGGAATCGAAAGTTCAGCCCGCTTCTCTATTTACAACGAGGGAGAACATCGATCGTTTAGGTCGCTCTGATGTGGTGTGTTCAAGGGACCGCTGTTAACATGAGCGTCACACCCCCAGAGACCAAACAGCTTCAGATCGACAAGAAAGAGCACAGGCACAATTAGAGCATTAAAGAGAACTCTTGGAGGTAATTTAAGGGAATCAAAACAAAAACGGTTCACGACTTGGAGAGGGCCAGAGCTTAAAGTGCCCATGACAAGTCTGACTATTCATTTGACGAAAATGCAGGTCAGATAAATATATTTCAGAGATTGCAAAAATACTATACAAATGTTATCCCGGTTCAGCAATTTTCTACGTTTTAATTTGACTTCCTCGTTGTAAATTATGACATCATCCTAGGGAAAATACCAAGTGACCATCCTGTACACTGGGGGAAACTCATCTAATGTCACATATTATTTTATTTGAAAAATGAACATATATGTAAACATTTTTATTTTGTTTAATTAATGTTTAAAGGGTACAAAAAAGTGGTTTATTTTGTGTAATTATGCAAAACCTTTGTTTCTCTTGTGTGACAGTTTGTTAATTCCTGTAACTTTGTACAGATTTTTTTTTTATTTTTCTCCACAAACTGCTACTTAATTGGTGTAAATCTCTAATTTATGTTTACAATAGGTATTAATACAACAAATAAAGTCAAAATTAGAAAAATGATAAAACCCTGTCATACGCACTTTAAGCCTATCGTGCCTTTATCTGCAAAAAACTAAATTGCAGCACTTTACTGGAAATACAAATTAAAACATTACCAAAAAATGTATAATTATAACACAAGAATGTATCTTTCAATCAATAATCTCTTAAAAAAACATCTTGTACTGAAAGTGCATTTAAAGGTGCTGTTTTGAAATGTGAAAAACAGAGCCAGTTCATGAATATCTTTTTTCGTGTACAGTAATAAAAGAAGATCAGTTTTGCTCTGGTACAGATGCAATGTTAAAGCATCTATTCGGGTCAAAATGAGGCCACAGCATTTTCATTGCATCTGTTTATGGAGCGTTTTATTCTGTGAGAAGCAGGAAGTGCAGAGTTAGTATGCTAATGTTTGTTAGCTTTACCCAGGACGACAAAACTCGCTCAGAGACTTGTAAAAAGTGCTTAGAATCTCATCACAGAATCTCATCTTTAGGGTTCTAGGACTGCATCAGGAAAGTGAGCGACACGTGACTGAGAAAGACTTCAAAACAAAATAGTTCTGTTTTTTCACACTTCAAAACAGTAAAAACAGGCACAGCCCCTTTAAGCTCATCACAGCTCACATAATGGTTTATTAAACGTATTTTCTGCAAATAACAATAACAATTTTGAACAAAAGCTATAGTATAATATATATAAAGCTATAATGCAACTGCTTTCCAGGAGAGAAAGCCATTGCATTATAGCTTTAAAATATCCACATAAAAGATCCAAACACTTTTGAGCCCTGAATAAGTCTTTGTGCTGTTCTGCCTTGAATGTTTTGTTCGCATGTTTGAGTATTCCTGCATGTTAAGGTTATGTCCTTCCCAAGAGCTTAAAGCGGTCTCTTCCACCGCTCTATAACAGATCACTTCATCCCTCCTTCTCCATAAATTTTCTCCTCTGTGTTTAAAAAAAAGTGCTCATCATCAGCATCTCTTGGCATACAACTTTGCCAAGAGAGCAGTTCCTGTTTAAGGCCATATATGACTGCTTCAGGTCCACTTTTCACTCTTTTTTCATTTCTTTTTACACACATTAACATGATTTCAGGCTTAAAATGTAAAATAACTATCTTGACATAGACGTTGTTTGTAGCGCAGGTTTAGTTATGGTTTTATTAATTACAAATAGTTTAAACATAGATTTCCTGAACTAAAACAAAACTGTTGGCAATTAAGGTGAGACACTACAGGTGATTAGGAAAAAATATTACGTTTAAAAGATATCAATTTTAAACTTCTCCTGTAGTTTACTCACATAAATGTAAGGAAAAAATGTATTACAAGTTTTTCATCATGTTGTGTTTTCATGTAGAAATAAGGCATTTTATGTGTAAAAATTGCCAAAAATACACATATTTGGGACATTTAAATCTGAAAAATGGACAGAACCAGGTTAAAAAAAAAAAGATTCATTTTGTACAAATATTAGTGGCAAAATTATTTACAGAGGAGATTTTGGATATCTTATTTATTTTTTAAGTAAACTCGATTGGACTGAAAATTGTCCTATAAATTCAAATTTCACCAAATTTTTTTGACTTAAAACTTCAATAAATCAGTTTACAATTAGATATCAAAAAATCCTTCTGTACGTTTCATCAAAATCTTGTTGAGTCCAAGATTGTAAAGTTTGGTTTGCGTGTGATCTACTTGAAGTGGTGATCCTTATGTCCCGAGGAGAGAAAAATGCATTTTAAGAAAACAGCCTTTGAAGTTACAATGTCCCATAGAACTCAATGGATGGAGAGGATTCATTCATTCATTCATTCATTCATTCATTCATTCATTCATTTTCTACCGCTTATTCCCGTTAGGGGTCGCGGGTGACTGGAGCCTATCCCAGTGACTTTGGGCCTTAGGCGGGGTACACCCTGGACAGTGGCCAACTCGTCGCAGGGCTAACACAGAGAGACAGACAAGGACAGACAACCATTCACTCTCACATTCATTCACTAGGGACAATTTAGAGTTCTCAATTAACCTACACAGTCATGTCTTTGGACGGTGGGAGGAAGCCGGAGAACCCGGAGAGAACCCACGGTAACACGGGGAGGACATGCAGACTCCACCCAGGGAGAGCGTGTGATGTACATTTTTAAGAGGAGATTGGACAAGTTTGTTGTTTCCACACACTGACCAAAAAACAAAAAATTGGAAAAAAAAAATAGTTTTGCCTGTTGTGTCTCGCCTTAACACAAAGTTTCTTCCTCCAAAATCTGAACTCTGCTTGAACCACATGCTTTTTCAGACAGCGGATTAGCTGTTGACCTCACAATCACTGAAAATTAGAAAAGTCTCAGCCCGAATGTGCATTGAACTGATGAAGTGCGTGGGTTCTAGATCCGCTGTCAGACTCTCCAGATCATGCACTTCTCATTGCACTGTTGGACGCAGAGGGTGGACATTTCCCGCGCAGAGAAACATGAAAATAAGCAGGTGAAGGGAAACGTGAAGAGCGGTGTTTAAAAAGAGCCGGCTGGTTTTGAGAGTCTGCGCCTCCTTCAGGGCTGACAGACAGTGAACAAATCTACAGGCCGACTCCGGGTGACTCAGACATTTCATTTAATAATGTCTTACTCCTGTTTCATTCATGCACAGTGTTACTCACCGAATCCACTCAAACGGCAAACGTTCATCTCGTAAGACGTCGTTACAGCGCCGTGAAGCCTTTACCCATCGGATATATGCAGACACGGATTTAACGTTAAAGTCACCGTCAACACTAACTCATGAATGACTATTGATTAGATGCAATAGTGTAAAAAAGAAGTATGAGTTTGAGTAATCAATGGTAGAAAAAAAGGTTTCAAAGGTAGTCACCCGAGTCATGTCTGTGTATTTAAAGTGCGTATGACGGGTTTTTATGTTTTTCTCATTTTGACTTAATTCAGTGCATTAATACCTTAAATAAATTGATGACATCACACTGGGGAGACAAAGGCTACGCAAAATTTACACAAAATAAACTACTTTTTTGACCCTTTAAACTTTGATTCAACAAAATAAAGGTGTTCACTTGTGTTTTTCTTTGTCAAATTAACAAAATCTGTGACTTTAGATGAGTTTTGGCCCAGTGTACAGTGTGGTTGCTATGGTGATTTCCTAGTGTGATGTCATACTTTACAACCGGGAGTAAAATTTAAAACCTAAAAAACTCCTAAACTGGGGTTAAATTTGTAAAGATTTTAGTAGAAATTTGAATATATTTATCTTAACTGCATTTTAGTTAAAGGTGTATTTCAACCTGTCAGAGGCACTTTAACCCATCTTAGTGAAAAGGCAACGATGAGAAATGACAACACAGAAGGCACTCAACTTATGGTCTACAATCAGCTGTTCAACTTGATCTTAAAGCCACAAATCGCTAGACATTTTTGAGGAGGAAGAATGGGTGATTTGTAAGCGCAGAAGTTGTGAAACATTATGACCAGGGGCGTTGGACTGGGGGGGTTAAAGGGTAGCGGTTTCCCCAGGGCTCAGGGCAAGAAAGGCCCTCCAAAATGTGTTGTTGTTTGTTTTTTTCCCACAGTTGCATTTTCTTTTTGTTTAAATAAATGTGATGTAGTTGATTAAAGTTGATGAGAGACTAAATACAAATTAGTATGACATCTGAGGACACAATTACCCTTATAAAAAGAAGAATCATTGTTCACATATATGTCAAGTTAAACTAGGGATTGACATTGAAATGTTTATGAAATTGGTCTGGTAGTTCTTGCAAATAATAAACAAAACACAGTACTTTATCATAAAATAAGATGATAGCTACACAAGATGGCTATAAATGTGCATGTTATTGTTATTGTTGTTATTGTATATTGAAACCATAGGGTGTACATTCTAGCAAAAGGGAATAACTAACAACCAAATTTGCTGGGATAAATAAATCATATACAAAATGATGTATTAGGGGCCCACAGAAAAGGTTTGTACACGGGGCCCAGAATTTGGAGCCCAAGACAAGCCGCCCCAGCACCACAAAAATAAGCTAATATAATAAGCAATTGTAGCGTATCACAGTACAAGTCCTAATGAGATTGTTAACAGACACTATTTCAGTAATTACTAGGTATATTGTCATGAAACGGACCTGGTGAAAGACTAAAGGGAACCTGTTTTATGATGTGAAAAGTGTCGTCTAGGAGAAAACCCAAACAAACACAACCCACGACTCTCAAAATTTGCAAGCGACTTTCCAAAAGAGAAAAGAAGCTGACATGCCAACTCTGGAACTAGCTAGTAGAGAACAATAAAATGTAAACAAAACAAGATTTAGGAGTTAAACAGTAGAAAGTGGCTGCCATTGGTGAGAACGAACCAACACTGGACCATGAGGCAACAAAGACAGGGTAGTTTCTGACCATTACCATTACTCTTAAATCTAATTATGATTTAGTTTGGTGGAAGGGAACCGGTAGTAAATATTTTGCATAATTGTACATTTGTGAAGTTGCAGTTTGTAAAGAAATTTTGGAAATTAAACTTAAAATTACAGAAGTCATAGTCCTAAGTTCTAAAATGGAATCCCTCCACCTAGGTCATCAAAATGTTATGTGCCATACAAAATACAAAGACAATTTACACACAACTGACAACATTTTTTGACTGTTTAAACTGGCATTCAACAAAATAAAGTCTTTATTGGGTATTATTATTTGTAAAATCATAACCATTGTGTCATTTATGTGGGTTTTGGCCCTTATTTTCAAAACGGTTGCCAGGTAACCATTGTGGAATTACCTCTACGTATGTCACATTTGTGCTCATGTTCAACCAGGAAGTAACGTTATAAACATTACGAAAACTGTCAAACTGGGGAAAATGTTTTGTAAAATCTCAAATATAATCATGTTCACAATGTTTAAGTGAAACTTGTAACCTGTTATACCGACTTTAAAGGCACAACAACAAATTGCAAAGCTGGACACAGTGATCAAACCGCCGACTTTCAAGTAAAGCCCATCCAGCGACTGATCTACAGCTGGCAAAAAAGCCTCATCGTCCAAACGCGTAATGCGCCTTCATGTATCATTATATTACCCGTCGCTCTGTATTGAAACCGAGTTGAAACGGTGTAATACACTGACACTCCGGCTCCTGTCAGATCACGTTTCACTCACGCTTCCACGCGCACACGCAGGGCTATCAGATGGACAGCGCTCCCATTGTCAAACAGCAAAACAGATGAGCGCCGGAGTCCTGTGAGGCCGAGCCAGTGGACGGGGTCAGATGGGCAGGCAGACAGAGAACCACGGCGGAGCTGGATCCATCATCACAGCAGCGCCGGCCGCGATGGGGAGCGCTAGCACCGGGCGAAAACCGGCTAGCCTTATCGATACTGACAGCCAGACAAGGCGTTTATACGGAAGAGGAGGGAAAGGCAGTGGAGGAACGCTTCCCCAGGTCTATCCCCGATTGGATTAGCAGACGATGTGGAGATGGGCCGAGGAGGGGGGGTGCGGCGGGGATCCGGACGAGGTTTAGGCGGACTCTGACAGGTGTAAAATGGATTTGGAGAGGTTTGGGATGATTTCAAACAAGCTGGAGCCGTACAGACGATTTTGTAGTTCAGTGGAGTTACAACTTGTAGTGTGAGGTTTTACAAAGATTCAAAGATGGGTCCCGGGCTTTTTTTGTTGCTTGGTTTAGATGACGCTGCTTTTTTGTAAATGTGAATGACAATTATTTGTGTCTCATTAATTAGTGCTGCTGCCAAACGTGTAATCTCAATGAGTTTTTATCCTGGTTGAATAAAAGATTGAATGAATTTGAATAGTAGTAGTAGAATAATGTGAATTCAATGGCATCAAATTAAACATTCATTATTGGAGTTTTCACAGTATTCATTCATTCGTTGCTGTTCACAAGTTGTCTCTTTCTACGACTCCTGCTGCTCTACTGATGACTGAACCTTAAATGCCCCATCATGACCTGTGGACCTGACCAACAGTGCCACGTTTTAGATTATGGTCGCCAAAATTTGCAAAAATCCGATACTAATTGATAGTAAAACTAAGCAAGTATAGATACTAAAGAAAACTGCATTAACTGGACAAAATGTCACATATTATGAACAGTTTTAGAATTATCTAGTTTATTACATGGAGAAAGTTCTATTGTGTTGAAAATTGTCTATTGTCTTATTATTTGGTAAAAAATCAGTGTCAAGCCTAGTATTGAGCCTATTCCTTTTAGTATCCACAAAACAAAACAAAATTTAAAAAGACAATTTTTTTTCCTATCTGGTAAAACCATTTTACCAGTATAGCATCATATCAACGGAAGAAGCCAAAACATGTAAAACAAGTAAACAAATGCTCCTGTCTGACTAAATATGTTTGGCTAAACAGTTGAAACCTAAAGACAGAATTAAAGAGTGTGTTGTTAATGTTATTGTAAACGTGGATTCTTTTATTATTACAGTTTGTAATTTTTGATACTTGATATTTTACTTAAAACGTAGCTCAGTATAAATATTTGGCATTGATCCATCCATCATTAATATCTGAAAATGTCTTCATTATTGTTGTAATTCTTCATGTTCCATTTAATGCTGAATATCGAGCAGGTTTTGTCTCCTTTGACTTGAAAGTTGTAAAGGTATATTTGTGTTAAAACTGCTGAAGTAACCGTTTCTATTGTAGTTGCTCTCATTTTTCATCTTTCCAACACAACACTGTTAATTTATGATTGTTTAATAATTTGTAACATCTACACAAGCGGATTCATCCTAATAGACAAACATGATATGGTTAAATCCAAACCAACATTGTTCATTGGTAAAGATGACTCTTGAGTAGTATTTAAGCAACATTTATACTTTGGTTTTAATTAACATTGTTGACTGGCAACTGGCATTCATTCATGTCTTCATTTCAATTAATTCCTTCATTTCTTAGAGTGTATGTTTTAGTCAGAATGTTTATGTCAGTTTCCGACATGTCTGTGGTCAGTTTTAATGGACTGCCTCGGCTTTTGGACAGATGCGAACAAAGCTGACAGTCAAAGGAACAGAAACGGAAAGAAACACGCCGAGGAAACCCTTCTTAGGTCTATCCCCAATTGAATTAAACCCTGATCTGGAGACGGGATGGTGCAGGAGGGAGAGAGGAAACGGGAGGGAGGGGTGCGGGGCTGCAGTTGAGGTAATATCCTTTGACGAGGAAAGGGCCCAAAGTGAAAATGTATATCCGTACGGCGGCATCCCCCTGGGCTCACGACTCACAACTTTGCCCATCTATTTTTATTTGTTCCTACGCCTCGACTTAAAGCGGGACGGGCAAAGAGACGCACCACTGGGAGGCAACGGGCCAATGTGGCTCGACCCTGCGACGGCGCCGGAATGCTAATGTGGGAGCATGAAAGCTATAGAGGAACAAAGTGCATAGCAGAGCGCGGCTGCACGGGAAAACATACAATGTAAGGGAGGAATGGAGAGGTTTAGTCAAGTGGCACAAACCAGTGTCACCGAATACATGTAGATGCGTCAGGATATGTCACGGAGAGATGGCAGATTGTGAAAAGGATAAATAATTCAGGAGCTCGTGTGACACAATCCAAACAATATTAGCCAGTGGATTCGCGGGATCCGCTCCTCGTATTGGAATAAAGCCACTGACTCGGGGGACGGGGAGAACAAACAATCAAGATGGAGTTCAAATAGGGATTGCCACAGCGGTGAGACCAGCTGATGGACCAAAGCAATTGTGTTGGTGAGGCCTCGACACACGTCCGCACATGTGTTCATTCTCCCTCCTCTTCATCATATATTGAGAACTGCCATATAGACATATCCTGCCTCTGTTTATTTGATTATGGCACTCAAATGAACACCAACTTGGATCTCAACGATGAAGCTAAAGCAGCTATTGTTTAGGCATATTTGCACTGCTTTTTACATTTACACTTTTACATTTGCACTGTCTGCCAACTGTACATTTCTGTATATAGTCTTAGTCTTCTATAGTCTTCTTAGTTCCGATGTTTGTGAATTTTGATCACTGACAATGGCAATAAACAGTTTCTGATTCTGATTTGAACTGCTTCACTCCTCACTACATCAGTTATGGATAGTTGAATGCAGTGGCAGATGTTTTTAGTGACGTTTGGACTGGCTGTGGTTAACTAGAGCAGTGGTTCTCAAACTAGGGATCGCGAAAAGATTGCCGGGGGTCCCCAGATGATGGGAAAAACCGAAACAATAGTGTTAAACAAGGCTTGACACCTTCAAATGCAGTGGTAAATGTAGATTCCCGTTTGTCGGCCTATTAAAGTCATTTTTCTAGGTCTATATTCTCAAAATAAAATCAAACATTAGATATAAGGCTAATTTATCACTTTGCGTGTCGCTAATTTTTCGTGTTTGGGGGTCGTGAATGTGAACTATTCTTATTTTCAGGGTCGAGACTGAAAAAGTTTGAGAACCACTGAACTAGACCAGTTTGTCTTGGGGCTCTTGGGCCTGGTTAGGTTCGTGCCGGCCTGTGTTTCCATGTAAAGAGCCTGGGACAGTGCTCTGTTACTTGAGCCAGTGACGCCACCAATGTTTTCTTGATGATCTAAATCTAAATTGATTCATACTTTTTAAATCATAAGATGGATCTTAACATTTCACAAATGGATTTCAAAGTTTGTGGAGAAAACTATTTCCGGTTTATTGACAGCTTTTTGTGCTTTTATTGAACCTATCTGCGCCTCTGCACCATGATTTTACTTGGCTTCATGTGATGTTTATGCATTATGCTCTGGAAATGTGATATATTGGGTTCTGATGTGAGCGCAGTTCATCGATAAACACCTCTTGCTAACATGTGTTAGCTTTGTTCTGCTAGGTCTGTCAGTTCAACATATAATTCAACATCACTGAGAATACAGCGATTTATTGCAAGATCATGTCAACGTTCAAGTTTATTTTTTCTGTTTCATTCATTTTTCATGTTTCTGGCTGGTTTTTGGTGCCTTGCTGCGTAGCTTGTCCTTAGCTGAAAGTATTTATTTATTTAGTAACCTTTATTTAACCAGGTGAGAACCCACTGAGATCGAAACCTCTTTTTCAAGGGTGACATGGGGAGCCAAACAGAGCCGGACCACTTTGGAAGAGAGCACCTCCCAGGATCACTTCAGAGCAAATCAATGAAAGCACAGCATATGGGAGCAAAACTATACACTTTTTTTTTTTTTTTTCATTGATTCAATCATTGCAAACAGTTATCATCAAGTTATTACCAAACAATCACGATTACTATATATATTCTTTCCTTTATATATATTTTCAAAAGCGCTATCATTTGTACAATATCTGTTTTTTTGGTCAAATTAAATATTCAGACAAAGAATGTTTAGTGACCTGATATGTTACATCTCTGTGGACAAAGTACACTCGGCAAAGAATAATAAATGGTTTCATAAATGTCAAAGCTGATTATTTTCCTGCAGTTGTACAGTATGTTGTGTTGTGGGTTGTACACCTGAGCAATTAGCATTAGCTGCTCCTCATTAGCCCTGGTCCCCGGCGTGTGCGGCTCGTGTCATATCAGGTGATTCATACCGCATGCTAATACTGTTACTGCAGATACTGTACAAACCCAGGCCTTACATTTACTCTGGCCTAAGGCTTCTTTAGACTTTTGCGGGGCCCATGAAAGCACGACTTGTTATACTTTTGTCTGCTATAGTTATAATCGGCAATGCACGTGGATCATGATTTTATATCTTGGAAAATTGATACAATAGTCTTAAACAAGGCCTGACACCCTTCATATTAGGGCTGGGCAATAAAAAAATCGAATCGTGAGCGCTTCCATGTGGCAATCTGCTATTTTTGTGAAATCGACGCATCGTGATTCATTGTTTTTCTGTCTTTAATGCAGCTGTCTGTTCAAACACACTTTTCTCCTGTTGTTTAGCCTCTGTAGCCTCTGAGCAGATGACTTTATTCACCTCTTACACCTCTTAAGTGCAATAATTCAACTCAATGCACCGAAACGCAACTAAAAGCGACAAAAATGCATCTAAAAACTACAAAGACGCGACAAAAAGTGACAAAGACTAATTACAACAAACACAACTGAATGTGACAAAAATGTGACTAAAAGCAACAAAATTGTGCTTAAAATGTGAATCTGAATAGAAAATCTAATCATAATCGCAAAACTGGTCAGAAAAAAAATCACAATTACATATTTTTTCCTAAATCGTGCAGCTCTATTAAAGGCAACAGAAAAAAACAAAGTGAACACTAAACATAAACTAGAATGACAGAAACAGATTTGCTAATGTTTGGTTGAAAACTGTGGTGCTTTAAACCTGCTCAATTGTGGCGCACCACTATAAACATCAAAGTTCTGCTGAATCATGCTGTCGGGCCCCAACTAAATAATTTTTTTGTTGTGCCAAAATTACTACGCGACGCTGTTGAATCCTAGGTGCATCACAAATTAAGAAACAAAATATTGGAGCAGCAAAGTACAGAGCTGTGGGCGTGCATCAGGCATCTATGAAAGGGGGATAGTCTGAGCAACGGCGTCTTGAATGCAGGAGAATAAAGTTTCCTCAAACACGCATGAATCACTTGAAATACAACTTTGCGTGGGTAAATGAGAAGGGAAAACAGCAAGGTTAAAAGCTCTTAGAAGTCGATTTTGCATAATATGTGCAAATATATATTTTAGGAACAAAATGTGTAACTTTTCACGTAGATGATCTGCCGCCCCCTTCTCTCCTCACCATTTTTAATTTATTTTTTGCTTTGATTGGAATGTTTCACTGTATGGCATTACGCAGAAGTTTTTATTGTTCAAAAATACCTTAAAACAACATGCATTCTTACAGTAGGCAAGGTCGCCTCTCCAAAGAGCTGACCTGTAACTTGGCCTGGTTTTCAATCTGCTTTTTTACCCATGAAAATAAGTTTAATGCCATACCGTGGAATATTCAAGCCACAACAACGATATCTCCACTGAAACGAGCCGAAAAGTTACTCAACACACCTTTAAAGTAAATTCCGTAAGTCATTTTTTTTCAGGTGAGCAATTTACTAGCAACATAATAAGCAAGAAGATGGTTTTAAAAAGTAGGATTTCGATTCGCGCTCGTTTTTTCTCATAAATAACCCAAAACATGAAGTACGAAACCATTTTGTTCGTGTTGCTGGGGTGCGATGTGCATCCAAACAGCCTGCTTTTGCCAGAAAACGGTGCTGAAAGCTAAACAACAAACATGGTTGTAGGTGGACAGTTACAGGATTCTATAGATCGAGGCTGGTGGGTCTCTGTAGCATAAACGTATAGCGGTCTATTCATAGCACAGCCCCATTGTGTCAAGACGTTCAGGTTGTTTCTGGAGCAGTATTCAAACAATTAGCTATAGCCTGCTCTTTTTCTGACGCTAATTTGAGGCAGCGTTGCGGTGCAGCAGTTAGCGCACGACTCGGAGCGAGAGGATCAGGGGTTTGAATCCTGGAGAGGCTGAAGCAACGTTTTTTTAAGGCCTTATTAAAGCCGCTTCGCAAGAGGGTGTATTCGAAATTATTTGCGTGCGCTGTGATGAAACCATCTTTTCCATATAAGTAAGGAAAATATTGATAAAAAATAAAGCTAACATTTTCAAGATTTCATGAAACATTGATAAAGTGACAAGAGAGACACTGATTATTTCAAGTAACAAGGAAAATTCTTCATAAAGATATGTTATTTCAAAGTACCTATGTTTGTCTACATCAGTGTTTCCCAACCAGGGGTACGGGGGCCCCAAGGGGTACATGAGGAATTACCAGGGGGTACTTGGCACTTGGTTTCAGATTATAAATGAAAAGGAAATATACTTTTTTCTGACTGACAAGTGTAATTTGTTGTAAATTTTGCAACTTTCTGGAGTAAAATTGACAAATATAATTAAAACAAAAAATAAAATGGTAATAATTGACTATATTTGACCAGTAAACCCATGCATTTGCCCAAAACTCAAGTTAAGGGGTACTCTGGAGTCGGAGACAAAAGCTTAGGGGGTACGCAAGACGGAAAAGGTTGGGAAACACTGGTGTACATAAAAAACATACGGTGGGGCTTTTGCTTGCTTGCTTTGCTTCCTTCGATTGTTTCATATCACTTTAATTTAGATTAGTTTCAGTCCCTTTCACATTAAAACTAAACCAAGTGCAGTGCATTCGTAAATGACAATCTATTGTGAGTATTCGAATGTTTACAAGCGTAACCCAGAAGACCTAATAAATACACGGTATGGGACTGTACAAAGACCTAAAACGAAGCACCAAATCAGCTTTAAATGTATGACACTATAGACCTTTGGAGAGACCAAAATATTCATCTTCAGATACAGTCCATATCCCTTCCCACTTACTTTGGACAAACAAAGCCACAAACCTACTTTTAAAAGTACATAAAGTGATTCAGGGCCCTCTCAACGGGCCACAAAGTGATGAGGCTTGACTCTTAAAACTAGTTTCCTTTTTGGGGCTTTGAGACAGGTTAGCAAACACTGTAAAAAACCCAAACAAATGCCATTTCAGCTTTTGAGTGCCGCACTGCAGGTCAGAAAACCAAACCGCGACGAGGCTACAGAGCACTGCTAACCAGAATGAACGGTGCCAGGATTGCAGCGCATTGTTAGAGATCAGATTCAAACTGTAACTTGCTGTAACAAAGCCAAATTGATGTTTTTAACAGCGATCACAAAATATAGCAAATATAGTGCAGATAGTGTCTTTTTTCTTTTAACTTCTGCAATGCAAGTCAGAACACCATTCCAACCCTAAAGAGGCTACAAGATCAGAATTAACCAATTAATTTATGATCTTTGTGGTTCAGATTTGTGTCCGTAATCAAATAAAAATTTTGTGTTTGTTGGACATGTTTATTTGTTTTATTTCAATTTGGGAGGTTAACATTTCCAGCTTTGCATTGCAAGTCCAACTATGGAAACAAATCCTCAACCTTGCTAACCACTGCAACTGGGCTTACAACATATTTCCATTGCTTTGTATTAAAGATTAAGCATTTTTGGGACATGAAAGCTGTTAGTTTGGACTACAAACGCTGCGTTGCGCTAACATTCCCAACTCCTTTGCCGCACTGCAGGTCACAACACCATCCGACCAATGAGGAAGCTGTAAGAGCCGAGCTAACCAGAGTGAATGGTTTTAACAGCATCAAAAGTAAAACATAACTATTGTGTTTTGTGCGCCATCAAAAACAAGCCTTTACAGCTTTACATTGGACAGTTTTGGAAACTTGGACAGTGAAACATAATGAACGCTGTGCTACGCTAACATTTCCAGCTTTTGAGTGCCGCACTGCAGGTCAGAACACCATCCAAACCAATGAGGAAGCTACAGGAGCATTGCTAACCAGAATGAATGGCACCGGCGTTTCACTCCTGCAGTTAGACACACCACAATGTCACTGTCTTAGCCTTTGGAAAGACAGATGCCGCCTCGGAAATTGTTATATTACCTCGAATGCTTTTTCCAGCGAGCGGCAAATGGGGAATGATGCATAAGTGTGGAGGATTTAGTGTCACCCGGACCGCGCCTGTCAGCGCAAAGAGGTGCAAGGCGGTGATATACTCGCGCTCCTCTACTCGTGTCTTTATAACTCCGCATTAACCCGAATCCCGTCCAGCATCGGGACAGCCCAGAACAGGATTATACCAGAGGGGTGTTCCCACAGTCACACCTGTCTATTACACTTACCACTCAACTTAACGGCACTCCAAGGCAACCACAGTGTCTGGGTCCACATCGTTTGACTGACTAATGCTAGCAATCCAGCGTCTATTCTGCATATTTACACACTTTCACCTAGCCATATGCAAGGTAATTTAAATATATGCACTTGTTATAGGGGTTGGTAGGATCGTTAAAGAGTCTAATGGTTGGCGAGTTGATTGTGACTGTCTGTCAATAATGTCTTGCTTGCAACCAAACTTTTAAATGACGCTGAACTGCTTTAAAGGTGCACTTTTAAACTTTTTGGTAACGGGTTTGCCACCTGCTTGTCTCCAAGAAGTTGTTATTGCCGTTATGTTCCACGGTGTGACAAACTTCTGAGGTGGAATCAAGAATTTAACATCAAGTTCAAAGCCAAAGACAGGTCAAACTGCATTTTTTTTTTTTTTTTTTTTTTCATTTGAGAGGATTTATGGACGTTACAGTACATTGTGCGATGGTTCTCTCAATCAGTTGTGGTAAATATCAGGATATTTGATGCATATTCTATTGTACTTTTTATTTTGTTAAGCACTTTGAGACGCACTAGTGACATGAAAAGTGCTCCGTAAATACAAGTTTGTTTTACACGTTTGTCAGTTTCTTACAGCTTGGACCGTTGAGGTCTTTGAAAGGTGTTCTTGAAACCTTTGGAACCGTTCTACCCTGGACGGAGAGGGATTACGTCGACTTTACTGTCGGTCACATGTTTGACACAAATTGTTGGACACAGATTGATCGTAGATGCTGCCAGAGGAGGGTTCACTAAGATTCCAAACTATCAGATGCACGTGATATAAATTGCAGCCTGTCTTTGATTGTGCGGCGTTTCTACATTTAATCTTTGTCCCTGTCTCACTGTGAGATATATAACCCCATGTTTTTGAGCCACAATTGTTCACACGATCAATAATCTTTTATCGCAGAAGGCCAAAAATGTGCAGTGGACAACACACTTTAGGCAAGTCTCAAGTCAATGGCCTCCAAGTCAAGTATAAGTCCAGTTTTTAGTAGTTATTAACCCAAATGACCAAATATAACTCATATTTATGCAATGTATATGTTTTTTTTGTAACTGGTTCTTCTGAAAAAAAGAAAAAGTCTTGGTCTCAAACAAAGAAATGAGGGAAGACGTGTTTCATTGTTTCTTTTTTGGTCTTAAAGAACGAAAGCACATAGTTATAAAATACAGTACTACTTTAACTACCTTGTTTTCGTGTGCGTACCTTTAGATGCACTTGGGTGTATTTTCACAGGGAATTGCAAAATAATTTACATACATTGCTCGTAATTACCCACTCTCTCCTCATCTCGCCTGGTGTCAGTAGGTGACTCAATCTAAATTGGATTAAAAACAACCGTCTTCTGTGTAACGGCTTGATGGAATCTGCCGGAGAAGGCGGTAAAAAGCTTGCATTTCTGTTAATTTCTGGCTTTGCAAATGAGATCTAAACACGTGATAATAGCCGTTAACGCAGAGCGGCTAACCCATTAATCGCGAATGACCGTTTGGATAGAGGCGCGCAGCTAATCCCACACATTTCTGTACGCCATTGATTTCATTTGACCATTACGGGCCGAGGTTGCGACCAAAATTAGATGCCGCTCGGCTAATTATCTGACATTCGGCAGCTAATTATCGCGGCTGTAGGGAAATAAGAGACACTGGGAGGTGCTGCGAGGAGAGGGCAAAATAATACGGCGAATTATGGATTCAATCTGCGCAGGTAGGAAGCCGTACATCAATGGAGTGTTGGATATTGTTCTTGTCGTAAATAAAAGTACAAGAGATGATTGTGTGCTTGTGCTGTTAGGGCCTTGTTTCTAGATTTAGGAACAGATGTAGGAGTTTTCTGAAAGGACAGTTAAAGAGAAGGCCAAACAAAGTGTCAGGTGTATATATTATTTTCTGCCGTCAAAACAATCTGTCTACTAGTTCCAAGTCTCAAAAATAGGTAAAGCATGCGATCAGTCACTTTATATTTGTTCTGGGAATGAAGTTTACAATTTGAATGTGTTCCTTACTTAACTAGGATGCATTTGTGATGGATGAATCCATTGATACAGGTGTATTTTTTTGTTTGTTTTCTGCATATATATTTACTTTTTACATTAGTTCAAGCTGGGCTGGAGAGAAAATAATGATAAAAAGTAATAAAATAATGGTAAAAAATAATGTCTTAAAAATAAAGTCTTTATGGTGAATGACTTGCGATGCATTTTAATACAAAGGTCATCATATCAGATCAAAATCCGCTTAGAATTTAGCAAGCATTACTTCTCCACTATACAGAGTTTTGCAATAACCAAAGTTGATATTTATATGGCAAGCTCTATTAAAGCCACAGCAACTATTTTGAGCATTTAACCCTGTTCTAACAATGCTCCGTCATCAAAAACATACTTAAATTTGCATTCAACTGCATTCACGCCATTTTGAGGAACGCTGGGTTGAAAATCCTCTCCTTCCGAGCGTCAAAAACACTTCCTGCTGAACTCCTCTGTCATCTAATCACAATAACTGCAACTGCTAGCCAGACCATAGTGTATCTTAAGGTGATAACATAACTAAATTGTGTATAGCACTAGACGCCATCTACAGCAGAGAAACATTTAGTGAATAAGAAACCTTTTTTTGTTGTTTCAAAAAATGAGATGACAAATTTAAGGTACTCAAGGCTAATAATATGAAAAATACATATTTGCCTTTAAGAAGTATATATGATTATTGTCAACAAGTCGACTGTTTCAGTGTAGCTCCTCTCTTTAGACATATACTAAAGGCAGTGACTTACCATCTGTCAGAAGCTACTTAGATGAGTAGCAAAAGTCACTCTTAACAACGTTAGTCCAGTTAAAAGAATAAAATGTTCTGAAAAGGAGGTACTGAGGGACTACACAGACATCTACCTTATTAAATTTTAAATCTCAACTATATCAGAACTAGTGCCACAACCAGCGTTCGGACAAATTTGACTTTTTTTTTTTTCTTTTTACCTTTGTTTGGAAAAAGTATCTACTATGAACCAGTGGTGCCACGGTGAAGTAATCAATATGTTTCTAAGTGGTTTAAACTTTAATAAACTTTAATAAACTATAAATACCTGTTGTTTCACTCTGCCCTCACGTTCGATTCTCCGACAGGTGCAGCAGGCCCTCTCCGAGCTGCCTGGAGCAGAGCAGCGGGCCCCTGGATGTGGAGGTAAACACTGGCCAGGCCGGGAGAAGGCTGGAGAGGAGCTACACCACGTTTTCTCTGAACAAAACCATATCACAGACAGCGGGCGAGAGAGGAGCCACGCTGAGAGTCTGCTCCTCACAAACGAGGATCGAACGGAACGCCGAAATAAGCACATTTACAAAACAATCGTGTCAGAACAGGTGGGCTAATTGAATTTAAGACATCCTTTTATCTTTGAGTCATGGGTCACACGAAACAGGGTTAAGGCTGGAATTTGTGGACGTTAAGAATGTTATATTAAAGAATCCTTTTGCTGTAAAGATTGTAAGGCCTTTTGACAATTCCCTATTGTGATGTGAAATGATATGACTGTGAGCTATTCAACTAAAATTAAATTCAAATTTTCCAAATGCTGCCAACCCCTAAAACATGCAGCTACTAACAAAGAATCTGGAGAAGGTCCCGTCATATTAAAGCTTTTGCTATAGCTGTGTTTTTAAATCTATTTCGGAGTTGCGGCACATTTTTTTTAGGTTAAAATGATTCTGAAACAATTCTACCTAATTAAACATTATCAAATCAGATCTTTTTAATTAAAAAAAGAGGTATAAAAAATGTAAAATAGTGTCCACGATCTGGTTCTTTAAATTTGGCAATGGTGATTATTTTGCTTTGTTTTTGGTACAGAAGTATGTTCAAGAAAGTCTAAAAAGGTACATTATTCCAGGCCTTTGAATGGCTTTATCCACGACTTTCCACACTTAACTTAACTGCACTTAACTAGCTCAAAAATCACATAAAAAGGTTAAAAATACATTTAGTGCAGCACTATTTCCACTCACGTTTAGTTTCAGACTCTTACAAGTCATGTTTCAGTTGTTAGAAGATTTTCTGGAGTTCATTATGTTTGACCTGAATGCTAATCACCAATGCTAATCATTTATTGGCATTTCTTTTGCATAACTCGCTGCAACAAAGCCAAACTCACATTTTTAAATGCAGACGTTCTTTTGTACAATGTAATTGAACCACAGCTTACAGTAAATATTAGGACTTTTTTGATATTCGAACAGTTTATTGCCGATTTTTTTGGGGAGTTAATGTTTGTTTGGGTTAAATTTATTTTTTTGTCCATAGGCTTTATTGGATTGATACAACAGTGTAAAATGGGGAAAAGATTTGGAAGGACATTCAGCATATGTCATAGCCAGGAATTGATTTTACGAAGCCGGGGCTGGCACAGAGTGTGGCACATGTGCTACTGCTTAGACCACTGGCAGGCAAAAATGGGTACTTATCAATTTTTTTTTGTCATTTTTTCCTGTTGCTTTTTTCTTTTTGTTTTACTCATTTAACAAAAGAGCATTTCTTCCGCCACTGTAGACAACATACTTCAACATACATCATCGTAGGCGTGGGCGATATTAACAAAAATAAATATCTCGATACTTTTTTGGCGTATCCCAATTATGATATTCACACAATATTACGTTTTATGATATTAGTCTTGGTTTTGTCCCTGGTTTTGCCCTTTTTCCCCTATTTAGTCCCATTTTAGTCTTTCTTTGGTCCTGTTTTAGACCTGGTTTAGTCCTTAGTTCAGACCTGGTTTTGTCTTGCTTTCGTTTACATACTTAGTTTACATTTGTTTTCATCAGCGACAAGAACCAAGATGGCTGCAGGTGTGTACAGGTCACGTGTCGAGCATTAACACATTTTCTTTTTTCACTTTTTCTCCACAAATTGCCACTTGACTGAAACAAAGTCATTCATTCATTCATTCATTCATTTTCTACCGCTTATTCCCGTTAGGGGTCACGGGTGACTGGAGCCTGTCTCAGTGACTCTGGGCCTTAGGCGGGGTACACCCTGGACAGTGGGCAACTCATCACAGAGACAAAGACACGGACAACTTCTCGCAATTATTCACTTGGGGCGATGTAGCGTTGCCTGTTAAACCTACACGTCTATGTCATTGCTTTATGTTGCACCTACGCCGAAGCAAGTTCCTACGTTTGTGAATTTCACTGACAATGGCAATAAACCGCTTCTGATTCTGATTCTGATTCTTTGGACGGTGGGAGGAAGCCGGAGAACCCAGAGAGAACCCACGGGACCACGGAGAGAACATGCAGACTCCACGCATGATGATGTTGGTCTGGTCTGGGATTTGAACTCGCCATCTCCTTATTCACCTTATTCTGCCCCGCCCACTTTTGCTGTTTTTTGCACTTTTGTTGTAAACGCACTTCCGTTTGACGAGAACTCTGTTAAAGCTAATGACGAACGAGGGAAAAGTCTCGCTGCTAAAATGTTACATAAAGTAGATTGATTTGTGTAAAATTTTTAATGAACACGAGCAACAACAAGTCAACAATGCACCGATTTCCTGAGGCTTGAAAACGGCTTTTTAGTCCGTGTAGAACTTATTTTCTGTTGAGCTAGTCTGCTCCATGTAAACTAATACAACGGAAACAAGACGTACGGCAGTTGCGCGTACGGGAACTTCCGGAATAAGGTGAATAGAGAGCTAAGAACTCAAGACAAAGTAACATGTCGAAAAAAATCGGGAAACCTGTCAAATTAGCTAGCGATCGCACTGCTTGCATTATATTTTGTGAAGCTAAAGGTTATCCTCAAACTCTTATTGTTTACTTCCTGAAATAAGGACGGCGTACAGTATATTTTGTATGTTTGCGCGCCGGCCAGGGCTAATTGACTCCTCTCCTCTGTCTCCACTGCCGGCTGCGCGCTGGGATCAAGCGATGTTTGGCTTTGTTTGGCAGCGCGCGGCGAGCTGTCAGGAGCACGCCGAGGAAGAGGAGGAGAGTGTCGGACAAGCAGGGGTCAAAGGGCGGCAACATGAACCTCCCGCGGACCACGCTAATTACCCACGAGGCCCCGCTGCTGCCGCCCGCACACACACACGAGCATCAGGATGAGGCGCACGTCACCCGCTCAAAGGCAAAAGGAGTAACAGGGATCGAGTAGCTGCTCGCTCCACTCGGATCACGGCCGGGATGATTAGCAAGCATCGACCTGCCATTATGTCCGTATTACTTAAGTGTCGATGTATTAATGGATGAGAGATGGACGGAAAGTGATAAGAGGTTTGAAAGAGGTTATGTATACACTTAGAGAACGAGCAGACATCGTTTTTGGATCCTGGAGTGGTAGAGACAGGTGCAGGTGAATCTTAAATCTCTTGAGATATTCATTTGAAACTCATTGTGTAGTTTCATTACTTAAATGAAAAACACTTTATAATAACTACACTTATTCATGACTTAATAAAGCATGAACAAAGACTTAATTCATAATCAACAAATAGTTAATTAAGAATGATTCAGGCTTAGTAACTATTTAATATTTCAACCCTAACCTTAACCTTAATTAAGTACTTACTAAGCCTGAATCATGTTTAATAAACTATATATTCATTATTAATTAAGTCTTTGTTAATGCTTTACTAAGGCAAAATAATATGTGGTACCGTAAATATATTTAAAATGCATTACAACCTTTTAGTTATGTAATGTTTTCATATATAAATAAGGCCTTTAATGTATAAACATGACTAAAAATAGATAAAGCAAAGTTCAAACGTCTTTGTAACACATAAGCTGCATTTTTTTCTTGTGGACAACAAGTGGCGAGGCGCTATCCAGGAGCTTGGTTGATGTATGAATATCGATTTATTGGTAATTATTGTTGGATACACTATTGGAAAATAAGTCTGACTGGGGTAAATACTAATAAATCTGTTACTGTTTTTGGTGTCACTAACACTGACACACACATGACATAAGCAGCTTTTTTTCTTTTTTTTTTTTTTTTTTTAAACGCTCCTCACCTTCTGATTTGTCCCCGTCGCAAATATCCATTCATAAATATCCTGGGTTACGCAGGTTATACTCTTTTGTTAAAAAGGCAGCTTGTGTCAAATGTGTTGCAGTTTAATTCTATGAATAAACACAGAAAATGTTCAGTGGAGATTTTGGCTAGATCTATTCACATTTTGCCTGTTTTTTTGTTAAAACTTAAAAAAAAAAATCTGGTTAATAATTAGACATGAATCAATCCTTACGTAGAATCCATCCAAATATTTTGCACAAAATTGCAGATGCTACTTTAAGGGATTATTTTTATGTCACTGTATTTTGAGAAAACTGCCTTTTAAGTTACGAAGTCCCATTTAAATCTGTTGGTGCAACACATTTTCAAGTGCAGATTGGCCAGTGTTTTTTTTTTTTTTTTTGCTTTCATGTGAAAATGTTGAAAGTGCAAAAAAAAAAAAAAAAAATCTGTAGTGTCTTGCCCCAAGTGTAAGTACTTCCAAACAATATACTCAAGTAGAAGTAAAAATAAAGGTGCTATTTGTCTCCAAATGTTACTGCTTTGCCTGAAAAGTTGCACAATATGTTTTTAACTTATAAACTGCCATGGAAACAAGTACACCATATGACCAGGCCGAGTCACATGTTTAAAAAAAAAAAAAAAAAACAAAAAAAAAAACGAGTTTAATAAATGACAAATAAAACTAGTTTAAAGCAATAAGTTAAATATTCTAGGTATCTCCACGGAACAAACAGGTTGCCACCCTCCGGTAAAGTTACATAGTGCGCCTTTAACATCAAATTATATAACAGAAAAGTATTTGATGGAGACATAACAGCAGATTCATATTTTAGTGAAATAATCAGACACCTAAACCTCAAACAGTAACTTCCACAATGGTCTAATCCTCCAGCTCGGTTCTCTTGACCATGAACCTTTGCCTCACGCCCGAGTGGTTTTGAAGGATGGGTCAAATGCAGAGGAAAAACTCCACATAAATGCCACCCTTTTGGATTTACCCGCGATGATTTGCAGTGAGTTCTTTCCTCCTTGTTGCGCAGTGCAGTTCCCTCCACGCTGAAGGGCTTTCCTGACCTTTCGGAGCAGCACGAGTGGACAGCAGCCAAGCACAAGGGACGCACATCTAGTGAAGATATTCAAGCAGGAAAAAAGCAACAAACAAGCTTGAAAGTCAGTCAGTTAACCCTAAACGTACACACTTGTGCAGTAGGAAAACACAAATTAAATAGTTAATAACGCTAAGAAACATTCTGTCATAATCCCCTGACAAATGATGTAATAACTATTGAATTCAGAAAGGATATGTTGCCAATATGTGAATTTGATCCATAAAACACTCAGCTGTATTGACTGTAGTCTTACTTTTTCATTTTCCACAAAATTGACAATTACAACAAGCTAAAAATAATAATAAATTGCCAAATACTGTAATGTAAAGAGTTCAGAGAAGCACAAACACGACACAACGTATGGGTTTCAGTCACATGAATTTCACTTTATGGACTGTTTGTAGCACGTTTGACCATTCAATAGATAGATTCAATAGATGTTTGTAGGATCTGTATTTCAAATGTCATAGTCTATGTCCCCAGATATGAGGTAAAATGTTCATACAACTATTCACCTTATTCTGCCCCGCCCACATTTGCCACTTTTTGACGAGAACTCCATTAAAGCTAATGACGAACGAGGGAAAAGTCTCGCCGCTAAAATGTTACATAAAGTAGATTGATTTGTGTAAAATGTTTAATGAACACGAGCAACAACAAGTCAACAACGCAACGATTTCCTGAGGCCTGAAAACGTCTTTTTAGTCCATGTAGAACTTATTTTCTGTTGAGCTCGTCTGCTCCGTGTGAACTACAACGGAAACAAGACGGCGGCGCGTACGGAAACTTCAGGAATAAGGTGGATAGCTTTTACCGATAAACTTTGCACTTGTTAATGGCCAAGTTCTCCATGTTGTCATTTGGTGTTTTGGTTCTCAAAATGATTATCCGACAAAAAAGCAGAATGGTCATAGATTGCCAGTTTGTTCTAATAACTAAAACCAGTTGGTTAAACCCTGAAACCAGAATTAAATAATAGTTTCCCATAGAAAAAAAAGCAAAATATCCAAACTTGAACAGGAAATTCATAACATTTGACCTAAAACTGAAACTTTTGCAGAGTATGTTTCACCAGCGAGACTTGAACCGTTCGATAACCCTTCCATACCAAAGCCAAAACGTCCATTTCACATCATTATCTTTTCCCAGCGTCTAAATTTCACACAGTTTCGACGACATTACTGTAAAGGCTATATTTAGACAACGGCAAACGCTGGTTAATACATGCGAGCGATGAATATTTGATGGCGTTCTGTTGGAGCGAGTTTGCAGATCACAGGACAAACATATGGCCACGTTGACTTCACAAACGCGCCGAGTGTGGAGTGGCTGAGATGGAGGATGACATTTTGGGTTTAGAGGCAGGGGAGCGGCGGGCGTGATTGAGTGAGAGATGTGCCGCGCGATATCAGAAAGAGAAAATAATCGTTTGGAGGCAACAAGATCAACAAGGTTCGCCGACAGAAATGGCACAACTAACTCCCGGGACGTGGACGGTTTGTGAAAGAGGTTGGGGCATGGAATATATGAGTTGTCAGTTCAAACTTCGGAACTTTATGGAGGGCATTTTAACGTGGTGGTGACAGTGGCACAGCGGGTTAAGGATCTGCCCGTTTACTAAAGGGTCAGTGGGTTGAAAACTGTTGGGCAAAACTCCACTTAGAGCGACTCAAGCCACTAGATGATTTTAAAGTGGATATGATTTTCAAATTTTGACTTCATTTGGTGTTTTAATACCAGTTGTACATATACGCTTTAGTTTTAAACCAATCAGGCAGCCATTTGTGGAGAAAAGTTGAAAAATATGTTGAAAATTACAGGAAGTAAACAGACTGACTAGGAAGACAAAGTTTATGCATAATTTACACAAAAGAAACAACTTTTTTGAGCCTTTAAACATTGATTCAGCAAAATCAAGGTGTTCACGTGTATTTATTTTGCAAAATAAATAATTCTGTGACATTAATGACTTTTGGCCGCGTGTACCGGATGGTGTATAGTGTGATGTTCGTTATTATTATATATTATGATGCTTTTTTTATCTTAATATTGTAAATTGTTGTGATTAGATGTTTGAGTTGGGTGCTGTGATGGTTGGGAGGTAAGGGTGGGGAAAATAAGCTTTGGCTTCCCCCAGACCTTGTTGATTAGCATAAGCTTGTCTTTTGTGTTTTTCTTTTCTTTTTTTTCTTCTTTTTTTTATGTAAAGTGTGTGTTTAAATTCAAATTTATGCTGATCAACTAAATACATAAATAAAAAGATAAATAAAAGATGTCATCATTTACAACCAGGAAGTAAAACAAAAAAACAAAAAAATTGCTAAACTGTGAAAAAATGTGTCAAGTATTTTAACACAATTTGAAATATATTTATCTTAACTGCATTTTTGTCCAACCTGTCAGAGGCACTTTAAGAGGAGACAAAAAGTTTGACATGAAGACATTTTGCCACATTTCTTTGCCTCACATTTGCATGAAGGTCAGCACCACACACTCACCGCTTTCAAGACTAACAAGTCGATACAAGCAAAGGACTATGAGAGTTCCACGTGATTAAACGGCGTGTCAAATGAAATCAAACACGAGGATACGAGATAAGAAGCATGAGTGCCTTCAGACTTGTTTAAAGCGAAGAAACCTGTAACTCCTGCTTGTAAAACTCGCCGTGTATTCGCTCTGCGGTGTGAGCTGGAGGTAAAGAGCCTGTTGCGGTCATTGTAGCGGTGCTGATGAATGAAAAAGTCTGCACAAAGTTTATGTTGTCATCCGATACATCTACAGTTTCAGAGCCATCACTACAGGCGTCTGATGAAGTCCAACAGCTCTTGGCAGTTTCTTGCAAGTGACAATTGAACATTTCCAACAGGTTTGATTCTTACAGTTTAATTTTCGGAGCTTTTGGAACAGAATAGCGGGCCAAGGACCTAATATAATGTATTTTTGTTGTCTGGTTTGGACTCCTTTTCATGTCGTGATAATATTTTCAGTGCATCTTGGATCAAAATATCAGCACACACGATCTCTTTACTGAGAGGCAGGAGGATAACCGCTGTTACTGCAACACAGAGAGGACATGCAGACCCGTTTTAGCATACAATATTACTTAACTTTTTATTCCTACAGTTTTCTTTTTTCCCAGATATTCAAACTCCGTACCGCCATGACCCCCCTGTGACCCGGAAGCGCTGCGTTCCTCTCACATCAGTCACAGATCTGGCTCTAAACCCGCACCTTCTGCCTTCGGTAAACAATGTCCGTCCTGTGTGTGCGCGGACCAGCTAGCACATCGTTTGTTTTGCTAATGGCTTGTTTTTTTGCTTCTTTCTCCGCAGGGAGCGCTATCTAATGAGGAAGCCCCCGTGCCCCCCGCCCCATAAGGCCCGGAAAGAGTGGCTTTAACCCCCCTGAACCACCAGCGGCGAGGATGGATGGTGCACAATAAAAGCCGGATTAGGCCATATACATAGAGCTGGGTTTGAAATGGTATCTTGTATAGTATGTTACAGGATTTTAAATATTGATAAGTAAACACCTGAATGCATGAGTAGCACTCTCGCCTGGTAAGAAAGAAGTGCCAGGCAATATTCCTACACAACAAGCGGCCTTTCTGTGTGGAGTTTGCATGTTCTTCCTGTGTTTTTTGATCTTCCAGCTAAGTCGTCATGTTGTCCAGTGCTTTAACAGGTTGCGCTAGCTGTAAAGTCAGAGGACGATAAAGTTTTAAATGTCTAGTCATGCTATTTGACAAATAATTTGAGTCAATCTCTACCTTGGTTTACTAAAGTATGCAGGATTTGTGGTGGTTGATGGAATGGAAACAAAAAGTTCTCGTCAAACTGTTATATTGTTGGTACGTTTTGTCCAACGTAATGATAGATTTGATAAATGTTTATCGTGTGGTTGCAAGGATTAATGCTTATTTTGGCGCTAACGTTAAAAATCTGCACTGCACTGATGTTACTCTCATTTGGTTGAGTGGTTCGTCAAACAGTTTTGTTTTTATTTAAAGGTTTGTGATGTTTGATGGCTAACTCTAATTCTCCTATTAGAACTGATTTAGCGCTATAGTATAGTAGAAGGGTACCAGTCTATAGAATGAAGGTGTCCTTTTACCAAATTGGAAGGGTCTATACTTGAAGGGTCTATACTTGAACTTACCTGAACTAGGCAGTGTCAGCATTAAACCGTGGGAGTAGGATCTCTCCTTCACTGTGGTTCTCCCCGAGGTTTCTACTTTTTCCCCACAGGGTTTTTTGTAGATTTTTCTTGCCAAGAAGGAGCCTCAAGGACAGGGGACGCTCCGGGACCTTTATCCTCTTGCTAAATTCTATTGAACATCGTTTATTTTAACTGCTTTCTACCTGTGGCCCATCGAGGCAACTGTTGTGATTTTGGGCGCTACAAAAATAAAATGAATTGAATTGAATTCAATTAAACCAGGTCTGAACCAGGACTCACGTAAGCCCCAACTCCAGGTACTAATCCAAAATAATATACAAACCCAATTAGAACTGAAAAGGAGGACATTGGTTTTTAAACTAATCTAAAAATGACTTGGGGTACATGGAGAATAAAAACCGTCAAAAAAATTAATAAAAAATGTCTGACCACTGTATTGGAACCACCGTATTTAATAATTCTTTTCATTTTCCCCTAATCCTCAGCATCTCCATTTGATCCTGACTCAAATCAGAAAATATAGACTGGGCCAGGCTTGAAAACATGTCTTGAAGCATGTTACACAAGTTAAAATATTGATAAGCAAATGCATAGAAAGTCCCTCGTGCGTTACAAAAGTATGGGCAGAGCATTGCAGAGATAACTATGTGATTGCAACATAGACTGTGTAATATTAATAGCCACGATGTAAACACGAGATAATGGAGTGTGATCTTAAGCGCCATCATCTGGACAGCGCTGTACAGGACCAAGTCTTTGTTTAAAAGTGCAGAATGTCACTTTTATGATAGAGCTAATGCAGATGACACGATAACATTAGACATTTTAACAGCGAATGGTAACGAGTGATGTTTTTTGAGCTCTAACAAGAGAAAAATCATCTGAAATGTGAAAAGCTGCTACATTCTGAAAGCAAATATAAACAACAACTTCTAAAACGTCTATTCATCATTGGGGAAATTAAAGGAAAAATATCATGTATTAAGTGTCTTGTTACAAGCCTTTAAACATGCTCGAGTACCTTTAATTTGCCATCTCATGTTTTGAAAAGAAAAAAAAAAAAAGATTATGAAATAATACAATTTTATAATAAAATTGGAAAGACCCTCACTTAGTGCATCCAGCCAGTAGATGTGCCAAGTGCTTAGCTCTATTATTTCTTGCTACTTGTAATTATCAAACTAGTAACAGCAGTTATCGTGTTTAGAGGGAAGAAATGCTCAGAACGAATCTGATGATAATATCTGATAAAAAGGACTTAAAACCACAGAACATTCTTGGATAAGTGACGTAGATGATGTGAAAATACGTCCCAGAGCAAGATAGTTCAGCAGGAGGTGTTTTTGATGCTCCTAAAACCGCGTCAATGCAACTGAATGCTACTTCAGGTGTGTTTTTGATGACGGAACATCGTTAGAACATGGTTAAAATCTCAAAGCCACTGTAGCAGAATATGTGTCTGTGTTTAATTGTCCCCTTATAGCAACCAAGCTAAGCTAAGCTCTGCACACACAATTCTTACAAATAAATGTGGATCACCTTTAATCACACATTAGATTTGTTTTATTTAGTCTAAAAGAGACATTTGAAATAAAGCGTCATGATACTTAGTCCCATCCAACATTCAAACCCTAATAAGATTGTATAAGATAAGAACCTTTATTTCACCCGCAATATTTCAGTCCCAATGTTGCAATGGACAGTATGTAGATGGGAAACATTTAAACATTTCAGAACTCCTTCAGTTCCATTACTGTTCAATTACATATTTGCTGTATTTATTATGATTATGTCAGTGGTGGACACTCTTCTCTCATGGGGTTATGAAACCGCCAAGAAACCACCCAGAGACAGCCCTAAAAATACCCCACCGGCACCCGCTATAGAATATATTACACGCCTTGAAATATTAATAGTCAAATGTACAGGAAATCCCATGTGAATGTGGTATGAAACTACTGCCAGGCCAGTGCACATTCCCTGGCACATTCGAACACAGTCTGACAAGTCGGGCCGGTCCTAATGCAGCAGAGGGGGAGGCCGCTTTAAAAATACATGCGAGCGGGTGAGCTTAGGCCGCCATCGCGCATGGGGAAGTCACGCAACCCGGCGCATAGAGAGAGCCTGATCAAAGCTGGACCGGCACCATCTGCATGTCTTTACAGCCTGCATTAAACGCGCACATCACATGAAACTTGGTCTAACGCGTTTTGATGTGCGGAGATGTGAACCGCGGGACAGGGCCACTGATGTTTCTGCATGTATATGTGACTGTAGGTGATGCTTCAGATGGAAACATAATAAATGGCGAAATTGATTGAAGATAGAAAAGGATTGGGTAGAAGGGGCAGATGAAATGAGGTTTTCTAAGTGAAGTTTGTGTCATTAATGTCAGTGAAGCCTGGAGGTGAAAAGCATGAGATGCGCAAAGAGATGGGGCAACGTTTGTGGAGGGGTGCGGCAGGGTCACTGGAAAAGTTTTGTTGGATTTTCAGATGCTGGTGTGGTTCGTATCAATGTCTGCTAGAGTCTTGATTTTCAACGAGTGTGCCGGGGAACACTAGTGTCCCTTGGAGATTTGTCGTGTGCCTTGAAAAATATCCCATGTGAATCAACAACAATGCGAATGGAATTGACTAATTTACCATTTTGGAGAGTCCTGAGCAACTTCTGCATCAAAAAAAGAGCGCAGCAACAACAACAATACGCCGCAACAACATTTTTTGCCTCATTATGTACCATACTTTTTTACTAAATGGTCTGATTTGGTTAATGTTTTAGTGATAGGTGGTGTGCCGTGGTATCTTTTAAACCCTAAAAGGTTGAAAAACACTGTGCTAGAGGATCAGGGCAGCTGTGGCTACAGGGACAGTCTGGACTACATTAGAGCACGAGTTGGTGGTGGTGAACTGACAGTGAGTGGATAAACCCGAAGAAAACACAATAAAAGATGATTTCATGAACAAATGGCACCTCTAGAACAAAAGTAAAAGCGATGGAAAACAAGTGCAATAACAACAAGCTTTAGGAAGAGAAGATAAAATAATTCATGGCAAGGAATGTGATCAAGCTACACAAATGTCAATTTAACTTTGATTTAGAATATTGTACACTCAAAAAATATAATATAATATAGCTAAAAAAATATTTAGCTTAATTTACTTGTTTCTTAAAACCCGCTTATGAGTTCGAGTTTGACTTTGAGCTTCGCAAACATCCCACATTTATGACAAAGGTCTAGAGGTCTCCTGCATTTGTAAGTCCATGAATCATGGCCAGACTTGATCTGACCATTTCTCAGGTCAAGTGCATGCATACGTTGGCATGTCTAGGGCAAGTTCCAGGAGTTGGAGTTCCAATAGAGATAGTAGATGCATCATTTTACGTTCTAAAACATGAAATGCCAAAGCAAAGCTAGGCAAGAGCACTTTAAAGGCAGATCTAAGTATTTCATGGAATCTTTGTCGTTGGATGAGCTGTATTCTCCTCTATTCATCCTACTCTTAGATTTAGACATTTTTTGATCCAAAAGGTAAATAACTTAGTTTAGTTCACGCAATACAATATATAAAAAGCATGAGCTGATAGAAATATTGGAAAAACTAAAAATAACCAGCTCGTTGGGAAGGCGCTTCGCACTTCTCACTGAAAGTCCTCAGCATCGCTCTCTGGTCCGACAGAGGAGCTTTTGTGCTGAAGGTGCCTCCTCCAGTGGAACAGGCTGTGGACGGCAGGAGGCAGATCACATTCAGAGCCACACAGGGACCAGACCACTGTAAATCTGCCCCTCGGAGGTGCACCGTCTGTGGGATACTCTTCTGCCCCTCGGAGGTGCACCGTCTGTGGGATACTCTTCATCACCGCACCCCTAAGGAACCGGCCAACAGAAGGACCAAGGTCTACACTGCCATTAGAGGAAGTGTACATTAAAAAGAAAAAAAAAAAGCTCTTTCCTCTTCCCGTGATGAACAGAATTTTTCGAGAAGCCAATGGGGAGCGGCACTTCCGGTGGGTTTAAGTGTCAGTTATCGAACCATGAACAAAATCTAACCATAACACTTCACAACTTAACCGTGTAGCTATAGTTTCATAAAATAATAACAGATTGGAGCTAACGGCGATGGCAATGGGATCATCGAAATTTTTAACCTTTCAGCCGTGTTTTCAGTATCCATTAGAAAAATACACTTTACACAGTAACAATTTGGGCTTTTCATTAGTAAATTTCGATTGAATGGCATTAACTAAACCACAATGTTGCGTAAACGTCTACAAGATTCAGAATGCAACGTTTTGGGGACCGTCACCTACGAAATTATGCACCACGTTTGGCCTCGAAGGATATTTGCTGCTGCGCTTCGTGTTCGTCCACAATCTGGTCAATCCAAAAGTCATTTAAAAGTTTTCTAAGTGTAGTTTTCGTGTTGGGAAAGCTATAACAGATCCACAGAGCACTACACTGAACACGTATGGGGAGATTACATGTCTGGGAGCAGTTGAGTACAGACCAATTCCCTTTATCTGGGAGCACAAATTGCTGTTTCTCCTCAATGGACTCCACGCGTGCCGCTTTGAAATATCATCTGACAGCCATGTAAACCGCGGGAAATCATCTAAATATAGCCAAGACTAAACGCATATTGATTTTGTGCGGACGAACGGTGTTTTTCAGATCCCGGTGGCATCCAACAAGCCAGGGACAAACATGAAATGAACATATGAAATGAAATGTGTTGCACGTCTACACGGGTAGGATCAGATCGTCGTCAAAGGTTATGAAATGGAGACGTTTTATTTCCAGTTTAGCGTCAATCATCAATACGTTTCTAATGTTCTTATTTGTATTTTTAGCGAGGTCAGCCAGTGATCCGTCAAGACTTGAAGGCGATCCAATCACATACACTTTTTGTAAGGCGTTTCTAAAATACGAAAGACTAAGTCAACAGCTCGCTATGCTCATTCAAGACTGCTGTGTTTCTCAATTCTCTGCATTTTTGTTTTCTTTTTTTTATCCGTAGGGTGCCATGTTTGTTTGGAAATCAACAGACCATGAAATAGACGCACTTCAATCAAAGTAAATCATCGAATTTAAATCATGTATTGAGTAAAACTGGCCTTTTTAACTCATTTTATTTCATTTATTTGATTCGATTATGTGAAGCCGTCGACTGTTGCTTTGTCAGACTTCCACGCCTTAAAACTGGAATGGCCATTGTGGTAATGGGATCGCATGTCCTCACAGCAATCAGAATTCTGAAAAAAGGGCCTCCATGTTCCCACAGCTAACCAAATCAAACCGACTAACCCTAATCTATTTTTTTCACATTTTAACTATATTTCTGAAAGTAAATCCACAACTCACAACCTAATCCAGGCCAAAACAAGGTCCTTAAAGCATTGATATCTCAGCACTACATAGTGAAAATGATTTTATTTAACATTTTGCCAAACAATTTGTCAATTTTTCCATAAAATCTGACCATTTTGGAGACAATAGTTATGATTTAACAAATAGAAACACTTGTTAAGTGCTATATTTTGTTAAATGTTTGTTTGAACTGTCAGAAAACAATCGGTTGCTGTAATTTTTAACATTTATTTAAGTTAACATGACAGAAGATACATTACATAAATGGCAAATAACAAAAAACAAATACATAGAGGTAATCAAAAGATAAATATATGACTTAATAGTTGGGCACAGTTGTTTTAGTTGGTTGTGAGTGATTGCTAGGAGTATTTTTCTATTGTGGTCATGGTTTTAATAGATTTTTTAATTACTGAAGGGTCTATATGTTGATTGAGTTGCTGTAAATTGTGGTTGTATTTTCGATGGCTTGTCGCCTGTCGATGATGTCACAGTGGGATTCAGTTTAAGAACTCAGCACTACTCCCGGCAATTTTAAACTTTTATTTTTCAAAATGTCTTCACAAACTGCGACTTCGCCGACAAAAAAATGTGATAAAGTGATTTACCACCGGTGCGATCCACCAAACTGTCAAAGTCATGATGAGAAAATCATGAGAACCTGTCATATAGACTTACTTACTGCTTTACCATAACACGACAACAATGTTTTAACCGTGTAAAATGTGGGAACATGGAGACTTCTAATCTGAATGCTCTGTACAACACATTTGAAACAGTAACTTTTTTTTATGTTTCTACAAAAGTGGGGACCTAGAGCTGTGGGAACATAAGAACTTTTGTTAAAAATGGTTATAACATAATCATGGGTTTCAGCTACAAGTTGATGACCTTTCACTATTCAGAAGATATATTTTGGTTTGAAATGGATATTGTACTGGCAACACAGCAAAATATGTAAATCTTGCCTAGCTTAAAATGACTTGAATTTATCATTTTTATCTCGATTTGAGTAGTTTTGACTTGATGAGATATAATTGTTTATGTGATGCAGAATATTTCACTGGTTTCAAGGTATTTTCAAGTTATTTCTGACTATTTAACTTCATAATTTGGCTTGAAGTAAGAAGTAAAGGACAAACAAGTCAGAAACGGTTTGAAACAAGAAAGATTATCTAGTTCCATCAACAGAAATGGTCTTAACTAATCTTAGCCTGTCAAAACCTCTGAAATTAAGATAAATATCCTGAAATCAAGACATTTTAACTCATCGAGAAATGGCTTTTTTGCGGTAACTAGTGCTGGTCGACTACAGACCTGCCCATCGACCGATTAGTCGACTAAAAGGGGGTGTGGCAAATATATATCTGTGTATCTGACCCAAACTACACTCACAAGACCGAACTGCACAGGAGTTCATGCAAAAATAACAATTTATACATAAAAATACTAGGAAACAGTGTATTTATTTGTTAGATACTCATTTAGTCCTAAATCTTCAGCTGACTACTCCACATCTTCTCGTTTTTGCTGTTCTTGCCACATCAGTTTGTTAAATGCAAATACAATAATTAGTCGACTGATAAAAATGTTGGTCGACTAGGACACTGGTTCAGTCACGACCCCAAAAATAAGAATAGTTCACATTCGCGACCCCCAAACACAAAAAAATAGGCGACACCCAAAGTTATACATTATTATGTCTAATGTTTGACTTTAATTTGTGAATATAGATCTAGAAAATGACTTTGATCGGCCGATAAACAGGAATCTACCTTTACCGCTGCATTTGAAGGGTGTCCAGCCTTGTTTAAGACTATTGTATACATTTTTCCTCATCATCTGGGGACCCCTGGAAATCATTTTGCGACTCCCATTGGGGTCCCGACCCCTAGTTTGAGAACCACTGGACTAAGACACCATCGACCAATTAATCGACTAAAGAATTACAGCCCTGGCAGTAACGTACCGCATTTTTTAATCATCCTGAAACGCATGGATAAAGCGTGGGGAACAGAGACGTGTTTTCTCAAGACAGATCTTTCACAAATGCTTTCCAGTTTACATTCCAACACCTGAAAGTAAACGGCGCTTTGATGGTATAGGCTTAGCGCTGGGGAGCGGATCCGTGGGCCACGGGAGCGACATGGATGGTAAACATGTAACGGGACATATGGATGCTAGCGTCTTCACCTGAGGCTGCGCGGTTTGATGGGAGCCGCCGCGCTATATTCAGATTAGGGTGACATCATATAAAATGCATCTAGATTTGCTAACCATCTGGAGGGGGCCGGAACAGGTGTTCAAACGGAGAGACACTCGGCCCGGATCAGGAAGCACATCAATACTGAGAGGAGCCAGGAGAGAGGAGAGGAGGAGAGGTGGAGAGGGAGGAGAAGAAGGGGGGGGGAGAGGGAGAGGAGAGAGAGAGGGGAAGAGGAGAGAGAGAGGAGAGAGAGAGGGGAGAGGAGAGAGAGAGGAGAAGAGAGGAGAGAGAGAGAGGGGAGAGAGAGGAGAGGGAGAGGAGAGGGGGAGAGGAGAGAGGAGAGAGAGAGAGGGGAAGAGGAGGTGGAGAGGGGAGAGAGGAGAAGAGGAGCCAGGAGAGAGGAGGAGAGGTGGAGAGGGGGGGGAGAGGGAGAGGGGGGAGAGAGGGAGAGGGAGAGGAGAGGGGAAGAGGAGAGAGAGGAGAAGAGGGGAAGAGGAGAGAGAGGGGGGAGAGAGGGAGAGGAGAGAGAGGAGAAGAGGAGGTGGAGAGAGAGGAGAGAAAGAGGGAGAGGACAGAGAGGAGGTGGAGAGAGAGGAGAAGAGGAGGGGGGAGAGAGAGGGGAAGAGGAGAGGGGGAGATGAGGTGGACAGAGAGGAGAGAGAAGGGGGAAGAGGAGGTGGAGAGGGGGGAGAGAGGGAGAGGAAAGAGAGAAGAGGAGGTGGAGAGAGAGGAGAGAGAGGGGGGAAGAGGAGGTGGAGAGAGAGGGGAAGAGGAGAGGGGAGAGAGAGAGAGGGGAGAGGAAGAGGAGGTGGAGAGAGAGGAGAAGAGGAGAGGGGAGAGGAAGAGGAGGTGGAGAGAGGAGGAGAGGGGAGGGAGAGAGAGGGAGAGGAAAGAGGAGAGGAGGTGGAGGGGAAAGGAGTTGCAAAAGAAAGCTGCGAGGAGGAGAGGAAAGAGAGAGGAGGTGGAGAGAGGAGGGAAGGAGGATGGGGAGAGGAGAGAGAAAGGTGCCAGGGGATGGGAGGACTTGGAAAAGAAAAACAGGAGTAGGAGAGGGAGGAAGAGTAGAGGAGGAGGGAGCGAGATGCAGAAAGAAGAGCCAGGAGAGAAAGAAGAGGAGGAAAGAGAGAGAAGGGGGAAGCCAAGAGAGAAGGGAAGAGGGAAGGCAAGGAGAGACAAAGAGGGGGAGGAAAGAGAGAGAAAGAAGAAGTGGGAAGAAAAGAGAGCCAGGAAAAGAAAGCTAGAGAGAGGAAGAGGAAAGACAGAAGAGGAAGGATCAGAGAGGAAGAGGAGAGAAAAAGAAGCAATGGGCAAGGAGGAATTGAAAAAGAAAGAGGAGGAGGAGAGGAAAGAGAGAGGAGCCAGGAGAGAGAAAGGGGGGAGAGAAAGGAGCCAGGGAAGGGGACAAGTTGAGAAAGAAAGACAGGAGGAGAGGAAAAAGAGAGGAGAGAGCTGGAGTAAGAGGAGCTAGGAGAGAGGGAGGAGGAAAGAGAGGGGAGGATGAGGGGAGAAAGAGAGAAGAGAAAAAGGTGTAGAGATGAGCAAGAGGGAGAAGAGAAAAAAATTGAGAGAGAGGGGAAGACATAGAGAGGAGCCAGGAGTAAGGAGGGGAAAGGAGGAGAGAAAGACACAGGATGAGAAGAGGATGGAGAAGGAGATCTGAAAATAAAGAATGAGAGCAAACAGGACGAGAGAGGATGGAAAGCAAGGAAAGAGAGCAGAGAGGAAAAAAAGAGATGAGGAGGAGAGAGGGTAAGGGGAGAGGAGTAAAGAGGAGCGAGAGAGAAGAAAAGATCAATATTTTAACTTGAACCACGATCTTGAAACTGCATAATCAAAATGTACTTCTTGTGTTGTGTTCTTAAGGGGCAAAAAAAAAAAACATCTAGTGGAAGAATATAAGAATGCAACAGTTTTTCCAGAATGAATCCATTATTTTTGTGTTAATTTCTATAACTGCGCTTAGTTCACTCTCAGATTTAAGTAACACATGCGTTTCTACTTCTCTTTCACCCCGCAGAGTCAAAAACCGTCCAAAGGAAAAAGCACTTCAGAGAAACTCGACGTAAAGCTCGCGCTAAATGAATGACGCGCGATTAAAGACGTCACAAAACTCTCCCGTCTAACCCCGGTGTGCGCCTCTGTGGTTTTGAAGAAGAAAGCGCTGAAAGTTGAGGAGGTGCGAGCGCTCGAGTGGAGGAGGCGAGCGACTGTGGAGTGATGTGAGCGAGAGCAGCGTCTGGGGCGACCTCCCGCGGCGCCTCGGCTCAGACCCGGCTCGTACGTCAAAAAGAAGCAGCGGAGAAGCAGCTCCCGTAAAACCGAGCCGACCGCGATGGGGCACGACCTCCGCGGGGGCTCCGAAGGAAGGAAGGCGCTTTTACGTTTTAGGATTATTTTATGTTCTGTTCTAGTTTTACCCGCTCGGACTTGAAGGTGGAGGTGGTTTTAGTGGCCACAAGTTGAACTGAAGAAAGCAGACACTTTTGTCAAAATTATATACATAAACACAACTAAATTAAAAAAGAAATTGAAAAAAAATGGAGGGTTAGGATTATGGAGCTCACCAGTCCCGCCCACTTCGAATTTTTGCCATAAAAGTTTAGAAAAAGTAGGTTTAAAAGGTATGACAGATGAGGTGTGGTGACTAATAACTCCATAACGGGGCTGTTTTCAGTCCAAAAAACAAATGTAAAACTTAAAATTTAGCAAAATGTTTGTATAACTTAGCAGTTTGTAAAGTTTCAGAAACAGATTTTAAATAAAATCCCAGGTCTTGTGCTAATTGCTTACCACAGAGCTGATTAGCCCTGAGCGAGCTTTCTAACAATTACTGTTATTATTTTTCAGAATCCTTGTGGTTTCTATGATTTGAAAATTTGCACTTCTGCCCCACTTCCTCAGCTGATTTTTATTTTTATGTCTATTGTTCAGGAAGAGAAATAGTAATAGTAATAGTTTATCCTAATACATTTTCACATTTTACTCTCACTCAAGCAATTATTTGGGTCACTTTATTATTCTACTTCAGTGTTACTATTTTCAAGTGCATACAACAGTTTCAACGACACGTTTCTCTAAAGCGAAGTGAAGATTATTTAAAATTTTACTAAACATTTTGCCCGTTTGTCTCCAGTTTGACAGTTTTCGTAATGTTTATAATTCCTGGTTGGACATGAGCAGCAAACATGACAGTTACACCTGATGCACACCGACTCCGGTCCGGCTCCGGTTCGGGACCCGCGCGGGTCCCGTGCGGGTCCCGTGCTGGTCCCGCAAGACTTAGAAAGTGCTTAAAATCAATGCGCCCTGTCACACCGACCTGAGCTCTGCGCCGCGGGTCCGCAGCCGCTGGTCTCGGAAAGAATCCGCAAGAAGTCTATTTTTGCCGGACGCCGCAGCGGTCTGGTGCGGCTTTCATGTCATTTCACGAGTGTTTCGCCAAACCACGTGAATCTACGTGGCTTTCGTCAAAAACGGACCGCAGTTAACCGGAGCTGGTGTGACAGGCGTCTGCAAGAGACCCGCGCAGGTCCCGGACCGCGACCGGACTGGACTCAGTGTACACTAGGCGTTAGAGGTAATTCTACAACTGTTACCATAGCAACCAGTGTGAAAACAAGGGCATTGAAGAATAATACTACCTGTTAAAACTTTTATTTTGATAGATGACCCTTGAAACTGTCAAAAAAGTGTAAATCATCCCTGTATTTTCAAGCACTACTCAACAATGCGTACAGTAATTTTAAACGTATAATTGTCAAATTCTCTTCATAAACGGCAACATCACAAGTAGCACAGGTTCTATCCCACCAAACTAAGTCAGAATTCGAAAAAAAACATGAGAACCTGTCATTAAAGTGCCTCTGACAGGTTGAAATACACATTTAACTAAAATGCAATTAAGATAAATATATTCAAATTTCTACTAAAATCTTTACACATTTAACCCCAGTTTAGCTGTTTTTTAGGTTTTAAATTTGACTCCCGTTTGTAAAGTATGACATCAGGCTAGGAAATTACCATAGCAACCACACTGTACACTGGGCCAAAACTCCTCTAACGTCACAGATTTTGTTCATTTGACAAAGAAAAACACATGTGAGCACCTTTATTTTGTTGAATCAAAGTGTAAGGGTCAAAAAAGTAGTTTATTTTGTGTAAATTATGCATAACCTTTGTCTCCCCAGCGTGATGTCATCAGTTTGTTTACTTCCTGTAATTGTCAACAGATTTTTCAACTTTTTTCCACAAACAGCGACTTGATTGGTGTAAAACTAATTTGTATTTACACAAAGTATTAATACACTGAATAAAGTCAAAATTAGAAAATCATAAAAACCTGTCATACGCACTTTAAAGTATTGTTACTTTTATCACTTGAGTACAAATTTTGTCTCCTCTTCCACCTTTGGAGTCATGCAAAGAGAAATTGAACTGAATCTTAACATTATAACAGTTTTTATAACAGTTTTTGTCACTTATAGACTAAAGAAAAGTAGAAGACTTGACTTACATTTTACCGCAGTAAAGGTTACGTTAAAATACAGCTCAAGTGCAGAAGCGTATGGCCTAATTGAATATCGTTTCATATTAAAACTTCACAAAAACAGTGGGCTGTCAGTGCAGTTTTTTCTTTCTTTCTTTTCAGGAATAAAAAGAAGAAGTAAAACATACAAGTGCAATATTTTGGTGCAAGATCACTCCATCACGGCGCGGTTTACACTGAGCACAGTCAAACGTCCACAGCTCTTAGCGCACAGCTGGCCCCTCGTCTGCTCCAGGCCCATCTCCAGCGTTAAGCAATTTTCTGAGAGCCAAAATAAAAGTTTTACGGTCGGCCCCCGGAAAGAGGCGGATGTGAGCGCGTTCTGACAGGACAGCACCTTTCGTGGCGCTGAAACGAGCACTTTTCTACTTTGTCAACTTCTCCAGACTGAAAGGATCATGAGCGGAGCTTTTGGAAACACGTCAGTCTGCGTTTTGTGCTGGCCGGACGCTTTTGAACCATCAGAGAGAAGGCACAAAAAGGAAGTGTTTTATTTAACGATTGAAAGGTACGTCCAGTTTAGAGGAAAGACAAAACAGGAGTAGGTATTCTGTTTTAAATGTCCGCTTTGGCATGGGTTGGTGTTCGAATGCTGCTATGCAAGACATGCTCTAGAGCAGTGTTTTTTAATCTTTTTTGAGTTGTGGCACACGTTTTGGGTTTAAAAGTTACCACGGCGCACCACCTACCACTAAAACACTACCAAATCAGACCATTAAGTTAAAAATGTTGTATATAATGAGGCAAATAATGTGTCTAGTTCTTTAAATTTGGTAATAGTTATTGTTTTGCATTGCTTTTTTGGTGCAAATGTTGCTCTGGACACTGCAAAAAGGTAAATCACTTCATTAAATCCGCATTTGTGACTCTGCGCACTAGTGTTCCCTGGCACACTGGTTGAAAATCAAGGCCCTCAGACCAATTTTTCTTGGCCCTTAGGCTTCCTGGTGAACTGGCCCACACTGTCCTGATAAGTACTATTTACAGCACATTTCAGATTTTCTACAATTCCAACCTAAATAACTAACATTTTGGTGCAACACAGACCTGATATTAAGACACTGAGACTGAATGTAGATGTGGTGGTGCTTAAAACATCAGATAAATGCAGCTTTTTTTAATGTTTCGCGATTGATTTGTGGCCCTCCGCTTGGTCTATATTTCAATATGTGGCCCTCGATGGAAAAAGTTTGGACACCCCTACTATAGAGGATGATAAATATGTTTTGTGAGCGATTGGTGTTGGTCAGTGAGGCCTGTGGCACAGATTAGTAGCTTTGTTTCAGCGGCTGTGGAGTCAGGCATTCGGAGAAATTCTGTTTGACGTCTTTTGATGTGTGACGTGGCTCAGAGAATCTTTTTTTCTGTTTTTAAGTCATCGTCTAATCGCGATCATTACAGTTGCGTCAAAGCTCAGGACTGCTCGCATTACAAGCACAGAGTGTATACAAATTTGTGTAAGTGCGTCTGCGGCCATTAGATGGAGCCACAGCTGAGTTAATATGGCGTCTTTGTTATAGTTCTTTGTAAATACGTTTTATTTTTAGTTCTAAAACATCAGATGTTAAAGTAAAGATATTCAAGAGTTTTTTTCAAGGCCATTAACAAAACAAATAATGCATCACATTTGTCCTTTAATTGTCCAGTCAATCCAGCAACCTCACTCACACATTTTTCCTTCTGACTGTGGTCAATACTCAACAAATCAACACAGACTACATGCTTTAAGTTAAAAAAAAGACCTGAAGCACCTTTTTTTTTTTTAAACATATCACCACCGATAGAGGGGCCAATCTCACACTGAAAAGTTGAAGAAATCCAGAAGAATCCAGAAAAGAGGTTGAAAAGGTCAAATGGTTGTTCAATAGTAAATTTCATGCTCTTCACAAAAAAAGAAGGCTCTGCTGTATATTTCCTCCAAACATGGCAATGATGAAATGTACTTTTATCTGAAGAAAAAGTGTCATTAGTTGTAAATTTGGCATATTTTTGGAGCATCTTGGACCATAAATATAGTAAAACAATAAATATAATGGTAATAATCGACTATATTTGACTAGTAAACCCATTTACTTCCTGAAAACTCAAGTTAATGAGTGTGAAACAAGCCTCAAGACAAAAAAGGTTGGGAATCACAGGCATAAACTATGGAGTATTATACATAAAAACAGTAGCAAGCTGACAGGAACTTCACTCACCACAAAAACTACGATTTTCTACGAGCCGAACACATTTCCCACATGCATTTTCTTCATATATCCATCCATTTTGACATAACATAACTTCCGGAGCCATCTCTCCGACGCTGCGTCCCGAGACCCTTTCCGCTGATTGGTCCAATTACGAACAAACTCGACGCTGTGTTATTAAGCCCTGCGGCGCGTTACCTTGAGGGGGGAAGCGTTTTAAATATTCATGACATTTAAAAGTATATCTCCGACCAGCGCCGCGACCTTTTGAACCGCGGCTTTGTAGCGTTCTAATGAAGACAAACTGTTGTGTGCGCTCTCACCAGTAAAACCTCAGCAAAAGCCCATTCATCAGGCGCTGTTTGTGCAATGCAGCACTTCTGAGTCTATTGTGAAGTGAGCGCCGCGCCTCCAGATGCACTATGCAAGACTTTTACATTGTTTTCCATTTATTCTTTATCCTGCAAAACCCCAACCATATTTTTTTAAACCATAGTCAAACCGCAAAGCCCATTAATAATGCATTCTTTTGTGAAACATGTAATTACTCATACACGGTTTAATAATAATATCTGAAGATGAAAAAATAAAGTTCTGAAACTGCTTTTGGGACACATTTGTGGAAGTTGGACGGCGCTGGGAGCGAGTTTTAGTTAAGTTATTGTGCGAGGTTCATGAATAAGCGAAAAGTAGAAACAAAGAGTTATCATTGGTGTCAAATGTTACAGAAGAGCTATTGTTTCGTAATTATTTAAATGTGTTGGATTTGCTGAGTCGCGGCTCAGAGATCATGGCGTAAGAGCAAATCGAAAACGCTGAGTCAATTCGGTTGTGGAAGTTCTGGAATTGTACTCAGTTTCTTTTCTTTTATTCTAGTATTTTAGTTTCGACAGCTTGATGTTTTTTTTTTTTTGTAATGAAAGTTACAAAATAGTACGTGCATATGGTATCAATACGGTAATTCAGTTATAAATGCTTTCCGTACAAAACGGCTCAAACTAGCAATTATATGTATTTTGTATTATTATTATTTAAACTGCTAGCACCAAGATAAAAGCTGTACACAAAACAGACAATTTGAGCAATGAAATAATCAAACTAGAGTACAATAATATGGACTTCACAGGAGAACTTTATGGAGAATGAGGGGAGGCTGTCAGAGCTTGCTACATGCTAATACACACATGCTAATACACACATGCAGTAATAATGAACATGATTTGAGGAGGAACCGCTGCAAAATGAGTCTGGTGAAGATTATGGACTTAAAAACAGGACAGGAAACCTCAGGAGTTCTACACAGAGGCTCGGAGAAGAGGACCTTGTAAACTGGATTGACGAAACAAGCGTAAATTAAGATAAAAACAACTCCAGGGGTGTTTTTGATGAAGGAGCAATGTTATAATATGGTTCAACGCTCAGAAAAGTAAACTGTGCATAATATTTGTCCTTTAAAGGCACTGGAAGCAACTTTTGAGCCAAAAATAGACTTGAATTTGGATGTTTTTATTGCACTAACATGTTTACAATCCTGTGTCCTTGCTGCGGGTGGGCTTGCATCTCCACAAAATTGAATAAATGTTGTTCCTTTGGCTATAATATTGCAGGGAATGGCAAATAATCTATCTATTTGTCTGGAGATTGTTCTAAAGTATGGTTTTAACTTTCTATTTCCATGGAATTATGCATGTGACTTTCCACCTCCAGAAGGTTACATACTGTGCCTTTAAGATGGCGTTAGATTGGAATGCACTGATGTAAATACAATACATCACACATTCACTTCGTCACTCGCTAGGGCTGTAGTCCTTTAGTCGTTTTGGCGATTAATCGGTCGATGGTGTCTTAGTCGACCAACATTTTTATCAGTCGACTAATTATTTTATTTGCATTTGACAAATTCATGCGGCAAAAACAAGATGTGGAGTGAGTCAGCTGAAGATTTTGGTGTAAATCAGTATCTAACAAATAAATACACTCACTGAAAAAACGGAAAATAGGGGGTTGCTTGTTTTGTAAATGAAAATCATGCTACCATTTCATATTTTATTTGAGATCTTCCTTGAGCATGACTTTGTCATAAAACAGCTGAATAAATCCCATCGATGCTAAACCTGCATGTTTTAATCCCGACAGCTCTGCATGAAAAAGTTATGCTGCCAGTGAAGCCACACCCCACTTTTCAAAAAACAACTCCTCCCCTTCCTGTGACCGGGAAAAACGTTTAACAGAAGAAGCTGCAGCAGCCATTTTTTCCTTCTCTTTGCTGTATTTTGGGACTTTCCGACTGGTTTAAGTTCGTTCCTGGAGTCCTCGTGATTTCTAAAGGTAAACTTGTTTTATTTGGTCCTAAGAATGCAACGTTACTACGCTAGAAAATTAAGCTGTTAACATTTGTAAGTTGAGAACTATTGGAACAAACTAAGTCAAGGTTAATGTTAACTAAACAGGTGTAATGTTAGGTGCAACAGCTCCACCTGCTACCTTTAAGTGTACAAATCAATCTTTTGAGTGTTACTAAATTTAGTAACTTAGCTGTTATGATTAATGAATTCGTTAATTTAATTTTAGAATGTATTGTGCTAACTGGACATGGACTGGATTAAAGGTGCGCACAGCAGAACTCCGTTTAATGTCATGATACTGTCATTACAGTGTGGTACACCAGCTGCTGACGCTGAGCTCCATCCACGACGAGAGACGACACCTTGCTCTGCTCAGTCCAGAGGTAAAAGTTAACACTGTTCACCCAGTTCAGAAAGTTGCTTCTCTGTGTGCTAACCAAGCCTCCATTATGACTCTGGTGCTGGTGCGCTGTGTAGATTTTTGCCATCGCTCTCATGTTCGCTAAGAAAATACAACTCATAACCACAAGAAATAAAACACAAGAGTTTAGATACACGTTTAGATATGTGCTTGTGCCTCATCAATGATTGGACCACAGAGAACACGAGATAGCGCAGACTGCTTCTCTATTATTGACAAAATTACTGTATCATTGTCAGATTTTTCTAACTTGGTTTATACAGTAATTACTATTCTATTCACCTTTATTGCAATTTTGAAAATTTTAACATTTACCATTTTTGTCTTTCCAGATAAATGCAGAGTTTAAAAAAATTACAACCCTCCCACTCCCGGTTCGTTCCACAGTTAGACTTTTTGTCTGACCAGCTCCATCAAGAGGAGAGGACTCATGGGACAAAAACTGAAAAACCTGATGACAGGTAAGATGAGAGAAAGAATTTAGGATACCTTCAAATTTGCTGTCCAGAGTCTTGAGTGGTCCCCACTTTTAACTGAGCCTGAAATCTACATAGATTAGTGATATATATTTTTTGTCATTTCAAAGCTAATTTTCTTATTTATTGAGCAAAGGACATTTGTGAATATGGTATTTATGGTTATTTTTTAAAGGAGGTCCCTGTGGTGACAAATGTGTCTTTTGTTCCACATTTTGAACTGAGCATGTGAGATCAAAAAACATTGACATTTTTAAATTTGAGTTTTTAAATTTGAGTAGTTTCATAATGCTTTCCTGATAGTGACTTCAACACTGAGAGAAATGATCATCTTTCTTTTCATATACAGCTTTATATTTGTTGTCAAGAAATGTTTCTAATTAAGTCTTTACCACGTCACCAGAATGAAGAAGTAGACATTGGATGGGAGTTCCTTTTGAAAGGGTTATGCCTTTACCTTCATGAGGAGCCTCAAAGCATGTGGTGAGTATACTTGATGATGTTATGATAAAAGTTCTCCCCAAGCTCTCAACAACACTTTGAATTCCCCAGTTCTGTGACGTTACAGGCAATGAATTGAAGCTTTCATGTGAATTTCATTGTGCCTATATAAATTTATAGAAATTAATTAAATAATTGTGGGTTCGAATTCTGAACCACCCCAACATCACACGATCTCTCTGGGTGGAGTCTGCATGTCCTCCCCGTGTTACCGTGGGTTCTCTCCGGGTTCTCCGGCTCCTCCCACCGTCCAAAGTCATGACTGTGTAGGTTAATTGAGAAGTCTAAATTGTCCCTAGTGAATGAATGTGAGAGTGAATGGTTGTTGGTTGTCTGTCCATGTCTCTGTCTCTCTGTGTCAGCCCTGTGACCAGTTGGCCACTGTCCAGGGTGTACCCCGCCTAAGGCCCAAAGTCACTGGGACAGGCTCCAGTCACCCGCGACCCCTAACGGGAATAAGCGGTAGAAAATGAATGAATTAAATAAACATATCAAGCACTAGGACCTCAAACACCCAACATCCGACTAAACACAAAGCAGAGCAGAGAGGCAGGCAGGGGCAGACAGGAGCCGACAGGTGCAATTCACCTGGGCAGATTAGCCAACTGCACTGCTTTTAGCTAATGGTATACAAAAGGCTCAGACATCAGTTTGTAATACACAATTCATTCATTTCTTTAAATTAAAAATCACCACATAATACTTGATGATATTTTTTGTAATGTAATAAAGTACTACATCGCATTGTTCCAAATAAAGTTGATATTTTGCTCATATACCTTTAAGTCCTACATTGAGTTTTGATGAGGTAGAGCAAGCATTTTAAAACTATGAGGTAAAAAGGTTTTTGAGGAATGTGTTTTCTTTCTAAGGAAATTCATGTTTTAAAGTCCTTTTTCAGGGAGAGTATGGACATACAAACGTAATAATTAATGATCTTTTGCCTTTTTTCTAGGGAAACGATGAAGTCCTCTTTGAGACATGTGGAAGATCGTACAGTGGGAGATTTCACCGTACGACAAAGTGAGGGTTAGAGGAGCCTGGACCAGGTCTGGACTGGGCGGAGGACCAGGTTGTCATGAAGTGGACATTGCTCTTGTGTTTGATCTCTGCATTGAATATGGACTTTCCACCACATGGACTTTGCACCAAACCGGAGGTACTTTTTGAGGTTCTTCAGAAAAGTGTTGATGGAACTTCATGGATCCACACGATCAAAAAAAAACTTAAATGCTGAAGAAGTGTTGAATAGATAGCACTGGATTGTGACATCTCACCTAGAAGTGGGTCATATAATAAAATGTAGATAATATTATAAAAGGTGTTTTTAAGATGTGCACAATTTGAATACAGAGTATATTGTTGTGCAAATGCCACAAAAATAGCTGAATAAAAAAATGAAAAAAAAAAAAAATTTAACTTTTCAAATTAGAGGATAATGTGATATGAATTTTGAAAATTTGACAGACATTTTTTGATAATTAAAGCTCAACTAATACGTTTAAAGACGTCTTAACACAATGGTTGGATGAATGTCATTATCAGGAAAAAAAAATCATTTTGTCAACCTGTTATATCTTTGACCTTGTTATACTTGTCTGCTGAGTTTGGTTTGTGTTTGCATGAATTTGAACACTTTTTATTGTTGACAAATGACATTTTTGTGTATTGCTGAATTTATATTTTTCAGAATAAATTAAGTAAAAACAAACATGTTGTAAATATTTGAGTTTAATGCGAAATGGTAACATACTTTTAATGGAGGTTTAGTTGTGAAAAAGTCATGCTTGAATGGCATATATTAACAACTATTTTAAACATATAAAAGTCATGCTCACATGGCATGCAATTCTATTCCCAGAGAGCATAAGTAAAATGTAAAGCAGTAGCATAATGTTTTTGAAAGTTGTGATCATTAAAAAGTCATGCTCATGTGGCATGTATTAATATACATTTTATTACTTAAATTTGTCTCTAACCAAAACATGACTTTATTGCTTGCAACCGCTTTCCATATCTTTTTTATGCAGAGCTAGTAACCTTTTTTTTTCAGTGCTGTTTAGTACTACTTTTCTTAGTAAATAGTTATTTTTGCATGAACTCCAGAGCAGTTTCCGTCTTTTGAGTGCAGTTTGCGTCAGACACACGGAGATACTTCATAGTTTTCATATATATTTTTGCCACACCCCCTTTTTGTCGACTAATCGGTCGATGGAGCAGGTCTTTAGTCCCTCGCTGTCAAAATGTGTGGCAAACCTTCTTCTCTGTTCAATAAAAAACTGCCTTAACTTTACAGACGGCGGGTAAAGGTGACATTGTAGTTTTTGGCAAAAGTTTCACCGACTGAACAATTTTCCCTGAACTTAACAAAACTGCAGCACCAATTCATGGTTCGGTTCCAATCCAACCGCTAATTTTTGACATTTTACCTTCCATAACCTTATAAAGACGAACCTCCGACGCGCCGTTCGGAGGTTGGAGTTAACTTTGAGCGATGATGAACTGCCGCCGCCGTTACCTCTCAGTAATAATGTCTAATGCCGCCTTCCTTAGCCGCTCTTAAATGCACATATTAAAGTATCCTTATTTGGTCCGCAGCCCGCCGTATTAGCCCAACCCCGGCGCGGTGGCAGTCCTATCCATCATCGCGCCTCTTCCTCAGCCCCCCTCCCCATACCATCCTTTACATTCAGAGGAGAACGCGCTCGCTCCGACTCTCGCGGCCAACCCCATCTATCCATCAAAACTCGTGGGCCCCGCGATCGTCAGCGTAACCGGATTAAAAGTAAAGACGCGGTGTAAAGAGCCGCGCCGTGATTGAGTTACGCCGTACATCCCTGTTGTTCCACGAAGCAGGGAGCAAGTTCAGGTTTCTCATTCCTCCCATCGACACTTATTAAGATGTTAATGCAGTTATTCCGAGCGCTAGACGACGAAGACTAACTTTTAAATGTGTTTTTGTGGACTTTTTGTTGGAGGAATTTACATGTAAAGTTTGTCGTTTTAGTATTAAGGGCTACTTATATACAAGAACGACGTAACATTAAGATATTGTATTGTGGAGAAATTAGCCTCGAGGTTTTTATCCACTAAATGTTTTTAACTTGTTCAATTTGGTCAGATAGTCAGACATTTAAGTTTCTACTGTTGTGTTTAAGAAATGTGACAGTGTCCCTTCATAAAACAGTGGCAAGAGTTTAAAAAGTTAGTGGACAGAAATATCTACATAACGCAAAGTTAATTTTGAAATAATAAGGGATAAAATATTTGTTTTTACCATAGAAAGTAACGTCAAAAGTATTCAGTCAATTGACAATTATATAATAAAATTATTATATAATAAAATTATTATATATATATATATATATATATATATATATATATATATATATATATATATATATATATATATATATATATATATATATATATTATTATTATTATATATATATATATTATAAAATTAAAAAAGAGTAATTGATTCAAAGGATATCCTTGATTTAAAAAAACTCAAAAGTGCTCATCAGCTAGAAAGTGAAAAAAGCAATGAAAAAGCTCAGTTTGATGATGCATTTGGACTTTTTGACTGCGTTTCTACATTTCCCAGAATTGTTCTTTAAACTTCACGCATCGTCACTTCCACTGTTCTTTAATATTAATTGTGAGGATGTTCGAAGGGAAAATAGTAATAGTTTCAATTCAATATAAATTCCAAAAAGAGTAAAGTTCTTTATTTATGTAGTTTATGTCATTCATCAAGTTTAATTCCACAAATCTGGTGGCAGAGTTGGACAATTTAGCAAACTGGACCTTGGTTAAATTTTAGTTGTGATCTCTGGACTGTTTGGTCTTGGTGCCAAATAATCATAAAAAGTGAGGCTTCATTTCACAATAATCTCTAAAATGTGCTAAGGTTACTTCCTGACTAAAGGTAGAAATGTATTATTTATTAAGTTTGTCAAAATTATTCGAGAATCCCAAGCATTTCAGAACAGTTTGTAGAGGTCTAAACTAACGATTACTTTACTTTTTTCTTTTGTAGGCTATATTTAAACTTTAAAATACATTATCAGACAAATAAAGATTGAAATGTGGGACTGAATGCTTCTAGATAAGACAATATTTATAAATAAAGTGTATTATTGATGAAAACCAGCACTAATCTATTATTTTTTGACATTTTGATGTATTATTGTCAAGGCCTTTGTTACAGGAGGTCTCTTGACATGTGTTCGATGGTCTGTTCAGTTAACGATTAGTTCAATATCAATTTTTATAGTCGACTATGTCATGATTAGTCGATTAATCGCTGCAGCCCTAGACTAAACTACAAGGTTAGCAGGTTTTATAGACAAATAAATACACAAAAGAAGCTAAATAATCTATTGAGCATTTCAAAACATTACTTAAAACACACTTTTTTACACTTGCTTTTAACACGGCTTGAGCAGATACCATGGTGTATATTCGAACATTAATACAACATTTTTTACTGTTTAATGTATATTTGTGTTTCTGAAACTGTACCTGTGAAGCACTTTGGTCCATGGTTGTTTTTTAAATGTGCTATATAAATAAATGTGATTGATTGATTGATTGATTAAATAAAATGCAGACGTTTGTTCCTCTTGAAAGAATAATTCTCTAAATAACATCAGTCTTTACTAATTACATCCATTCAAACTGGACCTGGGTTGATTCCGATCGCTCTTAAATCCACGGCTGTGTTTCCAGATTAGACTCAAACACTAGTCTGCTCTGTTTTGTATATGTTTTCATTTGTGGGTTGTATTTGCGTGACCCGGTCAGAGCGCTGCTGTTCTAATAATAGTGTGTGGATGTGTGGGAGTGTGTGCCCTCGCTGAGCTCACCCCGCCTCTCTCACCTCCTCTGCTCCGTGTGAGGACGAGCGAGGCGAGCGGAGCCGAGTCTGGCACTGCCCTGGGCCAAGAGAAGAACGAGCTGTACCGTGTAGACCGAGAGCGAGAGGAGGGGGGAGAGAGGGAGAGGGGAGAGAGGGCTGAGCATGAGAACAGGACTGCACAATGACAGAGAGAGAGAGAGAAGAGGGGAAGAGAGAGGGGTGAGCATGAGAACAGGACTGCACAATGACAGAGAGAGAGAGAGGGGAATAGAGAGGGGAGAGGGCTGAGCATTAGAACACGACTGCACAATGACAGAGAGAGAGAGAGGGGAATAGAGAGGGGAGAGGGCTGAGCATGAGAACACGACTGCACAATGACAGAGAGAGAGAGAGGGGAATAGAGAGGGGAGAGGGCTGAGCATGAGAACACGACTGCACAATGACAGAGAGAGAGAGAGGGGAATAGAGAGGGGAGAGGGCTGAGCATGAGAACACGACTGCACAATGACAGAGAGAGAGAGAGGGGAATAGAGAGGGGAGAGGGCTGAGCATGAGAACAGGACTGCACAATGACTGAGAGAGAGAGAAGAGGGTGAGAGAGAAGAGGAGAGAGGGCTGAGCATGAGAACAGGACTGCACAATGATAGAGAGAGAGAGAAGAGGGGAAGAGAGAGGGAAGGGGGTTGAGCATGAGAACACGACTGCACAATGACTGAGAGAGAGAGAGAAGAGGGGAAGAGAAAAAAGAGGGGGGAGAGCTGAGCATGAGAACAGGACTGTACAATGACTGAGAGAGAGAGAGAGAAGAGGGGAGGAGAGAGGGTAGAGGGCTGAGCATGAGAACACGACTGTACAATGACTGAGAGAGAGAGAGAGAGAGAGAGAAGAGGGGAAGAGAGAGAAGAGGGGAGAGGGCTGAGCATGAGAACAGGACTGCACAATGACAGAGAGAGAGAGAGAGAGAGAGAAGAGGGGAAGAGAGAGGGGAGAGGGCTGAGCATGAGAACACGACTGCACAATGACTGAGAGAGAGAGAGAGAGAAGAGGGGAAGAGAGATAAGAGGGGGGAGGGCTGAGCATGAGAACACGACTGCACAATGACTGAGAGAGAGAGCGAGAGAGAGAGAGAGAGAGAGAAGAGGGGAGAGAGCTGAGCATGAGAACAGGACTGCACAATGACAGAGAGAGAGAGAGAGAGAGAGAGAAGAGGGGAAGAGAGAGAAGAGGGGGGAGAGCTGAGCATGAGAACACGACTGCACAATGACAGAGAGAGAAGAGGGTGAGAGAGAGAGAGAGAAGAGGGTGAGAGAGAGGGAGAGAAGAGGGGGAGAGAGAGGGGAGAGGGCTGACAACACGACTGCACAATGACTGAGAGAGAGAAGAGGGTGAGAGAGAGGGAGAGAAGAGGGTGAGAGAGAGGGGAGAGGGCTGAGCATGAGAACATGACTGCACAATGACTGAGAGAGAGAAGAGGGGAAGAGAGAGAAGAGAGGGCTGAGCATGAGAACAGGACTGCACAATGACAGAGAGAGAGAGAGAGAGAGAGAAGAGGGGAAGAGAGAGGGGAGAGGGCTGAGCATGAGAACACGACTGTACAATGACAGAGAGAGAGGGAGAGAGAGAGAGAAGAGGGGAAGAGAGTTAGGAGGGGAGAGGGCTGAGCATGAGAACAGGACTGCACAATGACTGAGAGAGAGAGAGAGAGAGAGAGAGAGAGAGAGAGAAGAGGGGAAGAGAGAGAAGAGGGGAGAGGGCTGAGCATGAGAACACGACTGCACAATGACAGAGAGAGAGCGAGAAGAGGGGAAGAGAGAGAAGAGGGGGGAGAGCTGAGCATGAGAACACGACTGCACAATGACAGAGAGAGAAGAGGGTGAGAGAGAGGGAGAGAAGAGGGGGAGAGAGAGGGGAGAGGGCTGACAACACGACTGCACAATGACTGAGAGAGAGAAGAGGGTGAGAGAGAGGGAGAGAAGAGGGTGAGAGAGAGGGGAGAGGGCTGAGCATGAGAACATGACTGCACAATGACTGAGAGAGAGAAGAGGGGAAGAGAGAGAAGAGAGGGCTGAGCATGAGAACAGGACTGCACAATGACAGAGAGAGGAGAGAGAGAAGAGGGGAAGGGGTGAGCATGAGAACACGACCGCAAAATGAGAGAGAGAGGGGGAGAGAGGGAAGAAAAAAGAGAAGGGGGAAGAGAGAGAAGAGAGAAGAGAAAAGAGAGAGACTCAGGATTTCTGGTTAAATAAAGATTGATTTTTTTTTTTAAGAGAGAAAGAGAGAGAGAGGGGGAGAGAACAGGGAGAAAAAAAAAGGGACAGAAAAGGAGCACTTTTCATTTGGACAGTTTTCATTCTGTTTTAGTTTTTTTTTTTATCTTTTGACGAAAATTATTTCTAGTTTAGTCACCTAATTATTTTTAGTTTTAGTCAGTGAAAAAGTTATGCTAATTTAGTCAGCTAAATCGAAAATAGTTTTAGTCAACCAGGAAATATGAATATTTTTCCATGATAAATTATATTGCGTTAGTAAAAGTAAAGACGTGTTCTTGGACGTTGAGTTTGTTTCTGCTCTGGTTTGAGACTCTGGAACTGAAAAGTGGAACCTGGAGTCACCACTTGTTCCTTTCATTTGTTTAGTTTTATTAGTTCACGAAAAATAGTTGGAAAACACATCGTCTTTCAGTCACAGTTTTAATTGACAAAAATGAATGTCATTTTGTGGTCAGAATGATTACTTTTCATTCAGATTGTATTTATTTTTTATCAGGAAAAACACGACAGTGATGAAAACGTTTTAGTCGACGGAATTAACACCGAAGGGAGCAGCGAGGAGAGCGAGGACGTGCCGTGGACGGAGAACGAGGAAAAGAGGAGCTTGAACTCTGCACCCCGGGCCAGAGATCACAGCGGACACTATAGGCCGAGCACAAGAGCAGGACGGAGCGAGGAAGAGGAGAGGAGCGAGGAAGAGGAGCCGGAGAGGCCTGAACTCTGCTCCTCCAGGACCTCAGACTCCAAACCGGACACAGCCAACAACACAAACAAGGAGCCGGAGTGTGGAGGAAAAGCAGATCCAGTGCAGTGTGGACCCCCAGCCTTCACCTCGGGAGCCCTCCACCTCCAGCCGAGAAGGATGCAGGGATTATATGACAATGAATTATTCAAATTTGATGTGTACTTTAAAGTGCATATGACAGGTTATTATGACTTTCTAATTTTGGCTTTAGCTAAAATGTCTTGATTCCAGGATATTTATCTGAATTTCAGACGTTTTGACTCGTTAAGATCAGTGGATACTATTGATTTTATGGAACTAGATTATTTCACTTGTTTTAAACCGTTTCTGACTTGTTTAAATGCATTATTTCTTACTTCAATCCAAATTATCTGTCACTGGGTTAAGATCATTTTACTTACCCCATTGACAAATGTATTTTCTTATTTTGAGCAAAATTATCGTGATGATCAGTCAGAAATACCTTGAAACCAGTGAAATATTCTGCATCACATCAACAATTAAATCTCATCGAGTCAAAACTACTCAAATCCAGATAAAAATGATAAATTCAAGTCATTTTGAGCTTGGATAGATTTACATTTTTTTCTGTGTGATTTGGTTTTAAATCGTCGTTAATCCAGTGCAAATGGGTTGTTAAAACGATCAGGTACGTAAAATACTAACTCATTCTGGTCGGAATGAGTTAGTATTTAGTAAGAACCTTTCACAATCTGGAACAACATTCAAGACCAGTGTGAACCCCAAATTTCAAAATGTTACCCTGAACAAATGTATTGGATTAAAATGCTGATACTGCACAACAAAATGAAGATGGAGACTTTTTTCTTCTTCTTTTGTTATGTCTAAGAATGCAAACGTACATTGATTAAGGAAATGAAACTGCAGGATACACAATGTTAAAATAATAAAAACAAACATCACTCGTCATCAGAACGTCTGCATCTTTGAATTTCCACGGCCCATCGCCTCGTATCACTCTGCCACGGCGTCATCACAAATAAAAGCTGCACGCCGTGTTTGCAAATGAAACTATTGTCTTTTGCTGAAACATTAAAGTGAGTTTGAATTGATCCCTGGCGCCAACAGGAAGTCATATCGCCTGAATCGAAGTCCGTTTGGAGATGAGGGTCATTCTGGGTTTCGTTCGTTGCACAAAACACTCAAATTACTGGAATTGTTTTGCTTTGAAAAGATGAAAGTGGACACAGACAAACCGAGGATCTGGGGTTGGATTCCCGGTAAACGCAGGTCTTTCAGCGTGGAGTTTGCATGAGGCTTTTGTCTGAATATTCTACTTTACACTAATGTCAACTCTAATTATTTTGCAATCTTCCAGCTATTGAATCATTTTGCTGTTAAAAACTAAACAAAAATCAAATGCAATTAGAGAGGACTATGGTTAAATGTCTAATAGTGAATATTATCCAAGCACAAAATGAAAAAGTAATGATTTAACGGTTTGTTTGGAATGTTCTTTACTAGAAATTGACTAAAAATAACACATTTGCCATCAAAAATACATAAACCAAATGCTAACTGTAACATTTTTGTAGTTTCCTTATTGTAAACTGTAACACATTAACGTCTATCAGGAGACTACAGATGAAAACTAGCCTCTTAGTCGATTCTGGTGTTATTACAAAAAGGTTAATTCGAATGCATGTCCCTGAAAAAGATCAAATAAACAAAGTTAGGGAAAAAAATACATCTAAATCTGGTTTAATTTGAAACCCGCATGGCTCAAAATCTGGAGTAAAATCTGCATGTCACTCATTGCAAAAGATGGGTAAAGTGGCAAAAAAAAAGGCTTAGCGTCGTCTCAAAATATTGCACACAATTACTGTCCAAGAAATGACTGATTAGGAGTTAAAAAAGAGAAAAAATTGGGTTAGCTACTACTGTGAGAGTTATACTTGGATGACACTTCTTGCATGTATATTCTGTATATGGAAACGAGATGCACGAGAGTGAAGCAGAGGAAACATTGGCAGTATTTTCAGTCTGTACAGGTCAGTAGTAGTAGCTAATTATACATTTTCTGTACGGACACCGCTCAAACATGTGTCTGCAAAACTGACAAATGTGTCACGTATACACCAGGCTTAACTGTGTGAATGCAAAATCTGATTTATAATTTCAAGCTGATGTAATTTGAAGGACAAAGGACATAATAAAATGGCAGATGACGACATTTACAGACGATGTAGAAAGTCATAAGCTCAGGCTAATACTTTTATGCGCAAGGTTGACTATTGTAATGAAAAAGTGAAGTCGTATTTGTTTTTTGGAGGTTTGGGGTCTCAGCTCTCCTCTGCAGCTGTGGACGACCTCTCTGCTCCTGCTGCAGACCGCTCCTCTGATGGCGCTTCCTCAACTGGTTCATCTGTACTCGGCCTCATGTACTTTTGTGTGTGTGTGGGTTTGTCTGTTTGTGTGGATTTGAACTAACTATACTTCGATGTATTCCATTTTTATGTATTTGTTTTCTAATAAAAAATCCTCTCCAGTGATCTAAGCTACTGTGGAACATTCCAGGAAGCAAGCAGGTGGCGGACACTCCACCCAAAATGTACTTATAGTTACTTAGTGCACCCCTAGGCGTTTGAATAAAGCTTACCCCTCCGTAGCAAATGACTGATGTTAAATCTACAGAACAAAGTGGCTCTAAATTTTGAGTGCTTTTTTTTTTTTTTTTTTTGGCTTGAAGAAACCAATTTTCCCCAAAGTCTTGAGTGTGAATTAATCAAGTCCTTATATCCCGCGCTGAGATAAGGGCGTAAATGGCGCAGGGGGAGCATGATCCAGCAGGTCCTCCCCTGTCGAGCCTCTCAGCGCTCATCAGATAAGCCTCTTCTGTTTGTTCCTCTCACCCGTATCTCCGCTCTTCATTCACTCCATTGATTCGCGCTCCGTCGACGCCGATAAGAAACACATTTTTGCATGGAAGCCTTTGAGATTACAACGCCGTCATCGCCTTCATTTCGTGTTTCCGTTCAGATATCGCGCAGGTCTCGTACCCTATCTCCCCCTCTTTGACTCCAGCACCGTGATTAGCCCAAAACGATCCGTACGGCCATTTAGCTGCCTCCGCTGATGTGCCCAGAAAATTAAAATCACTGAGATGGTTTTGTCGGCCAAATTGAAAACTTGATCCTTATTGTAGTGAAAAAAAAACCTAATGGTTGTCTTAATGTATGTTTTAGAGCAGGGGATTCTAAGGTTTCTTGCCAATTCTTTGGAACAAAAAAAGACTTAACCTAGACGAAAGGAGAACTAAACCAGGTACAGAAACAGCAACCGCAAAAAGGTTCCGGGTTTAACTCCTGTGGCCTTTCTATGTTAGGCTTTTGCATGTTTTTCTCTGTGTTTTGGTGGGTTCAGGTAAAATCCTCCAGCTAAGGTTCTGACCAAGATCTGAAGAGTGATAGTTTGTCCCGGCACCACTGAAGGATGGGTCAAATGCAGAGAACCAATTGCTGTACAGGGACAATAAACTGTAGCATACCATCCTCGTTTTTTTTAAGGATGGAACCTATGGACGACTGATACATGACCCATTACATACTTTGATATGTATTAAGCTCAAGAAAAAGTATTTTAAAGGACAAATATTGACTTTTTTGAGCTTTTATCCATGTTCTAACATTGTTCCGTCATCAAAAACATAACTGGAGTAACATTTAGCTTGATTCACGTGTATTTGTTGATGCTGGTTTGTAAATCCTCTCTTTCTCCAACACTGTGTCCTGATCCTTCATGTGTGACGTAGATGATGCTGAAGTCATTTATCCCAGAATCTTTTGCCCTTTTTAAGTACATAAATCATCGTCAGACTCATTCTGAGCATTTGTCTAATAACAATAACTACAACTTTGTCAGATCCACTGTTTACTGCAAAGAATTGTGGGTATATATTTACATGTGTGTAATTGCCTCTGATGGAGCCACAGCTAAGTCAAAATGGCATCTCCCAACGCAGTGATAGTTATATTTTTCTTTGTAAAAACATTTTATTTTAGCTCTAAAAAAATGACATATCAAACTGAAAACACTCAAGAGCAGGTTCAAAGGTCATTAACAATACAAATAATGCATAATATTTGTTCTTTAATCTACACCAAAGTGACAAACTAAATTTTGAATATTCAATCTAACTTTTTATTTTATCATCTAACTTTTTTCCACATCCAACGCTTTGGAAGACATCTGATCCCCTCAGACATTACAGACTCCACTGAGTGCACTCTATTGTCCACTGTAATGTGCCCATTGTTGTTTTGTCTGTTTGTGTATTTGTCAAACAAGTGCTCTGTCTGTGGAAAACTGTTTCCTCTTGGGGACAATAAAGTCTAACTTCTTCTATTTAAGGTTCAGCGTCTTTCCATCAGGTGCAGAGTTTTCTGGGGATGTAACAGTATCCAAATCTATCGGTACAACTGCAGCATTATGAAGAGGCGAACTGCAATGTAAATATGCAATTTTTTTTCTTTTAAAATGTCATGAAAAGGCTTTGGTGTGAATAAATATTGTCATGTTCCAAAGATTATGATTAAGAACAGGTATTTATTCATTTTCTCTGCACTGAAATTGAAAGGATCATAGTTTATGTAGTTCCTGGTGTTTTTTTTTTTTGCCAATACTGCAACAAAACAATACATTTAAGCTTATAATTCAATATATTGTGACAGTACATGATGTTATTGAGAGACTTTTGACAATACGCTATCACAATCCTTTGGTTATTGTTACATCGCTACTGTTTCCCCCAAATTATCCTAAAATGAAAAGATAATCCTCCAGCTCAGTCCTGTAACCCCAACTCAACATATCTGCAGTGACCATTACCGATAAGATCATCATAGACCCAAGGCTCTGAAACAGTTCTCTCCATATTACAGTAAATTAGCACAGTGTACTTTAAAACAAGAAAAATTGTTTAAAAAAACAGTCTGGGATTGTCAAATGTGCCCAAGCCACCCTCAATACTGTTAAATAGTACATAAAATATGACATTATAATATTACATATGAACATTATGTATTTAAATCAGCCGAGCGTGTGTCAAAAGGCACCAACAAATGGGAAATATGATCTGATTTCTTAAATATTCTTCTCGGGAATGACCCCCAAACCCCCTGTTAAAGCTGTTTACATAAGAATTTGCAAAAATAATCATAATAATAATAATTTTCTGGAACAATTCACGAGACACGACAGAAAAGTTGTGTAAAATCCCACTTAATTTGCCTAATTCCTAGGTCCGCCACTGCACATCTGCCTGGCCATTGTTTTAGCCGAGAAAGAAATCAAAGAAGAAAACATCCCTGCGTGCACAATAAAGTCTACTGTCATCTCTGCATTCTCTGTTTCTGCTGTACAGTCTCTATGGTCTCTATATGTACAGTATATGAATATGTACTGAGCCTTTGCTGCTGACAGTGAGGTTTGTCCTAATGAGACGACTGGTACCACGGCACTCGTCTTCCTCAAAACATCTTTCACAACTCTCTTTCTGACGCCTCTCTTGTCTTTTCCATCTTCTCTTTCTTCTATCTTGTTTCGTTACTCTTTTCTCTTTCTTTTGACCAACTTTGTCCTGAGCCAGTACAAAAGTTGACATATAATAAATGTACTGCTAAAAGTCAAAAGTCTCCCTCCCTACGTTTCATTTCCTCACCCTTTCCTCTCGTTTTCCTCTCTCAACACTTTGCTGGACTAAGCCAAATGTATACGTCTTTAATCTTGGTCCGTTCGAGATCTCACTGGAATCAGACACATGCAGTACGTACAAGACACTGTCAGACGATCTAAAAATAGAAAATACAAGAGAGAGAGCATTTTCAGACTCAAGATAGAGGAATGTTGGAGAGTGGTGATTGAAAGCTCAATAGTTGTTGCCTAAATCAAGTCTTGATCACATACTTTGGCTAAAACATGAACCACAATGCAATCAAAATGAATGAATCTGTTTCATTGGTTGGTCATTCTTAAACTTTAACTCAAAACTCACATTTAATCATACTGAAATTGCCAAATGTTTTCTAACAGCACTATACTTGATCCAAACCAGATCTATGATAGTTCTAAGCCACGACTAACCCCAAAAGAGGACAAAAGTATGAATATACCCAACTTAAGCAAAAACGGTGGATCAGAAGATACTTTTTTTTCCCAGGGGTGTAAAGTAATGAAGTAGAAAAGTAACAGTAGTACTATTTTTAGGTATCTTCAGTACATTTTAGAGAGTAGGTATCTGTACTTTTTACTTATATAAATTTATACATACCCTAAATGTTTACCAGGACTAAAAAAGGACTTTTCTTTATTGTTTGAAATGCCTGGGGATTATTTGTACCATGTTTATAGTTTGTGTGCCAATACTGAGAAATACACTTCGTTCAGTGGTTCATATTAAACAAAAAACAGCAACATTTTAAATCCCGATTCCTACATTCCACCATTTCATTCTTCTCTATATCTGCCTTAAATATGTTTACTTTTTACTCCGAAAGTACTTTTTTAAACTGAAACTTCAATACTTAAAACTTTGCCATGTCAAACTTAAAATGCATTTAATTAAATGCTTACAGGCACTAAATAAAAACAATAGAATTATCCGTCAGAACAATAACTATTACCATAATAAAAATAAGAGCAAATAATTCTCACAGTCTATGTCCATGATATTAAAATGTATTCTGAATGTCAGATGTACTGGATTTACTGAATATAGATCTTAATAACTTTGATCAAATCATCTAAAAGGAAAAGGTAGGGTTCAAAACATACATGTGCATGGTTTAACTTTCATTTAAATGAGCTTCTCATTCTCACTGCCCGATGGAATGGACAGAAGCCAGTAGTTTCGACATGATTACGGAATTAAAAATGTTGAGTTTCTCCTAACAAAATATTCCTTCTCCGTGGAGTCTTCTTTGTAAACTGTGGAGTTTGGACTACAAACATGAATTCTTGAAGATATTCATCACAAAATGCTCTTCTTGACGTTTCCTTGTATATTTCCATTCAATATTTTGCCAATGGGCGCCACACTAAACTAAAACTAATTACAATTATTTGAATGTTCTCTGCAGCAGCTGCGTTTCCATCATTCATGTTAATAGTGACTAATGCGAGGCACCTGGGATTGAGGCTATTGACATAACACATTATTACATCCCATAACACCTCGTCTCAGCCGCGCAAACCCGGGCCAAGGTTAAAAGACAAAGCTTCAACCTTTTGGAAGAAGAAAGAGTCTGTGAACAAAAGGCGTTCAGGCGAGACTTTGAGAGACTCGGAGGAGCGCACGGGAGCGAGGAGGTGGAGGAGTGGAGAAAAAAAAAAAGGTACGTCTTCCCCGGTGAGCCGTGACATCGTGAGGGATTACCCAGGGAGGAGCGGGGCCAGATGGTGAACCGGCGCAGAGCGAACCCGCGGGGAGCCAGGCAGACATTAGCCTCCTCCACCAAACCTCCTCTGGTCGTCCCAGCTCTGCGGCTAATGCTACAATGACACGACGACGGAGACGAGAGAGACGAGAGCGGCTGGGATGATGGGCCTTGGCTCGTATATTTACATTCAAGAGGCGAAGGTTTGAAGGAAAATAAAAAGAACGTATTGTGTAACAGTGTTGGGAATTAGTGGTTTTTATACCGTTTTCTCTCCACAGATGATGGTAAGATGTGACCAGGGCGTTTTTAAAAGAAGATCGTTCACAAAATCATGAATTACAAAAATATTCGCTTGAAATAAAAAGTAGAGGACTTGTGACCCATTGACTTGGACGCTATTCAGACTTGAGGACAAAGATATGAGACTTACTTGAAACTCTCAGTACAATCACTTGGTCCCACCTCCGATACTTGCTCTCTCATCTCACAGAAGCTGCAAAGTTTGTTTTGCTTTCCTAACAAAGCCGACTGTGTTGTGACTTTTGTCTGTTTTGGAGCTCATGGGGAGTAAAGTCTAACGAGGATGATGCATTTGGAGGAAAAATAAGTTTGACTACAGATTGTTGTTAATGTTTTTTTAAGGAGTTGCTCAACACTGGTGACAAATGAAAAAAAAAAAAAAAAAAAAACAAGGATGGGACTTAAACATTAAAATATCATCAAATAATTTCATACACAATTTTCAGACTTCCACTTGCTGGGTTTGACACTCTTGTGCACCTCCATGAGCAGGGTGCTTACCTATGTTACCCAAATTCTATTGATGGAGAACATAGACACCTCTCATTTAAAAAAAAAGTACCTATGTTCCTCGATTCTACTGCTCTCAATCTGTAGGAAATGGGGAACATGGCACCTGCACATGCAGAAAAGTCTACGTGTTCCTCGGACATCCAAGTTTCCATCCTGTTCTTAAACTTAACTCTATTCCTAAATCTAACTCATATCCCTAACCTTAACCATTCTTCCTAACCCTAACTCATAAAAAAGCATCAATAAAAAATATGAAAACAAATAAGTCAACATACATCTACGTAACCTGGAGAACATGGACACCTCCATCGCTTGAGATGAATACTGCTGTTGTGTCCCTGGGCAAGACATTTAACCTGCCTTGCCCCCAGTGTCTGCGTACACTGGTGTGTGAGTGAGTGGGTGAACGGTTCCTTGATGTGCCTTGAAGGTGGAAAAGCGCGATACATACCAATGTGACCAAGGTATGTTCTCTGAGGAGGTGCTGGGGAACATAGGGCTGACCCCCATGAGCTCAGTGTTGTCACTTCAATACATTTAAGATACACATAAGGATAAGACAGAGCATGTACATAAGCCCAGTACATGCTTACTGCTGCTACTTTCTAACCACGGTGGGTAAATAGACTTAGAGAATTACAACGCTGAACTTTGAAACACTCTAAAACAGCTTTCGGCTTAACGTATCATTGAAAGAAGACGCTGGTAATCCACATGCGAGCTGCGCTAAAATGAGAAATCGATTGTTTGTTATTACGTTGGATTAAATCTGCCATGTAAAGCAGCATTTCCCTTAAACTCATTACTGCGTACAGTGGCCCACAGTTGTCTCCTCCTTTCCATTGACTTCAATTAAAACAGACACGAGCAGCAGCCTGAAGCCCTCCTCTGTGTAATGCCCGCTAATGGAGGACGAGCGCCAGAGTCGAGGGGGTCAAACCGACTCGACAACCCGGCGACGGACACCCGCGCCTGGCTGTGTCCACTCCGAACAACAGCGCCGAGTCATAATAGCACCGCGTTTCACACCAAAAGCGCCACTGTCGTTAAATCAATAAGTCATTACCTTTAATGGGATAAGCACTTTGAAAACTAATTGAAAACAGCTCCATTTACTCCAGCCAGGGCCTTAATGCAAACAATACTGTTGTTGCAGTGAAAAAAACAATGAAGGAAAAAAAAAAGAAGAAAACTCTGCAGGGAGATAGAGTCACAATAGCTGCTGCGCCTGTGGACGGTGTGTAATCATCTGCTCATTTTGTGGATTTGGGAGCGATTTAAGCATTGAAACTGGTCTTATTTCAGCCGGACTGTAAGAGGAAAGGATAAAAGCAGGTGTAATGAGGCTTAACCGTAGTTTACCTTCGCCGCAAACTTGAACCGGACCAAGTTGGGGCCCACAGGAAAGTTGGTGCTCTCAAAGATAATATGATTAGGTGAGAGTGCTCTGTAAGTGATTTGTTTGGCCTGTTTCAGACTAATCCTCGGCCCAGAGTTAAAACACGGCCCGTCTGAAGTGGTGTCCAGGCTTAAACACTTTTAATTGAATTGCATTGTGGTTGTGCTGTGTTTGCACTCCGCCTCCATTACGAGAACAACTAAATACTTTCATTATTTTAGATGCAAAGAATCAATCTGCTTTGTGTTTGTTTAAGTTAGAAAGTCCTTACAGCGGAAGAATTGGCCTTTTTGGGGTAAGATTCCTGGAATAGTTCATTGCGCTGTCCATTCCCTTAGATACACAGGGGAAGACTGAACTGTATCCATTGCCACACCTGCCCTGAGGCTGTTGGAGAGATATATGGCTGCCATTCTGCACCTACAATCACTCCTAATCACATTCATCCAAGGAGTCTTGACCTTATTGATCTGGGGGCACAGACTTTTCAGCTGAGAGCCCGAAACCAATTGACAAATGATAAATGTTCTCCCTCTGCATTCCATTCCAATTAAAATAACAAATATTACTGGTTATATTTTGATTGGGGAAAGGTTCTTGTCGTTCACCAATTCGAGTCCAAACCGGATTTGCGTCAAAGTTCAATCTGTGGACAAACTAGGTCTAAAATACAAACAATTTATTATAACGTTTGCATTAAATATGAGCCAAATGTTCGTAAAAACACAACATTTAACGGCAATTAAAACAAAGCAACAGATAACAAAGAAACATCGAGGTCAGCTGACTTTGGTGGTTACTACATTTGCGATATTTCATGTGTTTATTTAAAAATTGACATGAAACTTACTCAATTTTATTTCACTTAAACGGATGGCAAGCTGAGGCTAGAACTGACAGATAATATTTGAACAGTTTCTTGCAAATAGATCAATCCAAATGTAATCAAGTCAACAACTAGTTCTCACAATAACGTCAAATCAGGAAGGAATTATCAGCCTAAAGCTCATGACTTTTCAATTTTCTCCTTGACACAATGAAATCAAGCATTTTTTGGGCCATCAACACATCTGCAATTGGATAAAAAGCCTAAAGATCAGTTTAAATTCCAAAGCAACAACCACCACAGAAAAAAAACAGAAGAAAACAACATTCCCATCCAATCCAAACACCAATGGTTGACCTACTTCCTGGTTGGGTGAAATACCAGATATGGAGAGTTAAACGTACATAAAAATAAGTGTAAAGAATGGGTAATATGTTTAAATACCAATTTTTAGGTACATTTTCTTACTTGTTTACAGTCCACTGTCATCATTTCCTTTTAAGACTCGTGCTAACGTGAATTCCAGACACCAACGTCCAGAGATCCACGTCCACAAACCCGGTGTGTAGGTGAGTACCAGTGTAACCTGCCGTGGTAATCTATGTGCCGGGCCTGTCGTCACGATCCAGGCGCTCAGGGGCTAATGGCTAATGGCTAACCAGGTTACACCATGTGACTTTAAAGGGCTTTAAAGGCTTTAAAGGCTGTCTGCACGTCTGTAAATGAGATTTCACCGTTGACAGGAAACGCCTCTTGTCCTTCTGTCTAGACCACGACACCAAAACGGTTTTTCAAAGATGAATCAAAAGGTAAGTTGCAATTTCGATGGTCATAATCAACAAACTAAGTATTTCTAATTGTGCTTTGCTAAATACGTGTCTTTATCTACTTTTTTTTTTTCTTACCAGCTTAAAAGAGATGTTAATTTATCAGTTCCCATGTCAGTTTTATTCATTTTTCCTGCTCCTTGATAGATTTAAAATGCAGTGTGAACTAGATCTTGACATTTTTGGGCAAATCAGAAGGAATATCTTGTATTTTAGAAAGTGGCACAAACAGCACACAACTCAATAATATCAAAACACATTCATGGCTCGTTTACAGTTCATTCAAAACTTGTGCCACACCAGCACAAAGGCAAAGCTGTTATACGCAATTTAAGAATATTTCAAAACAGAGTCAAGACTATCAGTGCTTGTTACTGTCAAAATATGTAGGAAATAGATTGGAAAGTTTAAAGTGAGACAATACAGGTGAATAGGAAAATATCTTAAATTTAAAGATATCAATTTGAAACTTGTTCTCTAGTTTACTCACACAAATGTAAGGAAAAAATGTATTACAAGTTTTTCATCATGTCATGTTTTCATGTAGAAATAAGGCGTTTTATATGTAAAATTGGCCAAAAATACACACATTTGCTACATTTAAATCTGAAAAATGGACAGAACCAGGTTTAAATTTCTTGGTTGTTTTTGTACACATACTAGGTACAAAAAATGAACAGAGGGGTTTTTGGATTTTTTTTAATATAGCATTTATGGACTGAAAATTGTCCTAAAAATTAAAATTTCGACTCATTTTTGACTTAAAACTTCAATAAACCAGTTTTAGAATTAGATATAAAAAAATCCTTCTGCACATTTTGTCAAATTCTTGTTGATTCCAAGATTGTAAAGTTAAGAAAACGGCCTTTGAAGTTACAATGTCCCATAGAAATCTATGGATGAAGTGGATCAAATGAAAGAAAAAAAAAAAAAACATTTTAAAGAGCAGATTGGACAAGTTTGTTGTTTCCACATGAAAGTCGATATGTTGAGAGAGCAAACTGACCAAAAACATTTTTTTTCACCTGTAGTGTCCTAGTGTCCTGCCTTAATTTTCAAGCACTTTTTTGTCTAAATTCAAGCACTTCCCCGACCTTGAAAAGAACGTGGTAAAGTCCAAGCAGTTAAGGATTTCTAGCGCCCGTAAGAACCATAGTTTGACTTGATTTAACCATAAACAAAAACCACTCAGACACTTCAACGATGAACTAAAGGCTCCTTCAAACGTTATGACAACATGAACCCAACCTATCAATACATGTCCATTACACCATTCGTAAACAAATTAAACAGAGCCACAATAAAACGCTAACAGTCGGCTCGATACCGTCCGCTGGAGGAGGACCCGGCGTGCATCTGCCGCTCTCCGCACAACAGGCCTCCTCCATTACGTCTCCATCGCCTTTACATGGCATTGACGTTTCCGCATGAACCGCCCGCTTCCATTAACGGCGCTATTAACGGCGCTAATGCAAACTGAAAAAGGCCTTGGAGGTGTACGGCCCCCGCGGGACGTCCCCCTGTGGCCTCGCAGCCTCCGGGAGACGCGGCGCGCAAATTACCTCCGAGAACTGATGGACGAGAGGAGATGGGCTCAACTTTGAAGGGCTGGAGAGGACGTTTGGTGTTTTTACAGACGCAAATAATGCATGACGAGTCCAAAATGAGCTTATGATTAAGGAATATGTTTGTTTACAGCACTTTACTATATTTTTTGACTTATTTACTTGGTCTGGAAGTGCAAAACTAATTTACATCTTTGTCATGTTACATCTTTTGTCATTTTAACCAAAAAATTTGACAAATTTCCAAATCTTTGTTAAAATAGTTTTCTACACTTTTCTACTGGCCAATTTGTAAATTTGTCTCATTTTTTGTTTAAAATGTTTTGACATAGATGTACATTTGTTTTGAACTTCTAGGCCACCGTACTTTTAGCTCGTTTATTCCTGCTCTTATTCATGTTTTCTTTGGTACTTTCAGTGGACAAATACCACATAAATTGACGTTTATAGCACTTTTTTGTGACCTAATGTTTTTAATTTTTGACACTGAAAAATAAGCATTTCTTGGTACTTTAAGTGTTTTGTAACTTACTTTTTCACATATTTTCCAATGTGTTTTTAATACAAATGACAAATAAACGAAAGAAAGTACAGCTATCGTACGAAATTCAATTCAACACAAATGGACAAAAAAAACTTTACAGCACTTTACAATATTATTTGTGAGCTAATCTTTTCTTCTAGTTTTTTTTGTAAGTTGTGTCCATTCTTTGCTTATGTTGAACATGTTTGACAATGTGTTTTAATTACAAATGCAAACTAAACTAACGAACTTCATCATAATGTATTTAACCATTGTTTTATTTGTAAAGAAGCATAAGCCTGTCTCTTTATTTGAAGCTAAACTGCTATTTCTTGATATTTACCATTTCATTTCTAGTTGATACACAATTCAGTTTTACTTGCGGTGTGATAAATAAACCAATAATCTGTATTTTAGACGTTTCTCTTTTTAGCTCTTTCATTTCAGTGTCAAAATATTTCTGTACTTGTGTTTTGAAACATATGTCCATTGTTATTTTATGTTTTTAATGTTTTACTATGCTTTTTTGTGCATGTTTTCTCCTATATTTATTAAACTGCAAAGTAAACTATGTTGGAACAGCATTTATTTACGGCTAAGGACATTATTTCTCGGGGAATTAATAAGGGAATTACAACTTGATATGACGTATAGACCAACAAGTGCAAATTGACTAAGGATACGTTTCATTTTATTTTGCCAGCTCACCCTACGCTTTCGTTTCATCTGAATAATCTCCCTTACACCTTTTCTACTCCCGTGCCTTGTTTTGTTTGTGGTCCGACAAACAGCGAGGCGTCCTCTTTGGCGGACCTCGGTGAAACCTCTGGACGTGGATCAAGCTCAGCCCAGAACGCCGAGCGGCGAGCGAGGGGCCAAAGCGCTTTGCATCTGAACGACTGAACGACTGAACCGGGCGCAGCAGCCAACAGCCACCGCACACGGCGCCAAGACACAAGCAAGTGTGACTAAACATGAGAGCGGGGAGTTCAGACGGCGGAAAGAGAGTCCCGCGGCACAACATGAGACGGGCTCCATCTATGTAAGGAAAAGAAACGAGTGTCTGTTTTATACAGACGTGACAATGACTGAAATATTAGTGCGAAAATCGAATCGTGAGCTCGTCCCTGTGACAATCTGCTATTTTTGTGAAATCGTCGTATCGTGATTCACTGTTACTCCTGTTGTTTAGCCTCTGAAGCCTCCGAGCAGATAACTTTATTTACCTCTTAAAAGGCCAGAGCTGCACAATTCAACAAAACTGACCCAAAAATCACAATTTTACGGATGCAATTAGTAAATCACAAAGGCTGCAGTTTTTGAAGTGCAATAATTTCTTCCACAAACAGAATAAAGACGGCGAACACTGTAGTTTGGATTTGTACAAATATGTTCTGAAGCAAGCGACAGAAGTGATTAAAATGCGTTCAAAAGTGACAAAGATGCATTTAAATGTGACAAATACAACTGAAAATAACATAAACGCGACTAAATGTGACAAAATTGGGTGTAAAATGTGAATTTGAACAGAATCCTATTATTAAAACATAAATCGCAATGGTCAGAAAAATCACAATTAGATATTTTTCCTAAATCGTGCAGCTCTATTAAAGGCAACAGAAAAAAACAAAGTGAACACAAATCGTGATAAAATCAAAATCATGATTTGGCCTCAAGAAAATCTGGATAATCATTTTTTGCCATATCGCTCAGCCCTAACTGTGATATCGTGAAAAGTCTCACATGTACTGTATATCGTGGGCTGTTACGATGCATGGGTTCAGTCATGATAAATAGTTGGTGTTCACGGGACATCCCAACATTCCATCAGCCAATGATATTTGATACAGATGGTGGGCAGCTAGAATGAATATTGTTAAAATGCTGATTGTTGTTGTAAAATCATTAGCTGGAAAGGGAAGTCTGGGCATCTCTGCTCTGAGAACTACCTTCACGACCCGCCCCGAATAAAGTGAGTGAAAAAGGATGAATAGTGAGTTCTCAGGTCTAGTCACTGAGACAAATCATCAGGTTCAACATTTGTGAATTTACCTTTGAGATATTTCATGGTAAAGTTCAGTGTCATCAATAAGGAAAAGTGTCTGAGGTTATTACATCACATTCTGTAACGTTTCATCTCAAAATATGTTCAATAAGTGTTTGTGGAAAACAAACATTTTACATTTTGTTTCTTCGGGTTAGCGTCTGCGTTGGGGTTTATTATTGCTGTAACTGTAACGTGTACAAATTATGTAACATCATGTGCAAACGCATGTACAAGTCTGTGAAAATATACATATTTTCCGTTTTGGAAATATTTGGACAACAAAAGCGTGCAATAACTACGCAAGTGGAATTACAAAGACGTAAATTATGTTCATATTTTTCTGGGCTGCGATGTCAGATAACTTGAAGAGCTTTAAGCCCAACTTTAAAACAAGATAAGAAAATAAATAAAAGAAATAAATACAAAAGGAAATCTAATTAGTTTGACACGCTTCACTATTCACGTGTGTAACATGTATTCTATTCTACAATTACCTTTCATTTCTAGCAGATTGAGGATAACAGGATTACCTTTAGGAGTCGGGTCCTTCTGCTGTTTTGACAACTTAATATTAGCATAAATAAAGACTAATACGCTACACTTTTAAAAATGCATTTTGGGACTTTTCTTATTTAATTTACAAAACCAAATGCCAGTTTTAATGTTCCATATTTCTGCGTCTTAACTGATGTGGGAAATACACTTTCTGGGTAAAACTTTTGCTCCTAATTTTGAGTTAAATTTACGCTGGTCTCCCTCGAGCTGCTGTTCCTTAGACAGAAAATGATGGAGTGAGCTACATATGTATAAAAGCATTTCAAACAGCGCTTTCCTCCGAAGAGAGCGGCAGGTGCACTCACAAGGTGCTCGGCGGACCACACTTCCTCCTTCTGTCTGCCGCTAATTTGATTACACACTGATTAAAGCCTCCCTAATGCAGTCAGAGCTACGGCATGCTAATGTAATAAAATCACTTACAGCTAAAACAGGTTAGCTTAATTGGCAGGAGGCACGATGCTGGGATTTGCATTAAATTATTTATTTGCTTAGCAGACGCCCTTATGCGGGGCAACTCGCAATTCCATTAGACACATTAGCCTCTTGCGCAGCCAATTTAGCTCGAGCACCTCGTTCAAGGATAGAACGATGAGCGTCAACAGCGGCCGCCATTTTGTGTCACAGGTTTCATCAGAGGAAGTGGTCAGTAGATGAGCTTCCTGTGCGTTCTTCTCTTCTTGTGTTTTTCGGTCAGGAAACAAGCTGGACGGCGCAACAATCGGTTCATGCCAGATCTGTGACCTTTGGTTCTAGTCCTAACGTAAACAAATGTAAACTTTGAAGGAAATATGCAGAAACGGCTCAAATATCAGAACATTTATTATCATCAGCTATGGTGCTACCATTTATACAACTACAAATTACATCCTGCAAAAGTACAACTGTATTTTATGTGTGGATTTGGCTTTGTTGCTGTGAGTTTTGTGTGAAATTACTGTAAATGATTAGCATTTGTGATCAGCGTACAGATCAAACTGACTCTAAGACAGTGGTTCCCAACCTTTTTTTCTCAAGTACCCCCTAAGCTTTGTCTCACACTTAAAGTACCCCTTTAGTTGAGTTTCAGGCTAATAAATGGGTTTAGTAGTCGCATATTGTTAATTATTACTATTATGTACATATTTTCTGTTTCATTTAAGGTCCAAGATACTCCAAAAAGATCCAAAATTTACAAGAAATAACACTTTTTAATTCAGATAAAGTACATTCCATCTTTTAAATCCTGAAACCATTCCAAGTACCCCCTGGTAACTGTTCATGTACCCCTTGGGGTCCCTGTACCCCTGGTTGGGAAACATTGCTCTAAGAAACTGTCACATGGCCTGTAAGAGCCTGAAACGTTCTGTGCGGTAATAGTTCTGCTCTAAATATTACATCACATTTTGAATTAAATTTAGCCTTTCATTAATAACCATTTCTGCCGATTATAAGTCTCTGTAAAGTCATGGAAAAGCTGTTCGAATGCCCAGATATATGCACTGATCGCCCTGTGACACGTTATTTGGCAAAAATCAACAACTTTCTTGCTATATCATCTTAGAGTAAACACTTGCTGTTTCCTAGTAAAAACATTATCCAAGCTCCCACCAGTTGCAATGGAATTATGTCACGAGGTACCAAGGAGGATAAAGCAATATCCAACATTTTTAATCACTTTAGTGTTGTTAAAGTGGCTGTACATCTTTTAGGGTTATAATTAGGCTACTGTACGTTATCTGCATCTAATTTTGAATCCTTTTATCGACCGAAGACTGAGAAAGTTCACTAATATCATGCTAGTTATCATTCGCTTTACAGTGAAGCCAAAACTCAAGCTCTGGTCACTGAAAATTGCAATAAGACCATATAAACTTGTTGCGGTGAATAATAAGGATAATAATAATGATAATAACTGATAATTTGTTGAGAGGAATAAGTTTGAACTGCTGAAAACAGTTTAAAATGAACCAGCTCTGTTTTCTTTCACGTTAAGACCGTAAAAACCAGGTACAGTGCCTTCAAGATTTACAACTAACAGGGCATGATTGAGTGAACACATCCTGCTGATCTCAAATGTCCAATGAATTCCCAACAAGTGCAGCTCAAAAATAACTCTTGAGCAGAATAGTCTTGCTGGGAGTCGTTCGCGTTAACCCCTGAGCCACCGCGCTGACCGGGAAGCGTCCAAAACTTTACAAGGAATTCTTACGAAAGGTTGTGTACGGACAGAACTTCAACAGACCTGCTCATTTCTCATCTCTCTGAGCACAGATCGCCTTCGTTGTCTCTAAAAGCCCTGATGTCTTTGGACCACAAACGCAACACGGAAAGTCCTAAAGACCCAAGAACTTGTTCGCGTCTAAATTGTTAAAACCAACATTCGACATTTATGAAGGTATGGTAGAAACTGGGGCACGGAGGTAGTCAAACATTGGTAGAACAAGTAAACTCCCCACACAAAGAGGCCCCAACCGATCCTGCAGAAACCCGTGACCTTCTTGCTGTAACGCGAGGGCTCTAACCAATCGTGCCTAAATTATTCAATCAATATTTGCCGAGCACAATTTCCTGCTTATTAAACAAATCCTCCTCTGTCCCGGCTCCGTCTCCTCTGCGCCTTTGTCTCCCTGACAGTAGGATGGACGTCGCTCTTTAGTTTCTCTTCGACGTGTCACCAAAGCTCACTGTCAGTTCCCGCGGAAGTCCGGCATCAGCGGAACGCATTTACAAACGCCTTAACATAAGCAGCTATTCATTTGAGACGCAGCACCGACACTGACTACTCATTTGGACAGCGAAGGCTTTTTGATTTGCATCTTTATAACTAGTTCAGATATTATTGTGAAAACGAAGTAGTTGTTCAAGCACATGATGTAAATTAGACTTTTTTGAGCTTTTCACCTTATTACAGTGTTCCCTCATCAATATTTTACTCAGAATTGTCTTTAGATTCATGCATTTTTGAGTAATCCTGTTATAATTGTCTTGCTTCATATTGGCTTGATTGCTGGAAAAAAGAAATACAATGAAAATATGCTGCTTCCTGTCAATTAAACAGTTTTTAACAGGAAGCCAATAAACCCATTTTCTACTATTAGACTGTTTTAGAGCAGTAAGTAATGAGGTTTACTATGAACAAAAAGTAAAAAATAAGGATCTTGGCATGGTGTAGTTAAATATTTAATACACAGAAAAAAGTCGTCCTTAAAGTAGAACTGAGTAACATTTTTTACCTTATTAAACGTCTTTGTGAGTCCGTGTGGTGGCGGCACATGTATTTTCGGGGCGTTTGAAGCCCCCTGCTGTCTCTGCGCGGGAAACCAGCCTTGCAACATTTCCTGACGCCGACCCGAAGACAACTCTCCTGAGAAACCCTGGCTCTCTTTTTTATATTTGATGAGACATGTGATTGTACTTTCTCATTTCAATAAAAAGGATGGGGGAAAACAGAAAAAAGAAAAGGCTTTTGCGTCTTTTTACTGACAGAGCTCCCCCTGCAGCTCTCTTGTGAAAATACAGTCGCTGAAGTTACTTTGTTCCGCTTTAAAGAACACTTTCTATACAGTGTGTGTGTGTTTTGGCCTTTAAACCGTTGGTATTTCATGTTTTAGACCTTGTATAAATTGAAAACCGCACATCTTTCTATCATTTAGGTGTTCCCTCATCAGAATTGGTGCTAGCACTCCATTTACTGGCAGCAGAGGGCGTTACCAAGATGAAAATAAACAACAAAAACTATCTTGCCCCGACATGCTAACATAAGGACGCAGTTGTACGTAATTTTAGGCAGAAACACTGGCGATGTTTGATGGACTTAAAAACAGCAAGAGACCTCCAAATCGATCAAATTTGAAACCAAATGTTTGTGTGAGTCTCAGAAGGATCAGAGTAAACAACCTCGTAAACAGGATCTGTCAAACAAGCTAAATACAAATCCAGTTATACATGGTAATAAGCTAAAAAAAAGTTGACGTTTGCCTAATATATGTCCTTCCTGATTGAAAGTGCATCCTCAGTATTTGTCCAATCCTTCGACGTGGCTGAGGTTAAACCGTCCGCAGCACCTGAGCATCCTTCTCCAGATTTTGTGCACGGCTTGCTCAAGAGTTCACAGCTGGAGGATCAGACTTTTTGTGCATGCTTTAGATCAGTCAAGCCAGCTGCTTGTGATTTAAGGCAACATTACTCCCCTAATTTTGGGCAATTATCATAAAACGCAAAGAAAGGTGGCCATGTAGCGCGCGCTAAACAGACGCCTGATCACTTAAATATTTTACTCCGTTTCCGCATTTCCATTTATTCCCGCGGAGGCCGTCATCCATTGTGCTTAAGCTGTCAGGGCCCTTCCCTCACATCCTCTCTTCCTTCAGCGTGTTGTTTTCTGTTGGCTCTTTGCTCGCAGGGAAGAACAGGAGCGAGATGGAGGAGCTAACACTGTGAGGAATGTGTTTGGCCTGCAGGCACAGTTGCACAGAGGAGGCTTTCGAGATGGCCGCCGCTGACAGATGGAGCTGACGGCTGACAGACACACGGAGCGCTGCACTTCTGATCATCGCTCCTCGTCTGAGCCAGAACAACACCGACGCGCGATGCTTTTAACTGGAACCGGGGCAATAAGGGTAATCAGAATGTAGTTGCACATATGCCTAAACATGTACGTGCGGTCGTTTGATCTGATATGAAGATAACCTGGATATGTCAAAGTCAACATTGTGAGTTGGTTTACATGCAGTCTTTAAAGTGAAATAAAACGCTGTTATTGGGTCATAACAGCAGAGCATTTGTCTTACAATCGTACATCGTTCTCTCCTGGACTGTAGTCGTTTAGTCCAGTGTTTCCCAACCAGGGGTACGGGGACTCCAAGGGGCACGCGAGCAATTACCAGGGAGTAGGGAATGGTTTCAGGTTGATGAAATGTACTTTTATCTGAATTAAAAAGTGTTATTAGTTGTAAACTATGCATCTTTTTGGAGTATCTCGGACTATAAATCAAATAAAAATACATAGATAATAGTAATAATTGACAATATGCAACTACTAAACCCATTTATTTGTTAAGGGGTACTCTGAGTGTGAGACAAAGCTTAGGGGGTACTCGAGACAAAAAAGGTTGGGAACCACTGGTTTAGTCGATTAATTAGTCAAAGGACACGGCTTGGAGTGAGATAGCTCGAGTATTAAGGTTCAGTCAACAATTTAATACGCTTTTTCACTAATTAGTAATAATTTTGAAAGCGCCATTTCCAATTTTAGTCAATTAATTGACGCACAACTCGATCACAGTCCTCCAAATGTTATTTTTTTAAAACCACAGTGTGCCATTCTTTGCCGACGGCTTCTCCAACCGCCGCTCATCACTCCATGACACCTACAGGATATAGGTGCAGTGTATTGCCCAAGGACATAATGACATGCTCGTGTGTCGAGGATTTGGACTGCTAACCTTGTGGTTGAAGGGCAACTGTTCTACCACCTGAGTCAATGTCATGGCGTCAGACAAGTCAGTCCAAAATATTGCCAAAGAAATCTGTGGTTTTACAACATCCTTTAAAGCAGAACTAACTTCAGTGACAGAGCTCCCCCTGCAGGTTTCTGTGAAAATATACAGCCAGTAAAAAGATGCAAAAGATTTTTTTTTTTTTTTTTCCCCCCACCCCTTCCTTTTTATTGAAGTAAGGAAGTACAATCACATACTTATTGCTAGAGATTGGGTCCACAGACTAGCTATAGTAATCATATCGCTTTAATCAACTTCACTCCACAATGACACCTTATGAATTATTGAAACTAATGTGGGGGGAAAATAATCCACTTTGGTTCATTTATGTTGATAAGACATTCAACTTTCTGTCCATTTTTATTTTATGTTGAATAGGCTTGATAATTACAGATAGAGATATTCACCATAAACCGGATCAAAACATTTGCATTTGACAGTTAAAACGCTAATTCTACTGTTGTTCAGGCTCTGTTCAGGATTAAAAGCATTTTGGTGTCATGTCACACAGGCCTGCAGCAATTAATCTGGTCAATTATGAAACTTTTAAAATAATCATAAACATTATCTGGATTATATAGACTAGATGTAGATATATAGAAGCACTCCTGACTGTTTTTGACAATGCCAGAACTCCAGACTCCAAACTCCTGCCATGGACACAATAAATGGATATCTATGGTCATACTTTTTTGGCGGCTGGGAAAAAGGCTATTACTGAAAAATGTATAACAAAAACTGAATCAACGTTCAAAGACTGGACAGACCTAGTAATAGACATTAGGCTAATGGAAAAAAACAAATATATCTGACCAACTTTAGCCTAGATGGGACAATTTTGGGTAACGCTTTAGATTAATGTTCCTTAGTTAACTATTTATAAGATGTTAATAGTTTGTTTTTGCACTTATAACGCCTTATACACGTTTATAATCCATCAGCCAAAACATGTTTGAGTTAATACACCACATGAATGAGCTGCATATTACATTATTTTCAATTATCACGTTAATAAATGCTTGTAAACGCCTTATAAGTGCTTATAAACACATAACAAGTGCTTATTAATGCATTATAAATAGTTTACTAAGGAACCTTAATCTAAAGCGTAACCCAATTTTGTTGAAAAGTATGTGGCGTAGCTTCTTTGGATGTGTTTTTTTTTTACCTTTTTGTATTTCATTTGCTCAATACAGTTGCATTATTAAATCAAAAGGTTAAAAAAGAACGAACAATTTCAGATTTTCAACATTTAATCACTTCATTTGTAAATACTATCCATCTAAACGCCTTCAGTCACCACTTAACCCACCTGTTTGAATGTGCTCCGTGACTAACGCCGGTCTGAGAAACCACTGGCAGAAGCGAGCGGCCTCTTTGCCAGTTAGTCCCAGAGCAGCTTTGGTACAAAATTACAATTATGCAAACTCTTCGCAGTGTCCGTCTCAGTTCAAGCTCGTGTTTTCCTGTCTCCATAACATTACATGGCGTTCCGCTGAGCCCGCACGCCGCACACGGCCACAGGACCGACTCAAAGACGAGCCGCTGAAAGGCCGCTGTGATATGAATGATTCAAAGTACACACTGAACGTAGTTTTGGATGGAGGCTGTGTCAGAACGCACAGCCAGTTTGAGGAAAGACGGCTGACGTGGAGCATAGGGCATCTGGGCAACGCTAAATTATACATCCTGGTGTCAGCGCTAAGAGATGAGTTAGCGAGCCGTAGTTTGTTGTATTGTGATACCACTTTATAAAGGCGCCGTCTCTCCATAAAAATAATACACTTGTCTTTTAAAGTACTGCAGAAGAAAGTAGCGGGTTTGTTGCAGTTAATTGCTGAAATGTGTTAAACTGGCAGTCAAAACACTTCTATGTCAACAAGTAATTCCCTAATTTATTCAATATGGGACGTAAAAAAGGCTTTTCACACCAAGAAGATAATCTCCAGTTTGAAATTGTCAGGCGAGCTTTGGGCGACTGGCGGCCTACGAGTGTTTGGTGTGAATGAATGAACGGCGTCGGGCCACAAATGGGTGAGGAGGAGTTTGTTTTTGAATGATTTGTTTGTAGAATCTCTCCAGTCGATACAAGATGAGCACTCTGATTGGCCCCATGCGCCATTCACAAAATAATCTCTTTACTTACTGAACTTTAAAGCTGGAGTACCTGGTTTTCACACAGCGAAATTGAAAGCAAATCTGTCTAACCCGTTCCTAGTTCTTTGGCACATCATTAATATTTAAGGAGCATGCATGGCTTTTGACCAGCTTTTTTTTTAACTTTTTTTTTAACGGCAAAGTGAAACAGGGGTGGTCCGCCCGAGCACAGCCAATAAGAGCGCTGCTTCGAGCTCTTACTTCCAGGTTAAAATGTTTTATAATTAATTTCAGACAATATGTAGTGGTCTAATTTTGTCATATAGTGTTGTTTTTACAAGATACTCTTTGGTGGAAAACAACACTTTGCTCATTTACAAAAACCAAAAACAAAAAAAAAACATCACAGCTTTAAATCAAGCATGTCTCTTTTTATCGGTGATGATAATGTGCTGAAAATGTTACCGTTCCCTCATCTTAACCTCATGTAAATCCAAATATAAGCCACATAAGGCCAAAAGTTGTAATAATTCAGTCCATATTGTCTGTGGAAATGTGTCTTCTGCATTTGACCCATCATTCAATGCCGTTAGGGTTTAATCGGTCCAAATCTTGAGCAAGGCTTGGTCAGGACTATCTTGGCTGGAAGATTTTAGAAAGGTATTTTTGTTTGTGAGAACATTTTGGTTGCTGCAATGAGAATGAAGTTTATAGACAAGAAAAATGCAAGGGTACAAGAAAGTAGAGAGACGAACTGTCACCCTGACTCAGTAACGGGAGGTTTGGATTGGTGAGAATTGGGGAGAATGAGCCTTAACCTGGGACGGAGAAATTTCTAGTATAAATAAATAAATAAAAACAAAAACAAATACTAGTTACGTAATATTGGATTCTAGGTTCTAGTTTAGCCATGGAGTTCTTTGTTGCTATAAATACAACTTTCAGTCACGTGGTTTGAACACCTTTTCGAGGTCTCTTCAAAGACTGAACATTTGGTTTTGACGTAATGTATAAGGCAACCGTCCAAATTTGGTGTCAGTCTGAAACCCATGGATGTATTGCTTTCATTTCTTTTCAACAGAAAATGCATATATAAAAAGGAAAATTAGTTACTTACTACTTGTAGGTGGAAGTTCAAGCGAATCAATACCTAAGCTGGTCCTCATAACCAAAATTGCAACACGTAATGGACACTAAAATTAAACAAACGAAACATTACCAACAAATATTCCCCACTATTCACCTTATTCTGCCCCGCCCACTTTTGCCGTTTTTTGCACTTCTGTTGTAAACGCACTTCCGTTTGACGAGAACTCCGCGAAGCTAATGACGAACGAGGGAAAAGTCTTGCCGCTAAAATGTTACATAAAGTAGATTGATTTGTTTAAAATGTTTAATGAACACGAGCAACAACAAGTCAACAACGCAACGATTTCCTGAAAACGTCTTTTTAGTCCATGTAGAACTTATTTTCTGTTGAGGTCGTCTGCTCCGTGTAAACTAATACAACGGAAACAAGATGGCAGTGGGTACGGCAACTTCCGGAATAAGGTGAATATTATTCTGACACGTCTTTCTCGATTTGTATTCTCTTAAAAGTAGGCTTGATCTTGAAAGGAGAAGCAGCTCACTCAAAGCTCTTGTGTGGATTTCTCTCAGATCCAACCCCTGCACAAAAGATTCACACGCGCTCATCCCTGTGACGTCATCTGAAGCCCAGTCATCGTCGTCTCGTTAAGCGTCATGACGTCACCTTTGCATTTCCATTCCCGCTCCCTCATTCTGCCCGCCGCTCTCCCCGCGGCCCACTCATGAATTACGGCCCTGGAGTTTGAGAAGTCGTTGATGAGAAGGCCGGCCAGGGAAGAGGAGGAGGAGGCAAAGGAGAAAAAAAAAAAAAATCAATTGGAAGCGTCTCAATTAATCTGGCGAGTGGCGGATTGATCGCGGCCCTAAACTGGGTAAACAGGATTGTCTATTTAAAGGCCATGATCCCTTAATCATCACTTTATCTCCAATAGACCGGGATGGCCACATCTGCTGGCTTGGCCTCGCCACGAGCCAGGACTTCTGCCACCGACGCCATTTTGTTTCCCCCCCAAAATTCACTTTCGGCCAGAGCGGAGAGAAGCCCGGTCCGGAGCAGGTTTGGTCCCGTCCAAAAAACCTGACTCCAAATGACTCAAGTGGGACGTCCCGGCAGAGAGGGGTCCAGGTGCTCGGGACGTGGACATCACTCAGGCGTTGTTAGGAAACGGACCAGGAAGCCAAAACAATCAGCCTGAACCAATACAAGTCTGACATGTAAATGAAAGCTGTAGCTGTTGTTCTGGGGCAATAAAGTTGGTTAAGCAGTAGCCCTCTAACGGGACGGTTATTGGCTCAAATGTTTGCTAATGAATGAACGTGTTAGCCTGTGATGATCAGGAGGAAATATCTATATAAAGAGAGACGGAAAAAAAAAAGGACATTTTGGAACATGCCTTTTTCTTCTTGCCGCAAACTTTTAGCTTATGGATTTACGTTTTAAATTTGATCTTTCGAATGACACAAATTGTGCTTTATTTGTCGTTATTGGCCTTCTCGAGTACTTTTGCTTTGGCACTTCATGTTTTGGAACTCAAAATAATGCGACTGAAAGCGTACATTACTTTCAGGCGTTCTGTCAACAGAAATTGTGTTAGCACTCCTTTTACTAGCAGAAGAGGGAATTAGCATGAGGAAACAAAAGCTAGCTTGCCCCTGACATGCTGACGTAAGAACACAGTTGTAATGAACATGATCTGACAGCTCAGAACGAGTCTAGTGACGATTTGTGGATTTAAAACAGCACCTGGAGACGTCCAGACTCTCTACTCTGTACTTTTGGGGTCACAAATCTGGGGAATTTGAAACTGAGTATTTTCTGAGGCTCAGAGGTGCATGAATGAAGCAAAAAAATTAACTTCAGGCATGTCTATGTATGAGGGACCGACACTATAACATGATTAAAAGTGTAAATTTGTATAATGTTGATATTGTCTTTATTGATCAACAAAGGCAAAAAAAAGTACAGGCGTTCCATAGACCAGTGGTTCCCAACCTTTTTTGTTTCGAGGACCCCCTAAGCGTCGTCTGACATTCTAGAGTACCCATCAACTTGAGTTTCAGGCAAATAAATGGGTTTAAAAGTCACAAATTGTCATTTATTACAATTATATTTTGTTTTAATTATATTTATAGTCCAAGATACTCCAAAAATATGCTAAATTTACAACAAATAACACTTTTTTATTCAGATAAAAGTACATTTCATTGTCTTTTAAAATCTGAAACCATTCCAAGTACCCCCTGGTAATTGCTCAAGTACCCCTGGGGGTCCCCGTACCCCTGGTTGGGAAACACTGCCATAGACTATACTTGTCCATTTTGTCCTGTTGAATGAATTAAGCTTTCTTTTGCTATGGAACCCAACTGGATGACCGAGGGACTACACACGCATGTCTTGCAACTATTCAATGACAGAATACCAAATGTAGGGCAATAGATCAACCTCAAAAGTAGCTCGTCAACTCGTCACCAGATTTTAAGTCCATAACGTCTAATCATTTATCAACTAACGTCACTCGCGCTCTCACTTCTTCCTCCATTTTGCCCAGCCCCATTCACTTGTCACCTGTGATCTACCGACACGTGTCCAGGCGCGCTCTTACCTCCGCCCCTTTCCCACAGGACTCCCCAAATCACCCACATGGGACCTCCCTCCCCCTTCCCTCCCTCCCTCCAGCAGCGAATGGTCCGGCTGAACCCTGACCGCGCCTCCAGCCTTACACTCTTCCTCCCCGCTCCGTGCTGAAATGGCTGCCAACGCCACGGAATACAAAACACGGCATTACGGCCCGGGCCTGCCATGAGCACTGTATTATAGGAGTGCGTGAGGGGTGGATAGAGCTGAGGAAGACGAAGGGGAGAGAGGGAGGAAGGAGAGAGAGAGGGAGAGGTAGCGAAGGCTCTTGCGGCATACCATGAATTACAATGGGGAGTGTTTTACGGCCTGATGCAGAGTAGTGGGGAGGACCTGAGGGCGAAGCGAGCCGAGAATAAAATGTTACCACCGTTGGGTTTTTCCGCCGAGATATGTTTATTTCTGACATTTCTAAACTTGTTCCCGGCCCGATGCATATTTTATTTATTAACAAAAGCGCAGCGCATTAATCAACATTTAGCTTTATGAGTTCGGGTGTATACGTAGCGGTGTTGGCAAATGAGCTCGTTTGGAGCCACAGTCCCAGGGTACGGCGCAGCAACACAGCGGCTAATTTTCAACAATTAAGAGCTTCAAAAAGTGGTACAAGGCAAATCAATGGGATATAATGCGTGGATGCATAACAGTGCAGGAATACGCGCAGAGGTAGCGCTAGATTAAGCCAAACAAAAGAGATGCAGTTTTCTGAAATTCAAAGCAGTTTGTGATTGGTCTTGCTAAAAAGGCACTAATGGAAGTGGGGCATCAAACAGACTTTTTGTCGTTCTTTATGAGCACTATTCTTGCTGTTTGAATGTGGTGAATACTAAGAATACTACTATTTAAATGTTTTGTTTTTTGGTCAGTTTTCTCTCTCAACATATTGACTTTCATTTCATTTCATTTCAACAAACTTGACCAATCTGCTCCTAAATATGTTTTATTATTTCATTAATTCCACTTTATCCATGGATTTCTATGGGACATTGTAACTTCAAAGGCAGTTTTCTTAAAATGCAAGTTCTAAGTTGAAAAAAAATTTGGCGCAATTTGAATTTTACGCCAATTTTCAGTCAGACCTAACGTTTATTGAAAAACTAAATCCGAAATCCCCTCTGTACTTTTTTTTGGGGTAACTAATATGCGTACAAATGAACCATGGAATTTAAACCTGGTTCTTTCCCTTTTCTGTGCAATTTTGTCAGTTTTTACACATAAAATGCTTTATTTTGCTTTTATTTTCAGATGAAAACATCATGAAAAACTTGTAATACACTTTTTTTCTTGCGTTTATGTGAGGTGTGAAGTTTCAAAATTATATCTTTAAATTTAAGATTTTTTTCCTATTCCCCTGCAGTGTCTCGCCTTAACATAGTTTAGTAAAGAAAGCCTGGTTTTCTGCAGCAACATTCAATGTTAGAAAAGCAGAAAGAAAGTAGAGTCAGTGCAAGTTAAAGGTGAACTATGTAACTAGGGACAACAGACCACGCCACTTTACAGGTAAGATCTGAGCAGAGGCGACGTCGCTGAAAATAAGAACGCATGTTATTCAAGATTTTTTTGAGAAATAAACACACACGTAATTGAATAAATGTGATACAAGCCGTTTATATCATAATGTGGATCCTTAAAGGCAAAGTGTTCTAATCCGGTGACAAGCAGATCTGACCCTCCACCAGAAGTCACACAGTGCAGCTTTAATTAGACAACACTTACTGCCAATAAGATGATGCGATTTCAGAAAACTCATTCATAAAATAAGATGTTATGATAAATACACAGTCAAGCTCATGCTGCCTTTGCATCTCTGGGCAAGGCATGTCTTCCAGTTGTCCAATCGAATCACAGTATTTAGGTTGATTGGGACAGCGAAGGCAGACAAAATACAAACAACTTACAAATGAAAATGACATGAACAACGATGTGTTACCAAAGCCTTACGAAACCAAAACGTATTACATCATGTCAGGGAACTCCCTCCCAGAAATAATCATTCATAATATTTTAAAGTAAAGACAAACATGTTTATTGCTTGTGGGTACATTTTGTCTACGTTGGGTGGTTTATGTATTTAGTGTTTTTCCTACATAATCCTATATGTTTCAAAGTGTCCCGTGTAAAGCACTGCGTGATCTATGTGCATGGTGCTCTAATAATCTTGAACTGACATGATACAAATGTAAAAGGAATGTTAAAATTAATCTAACACTATATTTGGAGAAACGCTTTCAGAAGAACTTTATGCTGTCCCTTGTGTCCATCCCGATACAAATATTCACATGTCTGGATGAACATGGCCCGACCCGTTTGACCCTAAAAGCAGAACGTGATGCTGCACGCAGGAGCCGAGTGGGAGAGTAATAGCGCCGAAAGATGAAATATGCAAAATCCACGTCTGTCTGACTCAACTTTGACACAGAAAAGCACTCGGTCCTCAGCGTGGTGCATGACAGTCGCTCAAAACCAAGCGCGCCTTCCAAAGTGGCAGCTCACCGACTGCACTTTTTGGGTTAAAACGCTTCCTTTAGGACGATGAGACGGAGAGTTCTGACATAATGTTGGAAATATGAGATGCAGTCTGACAGAACAATGTAATGTACGGGTGCTGTAGTGTTTACAGTAAAGTACAGTACAGATATTTTATGGTATCTCTTGACGCCATGGTAACAGAGGTGGAAGAAACGCCAAAAATATCCACTCAAGTGTAATCGAGATACGATTATATATAAATACTATAATCATCTTAAACTACAGCGACTAATTCTCTGAGGCGTACTCCGCAAACAATCTTCACATGGGATACGTAAGGTTAAAGGTCCACTAACTACGTAAACTACGGTTTCCAAGGGTATTCTGGGCTAAAAACGTATTGTCATAAAAAAAGAAAAAATAAAGAAAAAGAAAAACATTGTGCTTGAATCATATTTAAAAGCAATGACAATGTTCATATGAATTCTTGCTCTTTGTTTTGTTTTTTTAATAATTGAGCAAATTCCCAAAAGGAACCAGCTCACAATGTTACAGTTCAGTTTGAAAACTTTTCCAAGCTGTGGGAGCAGCATAACAGAGTGGTCGCTTCCCCCAATCATTCCACACTCGAGGGATAACATTCTGGTTGGGGCTCCACCACCTGCTGGTCTCCATGGAGGTCACTGCTTTACCTGGAATGTCCTAAAGTATGACTATATAGTTACTGGAGCAGTTTTGGTGCCAGGAGTTAGACAAAAGAGGAAAGAACAGTTGCCAAATTCCTCCCATTTCCAAATTTACCAAAATCTTTTCCGGATCCTTTACCCTCAAAGATCAAAAAGCGGAGGAATGTGTTCCACCGAACGGGAGATCAGATTAAGCCCTAGTGGAGCTCGATGGGTTTAAAGCGCTGTGAAACATCCCATGAAAAGTAAAAATAACTCTTCTGAGACAAGCAGATGGTGAAACCAAAACCTCCGACACATGACACCACTGCTGCTCGTGAACAGTGCAGTTTGAACGAGTCGCTGTAATTATTCGTCCAGCAGTGGTCTATGGTAGAAGAGGTTTCAAAGTTTCTGACTGCTCCCCAAGGATCAGATTCAGACAGTTGTATTGCCATCGTCAGTGAACAAAATTCACAAACCAAGAACTCGCTTCGGCGGAATGGCAGTCAAAACAAATTATTTTCAAAAACACTGTCCAGATGACCGTCTTCTCACTCTGAAGATCACTTGCCAACGAGCCACACCGCCAAGCCACCCTACCCTGACGTTACACTTTCGCTCTAACGTTATCGGCGCTTGCTCTCTGCCAGGCGCCCCCTTCGCGTTGCCCAAATTTTAGCAATTCTAAAAACGCCACACATCATTCATACATTCCTGCACACATTACGCCGACGTCTTGCGCCGGGCCCGGTGTTGCGGCAGCGGTCTCAGATCACGTGTTTCTTTAATGACCGTCGGATTATACTTGCAGAAAGCTCGGATGGCTCCTGGACGAGTGCGGCGAGAGGATGGATGGGCCGGAGCAGCGCGAGTGTAGTCATCACCATTTGGGGATACCAGCCTCGCCCCCTCCTTTCCCTCTCGCTCTCCCCCTCTCTCTCTGTGTCCCATTGTACCTCCGTTATCCCCTTCTCTCCCTCTCTGGAGCCTGATTGAAGAGACAGGGCGCTCCTCCTCACTGCCTTGATTTACTCAGCCTATCGGGGGGAATTGGGCCGGGAGCTTCCTTATTAAGAGGCGGGAGTGTGAAGGGTTGCTCTGACTGATTGCACAATTGAAGACAAGGCCCCGAAACGAGAGGCGAAGCTACAACATACAAACACTCCAGTGGGTTATGCATGGGCTGTGGAGAGGCGCGTGTCTGTCACAATCCAACGGCTCTGAGCCCTGAAAGGAAAAGCTGCGCGGGGATGACATTCTGACGTTAAGTTGGGCTCAGCAGTCTATGTCAATTGACCCTGTCGACAAAAATGGGGAAATTTAACCCAGTAAATAGTTGTTGTTGCTTTAAATTGGACTGATACATGGATCTATGAACCATTTGTGGATAAGACATTGGTGCTGTTGTCTGGGGCAGAACTGTAAGTAAGCATAAAGATGTTTTTTTTTTGTATACAGTACACATATTATAGCAGTTGTTATTTATTTATTTTTATGTATTATCTGCATTGTTGCCTTTAAACATGCTCTTTAATATCTTTACTTTGGCATCTCATGTTTTAGAATTTAAAACAATGCACACTGAAAGGTAGACGTTCATTTCTACCAGTCAGGTATTCCCTCGTCAAGATTTGGTGTTAGCACTCCATCAACTGCCAGCAGATGGAATTACAGTGACGAAATAAACAAAAGATATACTAATGAACACGATTTGAACGAGTCTGGTGGTGATTTGTGGACTTAAAAACAGCAAAGTAGACCTCTGGATATCTACCTTTGATGTCATAATCTGGGAAATATCAAATTGTGTTTGTTTTCTGAGGTTCAGAAGAAGACAAGTTTGTAAAAAAGATGAACAAAACAAGAGTGAATGAAGCAAGATTCAACTCCACGCATGTGTTTTGATGAGGGAACAATATTAGAACATAGTATTATCATTATTTGTGTCTTTTTAATGCTTGTATTCAGGTGTTTGTTTATTGAATCTTATTTTAATCTGCTTGGCTAATATGAACTCTACCAATTTCACACAATCAGACTTACACTCGTTTACAGAAGAGTGCTGCCCAATGACACAATGAGGTACGGCCGAGATCATTGCAACAGAAATAGCTCTAAAAATCAACTATTTTGTGCTCACAACAATGCTACTTCCTCCCACAAATCAAGAATGAATAACTATTACTTATTTTGATCGCATAAACACTATTTGAACTGGTTTTAATAGTTGTAATATGTCAAATAACCAGGCTCAGGTGCACAGAGACGGCACAAAACCTTGAATACTACACGATTAAGACTTGGGGGATACTAAACCTTAATACGGACATCTGTATATTCCATGGCAGTGGAACATGCCATCACTCCGCCGGTTTATGCGTGATGTGTTCAGATGCACGCGTTTGCCACAGCCCTCCTCAGCCCAGTAAAGCGCGGGGCTCGTCTCTATAAAAGCGCTCCGAACGGCTCCCGTGTGGTGCCGACTGGAGCTTATAACCCGAGCCGTAACGCACCGACGCCCGCGTGAGGACCAGGCCAAACAAAGCAGAGATCAGGAGAGCCGGGGCGGGGCGGGGAGGGGAGACCGGGGACTTAGCTCGGCCTGTGTGATGTTTTCTGCGGCTGACATCCAGGATTACATCATGGTCTTGGGGCACATTGTATGTTAATGTCAAACACGGATGGATGCAATGCGTGTCAGTCGAACGGCGCGAATCCAATACGTCTGTTTGACACGTGCAGACGTACTGCTTTCACTCTGGGCGAGAAAGACGGCGTGTGGGTTCGGTGTGTGAGACCTCTCCGGTGTTTGCAAACAGAACGCCTGCATTCTAAAGGCTGGCGCTGCTGCGTAGAATAGCACAGATGCATTTTCAAGAGGGAGAGTTAGCGTAGGACCTAACTCTGGGTGCTCTTAAAGTGTTTTTTAGTTCAGTTTTAAAGCCCTCCATTGTAACACAAGTCCTTTTAGAAGCAGGTAGCATATGTCACTGATGGTCCGAAAGCAGAGAGCAGCCATAAAGAGATGTTATTCTTGCGGATTTTGATGGAGTTTGCAGAATGATACTTCACAAAATCATTCAAGGGCAGCACAATAAATCAAGAGTGGATCACAATTAATCACAATTTTATGGACGCAATTAGCAAATCAAAAAGACTACCATTTTTTTAAGTGCCATAACTTCATCCTAAAAAAAATATTAGTTATTCTGTATAAAAACTGCCAACCATGTAGTTTAGATTTGTACAAACATGTTCTGAAGCACATGCGATTCTTTTATTAGTTTGTCAGTTCGTAGACCTATTTCATCCTCCTGGACATATTTCAAAAACAGAAATCACAAACACTGGTCAGAAAAATCGCAATAAATTCTCAAAATTGTGCAGCACTAGACAAGAGCATCAAATCGCACCAAAAAAACATAGTCGACCTCGAAAGTTTGACAATGAAATGTTTGTTTTGTTTCACCAAGCACCACAAATCCAATTTAGTATTTAGGATGCGTTCACAATTACCAATTTTGGTCCAACACGAAGCACAGGTTGGTCCTGGGGTGGACTTGTTTGGTCCTGGTCTAGTCTAGTTCTGTGTTAGTAAATGTAAAAGAAATGAAAACTGTACAGACGTCATAAAATTACAGTTTTTGTTTAGCTGCATCTTAAAAATGAATGGTATAGAACAAGTACAAGGTTGTATACAAACAATTCTACTTAATGCGTCAGTGTGAGAAGGGTTAATTGAAGACCCTGTTTTCGATTTTGACTCATGAGTGAAGTTAGTCCTGCCCACTTCATCTCTTCACTCTAATGTTGAACCATAACAGTTAAACACCAGCCTGGAATAGTTGCCGGCAGGTGTTTCTAACATGGTTTCTCTGCCCTTTAACCCCTCCTCTCATTCTGATATTGCACTCCGACTGAGAAACAAGAGCTGAACATTTGCATTTACACCGACGAAGGAACGTGTTTGAATCAAGATGAAACAAGAGCAACGAGGATCAAAGCGGCTAACATGTTGCCAACGCGCGTACATGTTTTATACGAACATGCTAACAGCTAACAATAATCACTACAACATTTACTACAAACTGAAAACTTTGTTGAAACTTCATTCAATTCCCGATGGTTCGCTTGTGGCAAAACAACTACTATAAGCTACTGCATGAGACTTAATTGTCTTTCCTTTTCCAAAACCTTATGAAACACACTCTTTTACATTACAAATTGTTTTTATTTGCACTTCAAAACATCGCACAGCAAGAAATCCCACTGTTTCCCCCTTGTATTCACACAAAGCCGGCTAAACATGCCTCTCTTTCAAGTGTTTGCTTCGAGAACATCCCATACATTTAATGAAAGATCTCGTTTTGCATTCAGACCCAGCCTTGTACATGCCTGGTAAAGATTAGCCTTCATTTTAATCAATTCTGTAAATTATTTCATCATTCGGGGGAAATGGCATCGACGCGGCCGGGATGTGTATACGTTTCTTCTACCGGCTTGTTTGCTCCTCTGCATACCCAATCTGCACGCCACATGAATATTTATTGTTTCCCTCCTTGTTGAATAATGTTGTCTGTTTATCCCAATGAAAAGGATTGTAATGATCAAACAAAATTACCATTTATGACAGTTATGTTGCCCTCCGAAGCCCCGTGAATTATAAATGGGCTGCATTGATCGCGGGGTCCGGAGAAGGTGCGTGGGGCAATACCGTAAGTGCTGCAAGTGTAGATTGGTGTGTTGGTATATCTCCTCTCCAGTTCGCAGGACCGTAATTCCATTAGAGCCGCTTCTATGGCATCCCATCATCCCGCAGGACAACTTAGGGACCACTTAGAGGCGGGCGCGCGTTTAGGCCTGTTACCGTAATGCTGCCAACTGGGCAACAAGCGCCATCTATCAGGAGCTAACAAACAGCGTGGACAGAGGGACAGGTTTAAAGAGGAGGAGCGACCTGGGGAAAGTACGACGAGGCGACGCCAAACGTGACGGAAGAGACATCCAAGCGCCTGCACGAAAAGAACGACACGGGGGTCAAGAGCACTGGCCTGCTGGCTCAAGCTTTGTTTTAGCATCTACAACCAATTAGTTTCCATGAGAATATAAGCATCCAAATCAGTGAATCCAACATGGTTGATGTAGTGAAAAAAAAGAAGAATTTACAAAGAAAATTCAGTTAAATTGAAAGTGAAATGTGTTACTTTTCTGGTGGAGAGCCTGCCAACTGCGTTTCTCCACGGAAATGTTATTTCTGTATGACCTTATGCTGCGTTCAAGTGGTTCTCAAGAACTCAGGACTATGTTTTCAGAGTTGAAAAATCAGCTTTTTTACTAAATCTAACTACATGTAAGGGTTTAAAGTGCATTTCATAAGAACAACAGATTTGTGCAAGAAAGACCCAACACTTCTGTTTAATTAAAGCTCAAAAGCAATGTTAGTTAGCCAAAGGAAGTTTTACAAATCAAATAACATTTAGCATTTGAAAGGAAGAACAAATCTACTGGTTAACTCTAAAGCTGTTGTGATTTGATTATGGGTGGCAAGCAAATCCTGTCTTTCAGACAAAAAAAACAACAAAAAACGAATTAATTTAATTGATTAAAATTAAGACGTTTTTTCAGATTTATATTTCCCAAATATGTACAATTTCTAGACAAAAAAGCCTTTTTTGTAATAGGAAAACATTGCATAATGAAAACGTTGTTCTGTGGTTTACTTACATTAAGAGAAGAAAAATGTATTACAAAGTTTGACATCGAAAACTCAAATTTCAGGCTCTTTTTTCCTACTCATCTACACACTATCTACACTTCATTTTATTTGGTACGTTTATGGAACCTGAGCCCAGAGTCCATCGTGCTTGTCCCTCGCTCCAGCTCTTTGCTCTCACTGCAGTTCCAGGTTGTATCTCATCATGTCTGTGTTTTTCATAATCCTCCCTCCGTTACTCTTTACGCCGCTGTGTCGCCGTTAGCTGCTGTTTACTTTGTTGTTGGCGTTGTGTAAGTTTATGTTCTGTTTTATCTGCTGTCATTACACTCTATGGCAGATGTCTTTATTGTGTCAGCTCCATCTGTCAGGTGCACGCGCTCATGTTATGTCACTTCCACATAATGTTTTCATCCATGAAACACATGTATGGAGAGATTGGTTTTGTAAAATGCAATCACAGCAAAATAATGGACTTGAATCGCATCCTTTCATTCAAGGCCAAGTAAACAAGCTTTAATGCATTTGTTCAGCTCTTTTATAGAGATTCGGGACGCTGTCGGTAAAATACAGATGCAGTGCAAATTAACAACTGTATTCATGTAATGAGTTTCTACTGTATTTAAAGACAGTTAAAGTTTAAAGCTAGATTGTGGAACATTCAGGGCAAAGCAGGTTCAGTTCTGGTTTAATCTTGGTTAAGTCCTTGCTCAAGCTAAATTCAGTCCTGCTTTAGTCCAGGTTTAGTCCCGGTTTATACGTGGTTTAGTCCCTGTTTACACCTGGTTTAATCCCAGTTTATACCTGGTTTAGTCCCGGTTTAGACCTGGTTTAGTCCCTGTTTATACCTGGTTTAATCCCAGTTTATACCTGGTTTAGTCCCGGTTTAGACCTGGTTTAGTCCCAGTTTATACCTGGTTTAGTCCCTGTTTACACCTGGTTTAATCCCAGTTTATACCTGGTTTAGTCCCGGTTTAGACCTGGTTTAGTCCCTGTTTATACCTGGTTTAATCCCAGTTTATACCTGGTTTAGTCCCTGTTTACACCTGGTTTAATCCCAGTTTATACCTGGTTTGGTCCCGGTTTAGACCTGGTTTAGTCCCTGTTTATACCTGGTTTAATCCCAGTTTATACCTGGTTTAGTCCCAGTTTATACCTGGTTTAGTCCCAGTTTATACCTGGTTTAATCCCAGTTTATACCTGGTTTAGTCCCGGTTTATACCTGGTTTAGTCCCGGTTTATACCTGGTTTAGTCCCGGTTTAGACCTGGTTTAGTCCCGGTTTAGACCTGGTTTAGTCCCGGTTTAGACCTGGTTAGATTCTGGATTTAGTCATGGCTTTTATGATGATTTAGTGCTGGTTCAAGGCTGGTTTAATCCTTGTCCAGACCTGGTTTAGAATTGGATTAGACTTGGTTTAGTCTTGCTTCAGTTTTGGTTCAATCTTCGTTTAGTCTTGGTCCAGTCTTGGTTTAGTACGGGTGTAGTCCTGGTTCAGTCCTGTTTCATACCTGGTTCAGTCTTAGTTTAATCCTAGTTTAGACCTTGTTTAGACCTGGTTTAGTTCTGATTTAGACTGGTTTAGTCCTTGTTTGGTCCTTGTCAGGATCTGAATGGTTTAGTTGTGGTTTAGTCTTGATTTAGTCCTGGTTTTGTACAGATTCAACCCTTGTTTAGTCCTGGTTTGGAAAAAAAAGTCTACTGCAAAGTCTTGAAGCATTCTAGATAAAGCAATAACATCTCCATGGAGACGAGCAACTGGCATATCTTCCACCAGAAAAGTTACATGATACACCTTTAAGAAGCTTCTCATTGAAGGAACCCAGAGCCAGGACTAAAACCAGACTACAGAGAAGCCAAAAAAGCATATTTAGAATGAACCGAAGCGAGACTAACCAGACAAGCCCATAATCACAAGAGAAACAAAAAACATTTCAAAACAGCAATTAATCAAAGCTGGAACTGATTAATTGTAAATATTTTGCGAGAGAGTTTCTAATGATACGAAAAAGGCAGAGAAACGCGGCAAATGTAATGAAATAATGACTGTGCTGGTGTGAATAATGAGTTTTGTGATGGGGTGGAGAAGGCGGGAGGGAAAAGGCTGATCACACGGACGGAGAGCGGGGCTTTTGTCGGGACGAGTGGAGTTTGCTCGAGAGTGTCTGAGAGCCGCTGAAGGAGGTCAGACTCGGCACTTGAACCGGGGACTGAGCTGTGAAGAGGACAGGTTTATCTGGGAGCAATCACGGAGTTATCAACACAGAGGCAAGTCAAAATTAAAAACTACGTTCAGACGCCATTATTGCATACGTTCTAGGTCTGAAGTGTAGACCGGCCATTCACAAAATCTGCAATGGAGTGCTTTGAGTTAAAAAAAAACATCTAAAAAGGGGCTGAATGGTCGACATTTGCCGCCAATCTGCGCAAACAGCATCTCCAGTGTCCTGCGCGATGACAAAACAACAGAGTGCGTTGGTCGGAGCAAGTAAATTATAGGTTATGCAGATGGCGTCACAGCATTTTGAATTTACTCAAAAACGACGAGTGAATACTGACGTTTCATCCTATAAAAGCTAAAAACGCAACTCAAATGTGAAAAAGCTGCTGAAGATTGATAACAAATATAAAAGTCTACAACTCAGCTAAATATTTAGTTTGTTACGGACGTCTGGAAAACAGAAAGTCAAGCAAACAGATAAACTACGTCCCACTGTAGCTACGCTCACATTTATCACTGACACAGACTTTTGGATCACACACAGTTGAACTCATTAACCTTTCTCTCCTTAAATAAAACGTTTCTGAGTCCAAGTATTGGGGACATTCATGGTTGAAGTGTCCTGTATCTCCAACTGATGTTAGCAAACAAGCTAGCTAAGCGCTGCACAGTCAGAGCAACAACAAAGACGCTACTTTCGGTTTACCTTTTACCGTATAAAGTTGATTTGAGTAAAACAAATGCTCCACAGACAAAGAAATGGTGAGACAACAAGTGAATAGGAAAAAATCATAAATTTAAAGATATCAATTGTAAACTTCTCCTGTTGTTTACTCACATAAATCTAAGTAAAAAATGTTTTTAATCGTGTCATGTTTTCATGTAGAAATAAGGCATTTTGTGTGTAAAAATTGAGAAAAATATACAACCAGGTTTAAATTTCTTTCTGTACACATATTAGTTACAAAAAAATTACAGAGGGGACCTTGGATTTCTTATTTCGTTTTGAACTAGATTTGACTCAAAATTGTCCTAAAAATTCAAATTTCGCCTAATTTTTGTGACTTAAAACTTAAATAAATCAGTATGTTTTGTCAAAATATTGTTTAGTCCCAGATTGTACAGTTTGGTGTGTGATCTACTTTAAAGTTTTGAAGTTGAGTTTTGAATAATGTCCCATAGAACTCAATGGATAAAGTGGGTTAAATGGAAGAATAAAACATTTTTAGGAGCAGATTGGACATGTTTGTCATTTTCTCATGAAAGCTGATATGTGTAGAGAGCAACCTGACCAAAAAAAAAAAAAAAAAAAAAAGTTTTGCTCGCAGTGTCTCGCCTTAAAAGATGTTTTCATTCCAATATCAAGCTGAAGAAACGGATGTGTTGAGGAGTGATGGTGATGGAGTGTGATTAAAAAAACAGATTAAAGAAGTGAGTGAAGCTTATTAACGGTATTCTTATAGTAAAAAGCAGGAAATGTAACTTGATGACATTTATTTTGTCATAGTTTGTGTATATACAGTGGATAAACATATTTTTCTTTCTCTTTTCCATACTGTCCGAATAAAATCCATTCATTCAATTCAATCATATCCAAGAAGAGTTAGGGAATACTTTGAGTTTGACACAAAGCTCGAACCTACTCATAATAAAAGGGTTGGATTACACCATTATCTCCCCCATGACGCCTAAACCTGAGTTCATCAAACGTCCCCTGCACTTGTTTATCACATACTTCTCGATAGCATCACCTAATTGCTTTTTCATGTCCATCTTACTCCATTTTCCTTCCATTCCGTCCACTGCTCCACGTCTCCGCCGGACGTCTGTGTAATTCATCCTTCCTTTCTTCTCACCTCGCGTAATGTACGACTACGAAGCTGTACGGAAACGCACCTGTCTCCCCCGCCTCCCCCCCGGCCCGGAGGCAGCGGTGGTGCTGGCGGTGGGTGGCTGGCGGCGGTGGGGGGGCTGTAATTGTTGCTGTAAATTCCGCGGCTCCCCTACGCCCCTGTCTTAACCGGCCATTACGCATGCTTCACTACGGCCCTTGTTGATTGCAACTGTCGAGAGCTCCAGATTTATGCACTCGGGGTCCGGAGATGGAGCGATGGAAAACAGGCCGGAGGGAACGGGAGGAGGAGAGGTGGAGGAGGCGGAGGAGAAGGGTGAGGTTTATTAGGACGAGCTGATCAAGAGGAGGTAAGATGGAGGCACGGACCATGGCGGGAACGAGGGGAGAAAATGGAGTTTGAGCGCTGCTTATCGACGTGAACTTCGGCTGCTTTTTAAACTGTCCGTGATGGCAAATTAGCACCGCTGCCACAACATTTACTGAAAATGAAATATTCTGAAGGGTCAAAAGTCCTTGAAATTGTAAATAAAAACTCAACGTGTATGTTAGAAGTTTCCTTGTTTGATTTGACTTGGAACTGCTACTGAGTCCGTGGTAGAAAAGATGTCAAAATCAGTCATTTGGACACCGTTTGTTGCAAAGAGCGGAGATCCAGCCTAAACTGCTTTGTCTTTGTTGCCCATTGGCACATTTTTGAGACGTTCTCCCCCTGTTTCCTCTCTCCACCGCCGCCAATTACACGATTCGTCTTCGATTGACTTAAGTTCTTCCATGGTTTTAGTAAAGACTTGTAGACAGAAGGCAGATTATATCATCAAAAAGATACTGTCGAACTGAGAGAATGGTTTAAGGATTGTAGTTTCATATAAAGCACATTACAATGCTATTCAATTTGACATTTTTGTACGTCATTCCGAGTACTCCCTGGTAAATGCTCACAATCCCGATGGTGTTGGCGTCTTTCCCAACCAGGGTTCGCAAATAGTGAAATATCCAGTCAAAGTCAACTTACAATATTATGCGAAGTGGCAGATAATTTGTATATAGAGTCACTAAGTAAAGTGAGGAAAATAAAACAAAAATATATAATGTATGGGAAGAAACGCTATAAGAATTAGCATTAGTAATGATTACTGAATACACAATAATTAAGGTTTTTGTGCAACATATTTTGTCACATGCTCCAATTAGACAAAATTCTAAATATAACTGCTTTTAGTTTAAGCAGCATTACACCATAGAATAAAAAAAATGGAACAAAGGATTAAAATATATGTTTGTTATGCAACTAAAAATTGCCCATGTAACCGACAAGAGCAGATATATATATATTATTTTCTCACTAATATTATGCAGTTTGAAGAAGGTTAAATTGTGTAATCAAATACCACAATGTATTATTTTGATTTTATAAAAGTACCTGTGCTCTTTGTGAATATCACTAAATTGTACTGGACCACAGTAATGTAAAATAAGTATTCAGAATTAGTATTTTCGGTTCATGAATTAATGTCCACCTCGTTTCTGGGTTCTTTCTACAATAATTTGTAAAGCGGCTGGAGAATTCACAAAAAAGGTCTTGTTTAACATCCAAATAAGTATCTAAATTGTTCAGTATATTCTGTCCATTTGATTTGAACAAAATGTCAGAACAGAAAGCCGGCTCTACGCAGCGGCGCTGAGAATAAATGTGAAACGCAGTTCCACTGAAGTAGTTTGGGAAACGGAGCTGTAAAAGAAATGAAATGTTGTATTCAAACGTTCTATTGTCCAATATGTGGCACCGCAGCAGTGACAGGAGCTCCCTCACCGCCCCCAGCCTCCGAGTGAGAGGGTGAGAACAGAGCAGGGCCGTAAAAACACAGAGGAGAGAGAAGGGGGGAGAGAGAGGGAGGGAGGGAGGGAGAGAGAGAGAGAGAGAGCAGAGAGAGAGGGAGAGCAGAGAGAACAGAGCAGGGCCGTAAAAACACAGAGGAGAGGGAGAGGGGGGAGATGGAGGGAGGGAGAGAGCAGAGAGAGGGAGAGAGAACAGAGCCGTAAAAACACAGAGAGAGAGGGGGGAGAGAGAGAGAGAGGGAGGGAGAGAGAACAGAGCAGGGCCGTAAAAACACAGAGGAGAGAGAGAGGGGGGAGAGAGAGAGAGGGAGGGAGGGAGGGAGGGAGAGAGAGAGAGAGGGAGAGAGAGAGAGAGAGAGAGAGAGAACAGAGCAGAGAGAACAGAGCAGGGCCGTAAAAACACAGGAGAGAGGGGGGGAGGGAGAGAGGGAGGGAGGGAGAGAGAGAGGGAGGAGAGAGAGACAGAGAGCGAACAGAGCAGAGAGAACAGAGCAGGGCCATAAAAACACAGAGGAGAGGGAGGGGAGGAGAGGGAGAGAGAGAGCAGAGGAGGGAGGGAGAGAGAGAGGGAGAGCAGAGAGAGAACAGAGCCGTAAATACACAGAGGAGAGAGGGAGGGAGGGAGAGAGAAGGAGACAGAGGGAGGGAGAGAGAGAGCAGAGCTGTAAAAACACAGAGGAGAGACAGAGGGAGAGCAGAGAGAGGGAGGGAGAGAGAACAGAGCAGAGCCGTAAAAACACAGAGGAGAGAGGGAGGGAGGGAGAGAGAGAGCAGAGCTGTAAAAACACAGAGGAGAGAGAGAGAGGGAGGAAGAGAGAGAGCAGAGCTGTAAAAACACAGAGGAGAAGAAGAGAGAGAGCAGAGAGAGGGAGGGAGAGCGAGAGCAGGGCAATAAAAAACAGAGAGGAAGAGAGAGAGGGGGAGAGAGAGCAGGGCCGTAAAAACAGAGGAGGGAGGGGGAGAGAATGGCAGGGGGAAAGAGAGAGAGGGAAGGAGGGAGGGAGAGGAGAGACGTGTGAGGAGAATCCTGCTCAGAAGATGCTAATGCTAACGTCAAAAACAGGAAATGGGAAACATCTTTGCAAAATCATCAAAAGATGGTTAGTGTTTGGTGTAAATGTAAAAAACACTGAAAGTTCGATAATATTCAACTCGTTCATGGCTTTTAACCATCTTTCCTCCTAAAAAAAAAAAAAACATCATACATAGAGTTGTGTTTTTGAGTATTTCTCCTTCTCTATACAATTAAAGGACACAAGTGCAAAATGTAGCCTATAATAATCGTTTACAATTCTCATTTATCCAATTAATGTTGTTTTTCACGTGATTGATGAAGTCATTTTTGATCAATATTGCAAACAAAAATGTACAAAATGTAAAATAGTCTGTCTATACACCATACAAAAGTGTTTTCATTTTCATTGTAGAACTTTGCTTCTTGCTAATCACCAACCTCAACACTCCAAATATCGTTCTGAGCCTTGTCTAAACTGCTTTACTTCTCAGTGCTGCCAGCAGAGGGCGTAAAAACAAACCAAGTCTTTCACCGTGCGCTGAAAACAGATCAGCAACTGTACAAAACTCTCCTAAAAACATGCGAAAACAGCTTGAATCCTGCACAAACACGCCTATGCTGTGCAGGAAAACAGCGCTCACCGGGATATTAGAGAGATGACACGGCGCTGGAGGGAGGACCACACCTCCCTCTGCGTCTCCGTGGGAACAGCTCGTGTAAACAACATGGAAGCCGCCTGTGCGCTCAAACAACTCCACAACGAGCAAAAGCACCGCCGCGGCAGCACGAGGCAAATCAATGGTATCCGCGCCTCACCTGCAGCGCACACTGACATTTTAGCTGTTTAAAGATTAGTCGATGGGCCCGTGCTAGTTAGCCTTAGCCTCCAGCGATACATTGTTTACTGTGGATCTCGAAACATAGCCTTAATTTCTTCAGACTTTCTCCATGAGGCATTGATCCTAAAAGTTTCAACGCAGTTTTGGGTATTTTTAAGTTCTTTGCTCCGTTTCACTTTAACAAAGTGCTTTTCTCTGACAAAATCTGCAATTCCCGTGGATTGGTATTTTATATTTTTGACATTTTAAATTACGAAATGAATCTATCGCAACAACTCCATGATTACGCCGACCTCACCACCTTTAATATCTCAAGACCCACGTGTTTAGAACTGCTTTCAATCCTTAAAATAATGCGTTTTAACCTTAAATTCATACTTGCCATTTAATGATCTACAGTATTTAATCCGTTTTGCATTATTTGATTTTAAATGTTTTTATCACTGTACTGTAAAGTGTCCTTGAGAGTCCTGAAAAGCACTATACAAATAAAATGTATTGTTATTATTTTTATTGAAATAAATTAATACAAGAAACACGTCCACTGTCGTATGGTTGAAAACTGCAGCGATGATTCCGCCTGCCTTTTTACGAGACCTCACCGTAAACGTCACCACAACAAAATGCTGCTCTGTCAGACCATGTTGACAACATTAAAAAAGACCTATATAGTTCCAATCTACGTCACTTTTTGATCATTCTCTCATATTTTGGACATCTTAAATTGCAACATGCCTTGCACAAGTTTGATTACTTCCATGCGTCAGTTCGCGAGAGCTAACAGATGGCATGTTTGTTTTTTTTAAATTGAGCCTAAATGGCCACGCGACACTGCTGAATCATGCGTTTTTCCAGTTTAAGGAAATAAAATCGCTGAACAAAGTATGTAAATATCAGAGGGCGTGACACGGGGAGCGGTGAAGACCTGGAGTGACGGTTTCAGAGTTTGGCGTCTTGTCCACAGGAGAAATTTACATTAATCACTATAAAGACAGCTTTGAGCGGTTTAATGACAAGGGGGACAATTATAATACGGTTCAAAACTCCTAAATGTCAGTTTTACACAATAAGTCTTTAACTATCTCTATGACCAGACCATGTATCTGACTCAAACTGCACTCAGACGACCACAACTGCACGGGCGTTCGAGCAAAAACTACTATTTAGACAAAACAAAAAACAAAAAAAACAAAAACAAAGAGTGTATGCATGCGTACAAAAGGCAGAATAAACTCATGATTCACACCCAAATCTTCAACGATCTTTCTACAGACCTTCTCCTTTTTGTTGATATCATCTAAATAACATAATTAGGCCAATAATACACATTTGGATTGAAACTCCATTGACAATTAATCGACTAAATGACTTCTTAACTTCTTCAAGACTAAAATGGTTTGAATCCATGCCGTTTACTTTTATGAATGACACAAAACCCTGCAACAACTACTTAAACGTCTTCCAGATTATTACCTGAAACGTCATTTCAAAAAACACTGTCTTAAACCTTCACACAGAGGACCACTTTTGGACGTACAAGGGACAACGCATCGACAGTTTACTCGCTCTACTGTACGACATGCCGAGAATCGCAAGCGTGAGATAAGACGCACAGTTTCTCCGCTCCGATCCGTCGGCAAATGTTCTTTTACACAAATCTTGTAACACCGGCGACAACTGAAGGCTGGGCTCGGAGGCTGCCCGTGGCAAAAGGTTTCACCGCCCGAAACACAAAGCGAGCTTGACGACGAAGGGACCTCGGCTCGGCTTCCACAGGCAGAGGAAGCCGGTAAAGAAAGGGAGGGCCCCGGCTTCAGCGACTGAACGACTACGGGCTCCTTTACATTTCAGCGTTTAATATTTCTGAGCTTGGCTTGTGTTTGCTTCCATTATCTGCGTCTATCCCCAAGAAACGCCTTCGGTAAGAGCGGCGTATTGTTGTTAATCAGACGCCGCCGCCGCTGCCAGTGAGGAGCAGGCTGACCTCATATGGAGAGAGAACGAGAACGATCCACCATAAGCACTGAACGTACACACAAGACACAGACACACAAGCCGCAGAGCTGGAAAGACAGAGAAATTCAGAGTAATATTGATCTTAGTTAATTAGATTCCTATCTCGTCTCTGGGGACCGCTGTTCCGGCAACACATTTTAGAGTGAAGAAAGTGGCTGAGAGATGTACCAGTATATGAACTCCGTTAATTTAATCTCAAAGCCCCGAGTACAAAATGTGATTTGATTATTGGGAATATATTTTCATGTCTAATTACAATTTCTCTCCTCTCCCCCTAAAGTTTATCTAAACTTTATTTTCGCCGAATCGTAATGAATCTGGGCCCTTGTTTAGAAGCGATGACCGCGGAGGGGCGAGTGCCGGCCCCTCCCGCGCCTCCTGGGTTTTTTTTCAGTAATCCAATATGTAGCGCTGGAAAAAATTAGGTTTGAAATTGAGCGCTGATGCTGTTAGTTTCTCCATTCATTGAAACTAAATGAATCTGTGAGACGAATCGCTAATTAGAAGGTATTTTATTTCACTTTACCTCAAGTTGGCGCCAGCGCAATAAGAGATATGATAAGTAAGTGCAATTATTACAGGCGATCATTGAGTTGGATGATATGGGATCCAGGCAGAAACGGAGGCAGTGGGTTTTTGCAAGAAGTTCTTCGGGAGAGTGTGTTGCTGGATCTGTTCTTTCAAATAAGGGACCGTGTAATGACAAGGAAGGCACTCGGTTGAGCACACTTTGACGAGCGATCTGGGGAGTTTGCAGTGGCGCACCTAGGAATGTGGGGGCCCAGGGCAAAATTAAAGAAGAACTGTTACATGTTTTTGTCCGTGTGGTGGTTGCAAATGTATTTTCGGACCGTCAGACCGTCGCCCCCTCCAGCCTTGCAACTTTCCTGACGGCTCTCCTGAGAAACCCTGGCTCTCTATTTTAGATTTGGTGACATGAAATGTTATACAGGTATTGATATGTGTCAGTGTGTTTTTGTTAACTTGACCTCCGTGTGAAGACAAGCAGAGTGTTGTGAAATATTGTGTTTCAAGTAAATTGTGCACAACGTGTAATCTAAAGCCTTGATTTTCAACCAGTGCGCCGGGGAACACTGGTGTGCCTTGAAATTTTCCCAGGCGTGCCTTGAAAAAATGTCAAATTTGAGTTAACAAGTTCAGAAATGCGGATGTAAATAACCTTTTTGGAGTGTCCTGAGCAACTTCTGCACCAAAACGGAAGGCAAAACCACCACTAATGCCAAAAAGCACCAAACAGTAGCACAGACATGATTTATCTCATTATATTCTCATTATATTTAATAACTAAATGGTCTGATTTGGTCATGTTTTTGTAGTAGATGGTGTGCCGTGGTGTCTTTTAAACCCAAAAAGTGTGCCGCGACTAGAAAAAGGTTGAAAAACACTGATCTAAAGCAGTGGTTCCCAACTTTTTTTTTGTCTCGAGTACCCCCTAAGCTTTGTGTCACCCTCTGAGTACCTTAACACGAGTTTTGGGCGAATAAATGGGTTTACTGGTCGAATACAGTTAATTATTACATTATATTTGTTGTTTTAATTGTGTTTATGGTTCATGATACTCCAAAAAGATACTAAATTTACAACTTATTACACATTTTCAATCAAATAAAAGCACATTCAATCTCCGTTTAAAGCCTGAAACCATTCCAAGTGCCCCCTGGTAATTCTTCACGTTCCCCCGGTTGGGAAACGCTGATCTAAAGGTTCATTTTGAAGCTTCTTTTGCAGTCATTTGTTTGAGTTTACCACTGACAGACTTCCATATTTTGCCGTGGTGTGGGCTGGAGTGCAAAAGCAGCAGAGCCCTGACACCCCGGGGGCCAAACACCAGGTCAGCTCCTTTCCATGCCTGATCTGTTTGTCATAATGGCTTTAAAAGGTCATGTATGTTGATTAAAATGAGTGATCGTTAAAATGTGGGTGAAGCTCGCGGCTGCTTCTGGCCATGTCCTGCAGTGGACGGTGCATTTATTATGGACCGATTCAGAGGAGAGGCACTGGAGGCTTGAATTAAAGGAGGAGGTCGAGCAAGATATGAAAAGATGCACACGGCACCGAGATATGAGAGGACTTAAGCGCGGTTACGTGCATTGCCGAACAGGTGACAAAAACTGTGTCGGAGTATTGTGCTGTGCTCCTTCCCCTCCAAAGAGAAGATTTAAAATATGACAAATCAGGATGTCCAACAAAAATAGAAAGACCACTTATTTCCACATTCATTCAGAGATTTTACTTCTTTACCTCTATTGTTTCAGACTAGCATTCAACATATTTCATTCAATTTACAGTATTTTAATGCCATAATGTGTAACACTCCAGGCAAAGAAACATATGCAAGTATTTGTTATTGTTATTGTTATTATTAAAGATGCTCTGGAGTAACTCTACATTGGCATTTTTGTTTTAGAACTTAAAATACTGTATCTACAAAAACCACACGTTACTTTAGGCATTCTCTTAACAGGATTTGTGTTAGCACTAGATCTACTGGCAGCAGAGGGAATTACCATGGGGAAATAAACAATAGCTATCTTGCCCCCGACATGCTAATGTTAGCTTGCAGTTATAATCCTGCCGTCACCCCCTGTCGGAAAACCAACATTTGTGAGAAATCCTGGATCGATTTTTTTTTTTTTTTTATGATTACGTGATACGTAAAATATTATGCCTTTTTCATATAGTTGTTAGCCTTTAAACATGCTCTTGAGTACCTTAAAATTGCCATCTCATGTTTTGAAACAAAAAAAAAAGTTTATTATGGACTAAATGGATTTATCTGCTGTGTGCAATGACATTTACTGAGTGTATCCAGCCAGCAGATGGCGCCTAGCACTATACACAGTTTAGTTATGTTAGCACTTAAGAGACAAAATGGTGAGCCTAGCAGTAGCAGTGATCATGTTTAGACGGCAGATGCTCAGAACAAGTGTGGCGATGATTTAAGGACTTAAAACAGCATTTTGGATAAACCTGAACCTAAAAATCATCACTGATCGAGGGAGTTCAGCAAGAAGTGCTTTTGATGGTCGGAGGGGAGAGGATTTTCTAATAAACATTCCTAAAAACAGTGTGAATGGAGCTGAATGCAACTTCAGGTATGTTTTTGATGACGAAACATTGTTAAAAACTCAAAAAAGTCACTAAAGCAGAATATGTGTCCTTTCATTTTGGCAACGTGAAATGTTTTGTTTGCAATTGTACTTCCATCTTACAATAAAAAAGACCAAAAAGTACGATTTTGCGTCTTTTCATGAGCAGTGTATTGTCACAAGAGAGCTGCAGGGGGAGCTCTGATGCTAAAGTTATTTAGTTCTACTTTAAGAACAAATCTGGTGGTGATTTATGGACTTAAATATAGCGTCTACCTATGAAGTCACAAATCTGGAGACTTTAGAACCAAGATGTGAAGGTCAGAGGTATGTTTTTGATGAAAGAATAATGTTATGACACGGTTAAAAGCTCACAAAAGTAAATTTAGCGACACACAGTATGCTCAAAAAACAGACATTTCTCCTATCTACATGTTAATCATACTCTACGGAATGTTATGTCATTTGAAAAACGAACACAACAAAAGCATGCTATACACAAACCAAGTAAACCACTGGCAACTTACGGCATATCGCAAACAAAACGCAAGATTTTAGAATGCAAAAACGCTATATGACTGTAAAATCTCCTGGCATTTGTTGACTGCTACCGTAACGTGCTTTCCATTAGACCCCTTCAGTGAGCCCTCCTTCTCTATCGGCAGAACCATCAATCACCTTTTTCCCTTTCATTTCTCCCCAGCCTGCGCCCACTCCACTTTTTTCCCTCCCAATTCCAACACGGAAATTATTTGTTCCCCAATTTTTTTAATCGGCACACTTATGTTGTTTGAGCGGGCTTTTATTGAGACATATGGCTTTAAGCATATGGGTAAACAGCCATGGAAAGACGGATGACTGATTGACTGGGATTTGGCGGGGTGGTGCGCGCCGGGGGAAGCCCAAACTCGCTGAATCAGGTCGAGAAGGAGCGCGGTTTTGGTGCAGGGAGCTCACCAACCCGCAGCCATATGTCGGAGGACGGATCCGCGCTTGGCCTTTCTCTCTCAGATTAATTACAATCATCGCGTCTCGAGTCTGGCCCCCATAAATCACGCTGACTTCAAAATAATGTAGTAAAATAATATTGGCGCGGCTCGAAAATCCAAGCGACGTCGCCATTATCGGCTATCTACAGAGACGAAGCGGAAATGAGATAAAAAGTGCCTTGTAAAATGTGGTCCAGGGGCTGAAGCATAAATAATTACATTTGTAGTAAATGGCTGGAGGTTGAGAGGCGCTCGCAGCCGAGGCAGAGACGGCGGACGGGAAAGTTCAAATAAAGTGTAAAATGTGGAATGGATGAGCTAATATGAAGATAATGTGATGGAAAAGATATTGGAGACAATTAACTGTGAGGACATCTATAGGAGGGTCTGTGACGTGGTTATGGTTGATGAAATTCAAGATTGCTCCTTATGTTTAAAGCTTATATTTCCACTGGATAATTGTATGGGGTTAGAAGTTTATACGACACATCTAAATCATATCACCTTTCAGACTTTCACAAAGCTACGTCAATACAAAGACATCGAGTGGTGTTTTACAAAAGGCCAATTTGTGATGTCTGAGCGGTTTAGTCTGGGGAAGCGTGATTTATTTACATTTATTTAACCAGGAAGTTTCAGATTCAGAATCGGTTTTACAAGAGCGGCCTGGCCATGGTAGCCGTCAGTACAATCAATAGTATACCCAAAAATCACCAAATATTACAACTGCATCTGTCAAGAAAAACATCCGTGTCTTGGTCAGTGCACTTTTTACACTTTTCTTGAACATATTCCAAAATCAAGGTCCGTTTGTAAATTATCCAAGAAAAAAGTGCCAGGTAAGAAAAAGGTGGCACTGAGGCATGTTTAAAAGTGGTTTGGATGCTTGCCGATGGTGCAGTGGTCTGTGGTGGTGCACATGTGCGGTCGTCACAGAGTCCAGGCCTTAACGTGTGCTGAAAATGGCTCCTCGCTTTCGACTCTTTTCACGCGACAACTGTCCTGTCAAAAAAGCTATTGGGCCAGAAACATCTAAGAAAGAAAAGAAACCTACAGTAAGATGTGAAGGACATTACAGAGGTGCCCAGAAGTTTCCTAAAATCTCTTTGCAAATGAATACACAAGTGCTGTTTTGATATTGTTGATTGTGATGTCCAACCAACTGAACCACAAAGAATGCAGTGATGAGTAAAGTTATTGTCACAAAACTAAAATACAAAGGCTTGATACACAATACCAAATTTGACACAATGACAAAATGCGTTCCTTTATCATCTAATAAAATGTCATTTTCATCACAACATAAAAAAAAAGTAAGTTGGCAAACTATATAAAGCACTTTTCACAGACCAAGGTCACAAAGTGCTTCACAAGCTTCAGTAAAAACACAATAAGTACAAAATAACATACAATGGATTGCAATAAAAATATGTAAAGGGCTAAAATGCTTTCTTGAACAAAGTGAGTCTGAAGTCGCCTCCACAGAGTCCAAGGAGTGCAGAGAGAAAGGAGGCTCATTCCAGAGGCACTACAGGCAGAGACATAGGGTAGGATCAGATTCTTAATGTATTTTGGTGCCTGCTTATGTAAAGCCCTGAAGGTCAGTTTATTCTGTATGAAAACAGGGAGCCAATGATGTGGACTCTGCTGTGCGTGCAGGTCAAAAGCCTCGCAGCAGAATATTGTACAACCTGCAGACGAGCTCCTTCTTATTGAGACAGGTGGACAGGCTATTACAATAGTCAAGTTGCAACGAAACAAAAGCATGAATTATCATCTTCAACTCTTTTTGCGATACCATTTTTCTTAGTTTGGAGATGTTGAGCATTTGAATGAAGCAGTTTTTACTTTTTAGCTGCTTTGTGTGGCGTTTCAAGGACACCCTTCAACAAAAATCACTCCAAGATCCAGCAGCTTTTTACTGAATAGTTCAGGTTGCCAAGGCGGTGTTTGATGACAAGGAAAAGAGTTGCAACACTAGTTCTAGGCCAGGAACACATTTTGCTGCTCGTTTTGAATGGTAAACATAGTATTATCAAACATGAAGCTGAAAACACGTGGTTGAGTCCCAGTTGTAAACCCAGCCTCCAAAAAAATCTCTCACCGTTTGTATATTTGTCCATGAATAAAGTGATTTTAGTGAAGATGTATTTTGTGATTTTGCGAAATGACACTTCCATTTACCCTGACCTTTGCAACCGCTACAATTTGGTGCATTTCCATCAAATCAGTGATCAATCTCACTCTATTATCAATGGAGCTGAATGGAACCGTTGGCCTTTTGAGTTAAAAACAGCTCCTTTTCCCTCCCAGGTGTGATTTGCATGAGAGGAATTCATTAGTTTTGCATTGCGACGTGTTTTGCAGCCTCTGACAGCAGGTACAGGCTAATATACCTGCACTGTAGCAAACAGGAAATGCTTCCAACACGGAAACGACGCCAGCGCCTGGGGAAAACTAAATGCAAGCATGTCTGTTTGTTTGTGCATGAAGAGTACACAGGTCTAACACTGTGTTGCATAATATCCTCCTCCAAATACTTCTCGGTTTGAGTTTGCCATGCACCGCAGTGCACCCGTGTCGTGCATAAATAAAGCTCTGATTATGTTAGTCCTCTGTAAACATGGACATATCACACTGGTACAACTGAGACAGGTTTCAAAAAGTTGAAAATAGATGTCATGAATTTGTTGCGTAGTACTTTAACGTGTTTATATAATACTGTTTGTAAAGAGAGCAACTGCGTTCTCGTGAACACTTTGTAACACCTGCCACTTTAACATTATATATAAGAACTGTCTATTTGCACATTTGCACTATCTGCCAACTGTACATTCTGTATATAGTCTTAGTCTATCTATCTTAGTCTATTTTATTCTTAATCTTATGCATGCCTCTTTTTTTATTATATTTTATTCATTGTTTTATGCTGCACCTCACGCCGAAGCAAGTTCCTATGTTTGTGAATTTTTGATCACTGACAACGGCAATAAACCGTTTCTGATTCTGTTTCTGATTCTAAAGGCTGGTACCGTTCCAATCTTTATCTCCAATGCATTTTCAATGAGAGAGTTGGCTTCCAAAGATCATAAACTATGAAAAATCAAGGCTGTTTTGGCGACTCACAAACCACTCGACCACAAGTGACTAACACCAGAGCCTTGTTAGAAAATATTACCTCATGCAGAAATGTTAAGTGTTGTAGTTTAATCCAATAGGTGCCAAAAAGAGCAAACATGCTAATGGCCACATAGTTAAACATAATGCTTGACATTTTGCACGGACAATATAGAAAGTCACAACAGTTTGATAAAGAAATACGTTTTGTTTCACCAAGTGGCGCAAATTCTGAAACTGGAAGTTAGCTACATAGATTGGCCAATTTAACAAAAACAAACACTCAATTGTCTGCACTTTCTCCAAAGAGAAACCTGTCGACTAAAAAACCCAAGCTAGTCATTGGCAATTTGAAACTATCTGATCTTGATTTGACTGATTACTCCTAATTTTTATTTATGTCCAAGGAAAGTCCAAGCTATCTGAACGATCTACAAAACACGTCAAAACACCTTTATCAACTACCATCACCAACAGCAAGTAAGAAAACAAGAATTCAGGTAAAAACATGACATCCTGTCCAAAATAAACATAACTATGAGGAAATATGACAAATCTGTAAACCAGATTAACAAAGGGAGGACATGCACATTCAAAAAGATCAGGAGTTTCCCCACAAAATCCTTAAACCCATACATTTCTGGCTCCGAGGCAGAAGAACTAACACACAGACAATTCAAGGTAATCTGCAGGACAATTCTTTGCCTCTTCTTCTTTCACCACAACACTTTGCATCGACCACAAGAGCCATCTTAAACCCAACTTTGCACTCCGCATGATACATTTCCCCTGTTTAAAAAGTAAAAGACAACAGCAGCACATTGTGAGGTCCTGAACCACTCACTTCACTCCATCCATAAGTGTGATGGATCAGGGCCCTTCTGCAAAAGCACATAAACTCATGAATTTTTGAAGCGCCAGTGAAATGAGATGCCGTAGCTCGCGTGTCCTGCGCTGTTGCACCGGAGGGGGCAGTAAAATTCTGATTACTCATCATTTCGGCCCTGATGAGATTCAAACACTTCATTTGAGCAAAAAGATACAGGCGCCATGTTCTTCCTGCCTGCTCTTCGCCCCGGAGCCTCGCAGGGTTTTTTCATGCTTCGCCGCTCATGGTTTGGAGTTTAAAAATGCAAAAAAGATCGGAAAAAATAAGGGCTCTGCTTCATCAATATGCCACAATCTGATCTCTGGAATGTGGTGTGTGAATCTGAAATGCAAATACATGTTGTGCAATAAAATTTAAATGTCTTAACTTGGACCAGTCCCTCCAAGCGTGGTTGCGAGCTGACAAAAGCAAAACACTGTTGGAAATCCTATGCTGAATTAACCAGCTCAAAAGTAAGCAAAGACTATTTGATTTCGCCAGGCGCCAGTTTCCATGCAGTATGAAGTAAGACTGTCCAGTGAACAGGGATGTAACTATAACACCAAATTATTGTCATATCGTTTCTTCAAAAGTTCCAATATAATATCGTTGATTGTCACAGTATATCTTTCGCTTACAATGTTTTGTTGCAGTAACAGTGAAAAAACTACTGCTCCCTTTCAGTGCTGATAACATGAAGAAATAATTAACTATATTTATTTGCTAAGTCTTTGGAATATATCAGTAATTATTTGTAGCAAAGGCTTGTCAAGGTAAAAGTAGCACAATTCTTTGAGCTTCCTCAAATTATTGCAACAAAAATCGTACCGTGAGGTGTATATCATGATAATATTGTGAGATTTTGATATTTTGTTCCTACCAAAGACAGGCCACAAGCTGCACTAATCCAAGACCAGACCCAGGACTGAGGCTGGCACTTGGACTATCGGATCTCGCTCAGACTTCCAGCCCTTTGTTCTGCTCGTGTTTCCGCTGCAGCCCTCCTCCTCCCAGTCCCACCACCAACCAGCTCTTCACAGGGAGCCACAGCGTTTTGTGATTTCAGCAGATTTGGGCACACTGGATATTTGAAATGTCAGGACATTTACTCTGCTTATGCGCAGTACAAGTGAACTTGCACCTACCGCCAGGCACATTTCCTGGACCGCCGCATGTATTATTCATCCTGGGCCATACAGCAGCAGTGCACTTGACTTTGTCATCGTCGTGTAAACACATGCACTAAATTATTGAGGTGTCTAAAGGAGCGACCTGTTGCCACACGGTGACAGCTCGGACGCCGCGGTAACGAGGAGGCGCGCGGTAAGCAGCCCCCTGACGACCATTAAAAATGTAAGGCCGCTCATCTCCCTATGGCCCCCCAGGACCGGCCTTCAGTCCGGACCACAATGATCCAGCTGCCAGTCCTGCTGACACCTGTCTGAGACGCATCACTGTCAGGAGCAGGTGTCAGGGCTCCGTCAGCTCCTGTGGACTCCAGCGCACACCTGTGAGACCACCATCACCAGCACAGGAACACTCTTCAATATTTACACACAGTGGGCTTTGTTTTTCCAGAACTTTGTAAGAAACTATAACGTTATTTTACATTTTCCTAACGGTAACATGCATAATTGATCTAAAAATGGCTTAGTAATAGAATAGAATACACCATTGATTCATTGATTTCCTATTAAACTGTTTTAATGAACACAATCTAGGAGGGGGACGAAGGTCTCACAAACCCTTTGCCTTCACGTGCATTCATTTTCAGGCAGCTGCATGGCTTTAAAACAACTTTTTCAGATTGCAAAATTAAGTTTCAGTGGACCACAGCCAATCATGATGCTGCTTTCAGCTCTACTTCTAGCGGCACACATTGCTGCTTTTACAATATACTCTTTGGGGTTCACACATTTACAAAAAAAAAAAAAAAAAGGCTAGCTTTAGTAAGCAGCCATTTACACACTTCGCAGATTAATTGTTGTTGATCAATGTCGTCAGAGAGAATAAACTACTTCCCAGTGATGCCTTTGCAATAAAAAAAAACCCTATCCACTTAGAGCCAGTAAACACGTCCATCCCAGTGCATACGAGAAGCTAATTTGACGGTCGGCTGAGGTAACCCGCTCTAAAACAAGCCTTAAACCGCGCTCCCTCTTGGTCAATACTCGCTCAAGCTTTCTCATATCTGCCAATCAGCTCAGCGGGGGTCCCCATAAAGGTCCTCCTCCATTATGTACCGACACAGGAGCTTGTTGTCCAAAAGATTCCCAATATGATTTCTCTAATGGAGCGCAGTGCGATAGATAGTCGTTTCCTGATGGTCTAATTGGTCCCGGGGGGAGTTTAGTGTTTGTCTGTTTCGAGGAGACCCGCAGGACCCGGCGTTATCGGATTTATGACAGCGCGGAGAAAAGATACTAAAGGTAGGATTTATTAGCATTTTTTAAATATATAAAAATATCGAGCGTGTCTTGTCTGCGGTTTGCCGTTTTCGCTTAAATGAAGGGATGTCTCAAAGTCGTGTCAACAAATGAAATATTTCTACATTTGAGAATAACTGATACTGGTGGGTGAGCTCTTTTAAAATAAACTAAAACCGGTTGTGTTCTCATTGCATGTCGTAAATTTTAATGACCAACCATATCTCTACAACTTAATAGCGCTTTGTTACTTTAATTGTATGTTTCTTTTAATAGTAAAGACCTTTAAGCATCTCTCCCTGCGTTGTTTTGCATCGGGACATAAAACAAGCCAGTAATAAGCCTATACATTTTACATAATAAGTGTAAAATTAAGCCTGCGTCCAACCCTTTAATTAGTGGAGTGGGCACACTGTGAGAACTGTGAGGCCCTACATTGTTATCTGCTGGTCATTAATATACGTCCTAATCTGGTTTTAGCTACCTGCAGTGGACCAGAAAGTGCAAACTAAAGGCTGTTTTTACAGTATGAAACGTTTTTTGTCGTTATGAAATGTTTTTGAGTTCATTTTAATGTACGTAACACGACAAATACGAGATATCTTAAGAGACATTTGAGGAAAAGAGGATGGTAGTTATATTATTTTCTAGCATTGCATGTCGTGTCTGTAATTATCAGCTATAATACGACTAAACCCATTGTTAATAAAGGTTGTGCGTGACACTTGGCAAGTAAAGATGTGATAACAACAATGAGAAAGCAATCAAAAATATCTTATGTCAATTAATTCATGGATTTGTAGAGTAACTGTTGTAGGTAAAAGACAAAATAAGTCCAATCACCAACATTTTCTTTCATTTTTTAGTCTCTTCCACATTAGTTTGGTATTTTTCCCATGTTTGTTCTTGTCAAAAGCTGCGCAGCCAGACATAAATCCAATCACTCACACCAGATGTAACAGTTCACATGACAGGGTAGAAAAGGTTTCAAAGGTGGACATCTGGACACAGTTTTTGAAATCAAGACATTTCGACTCCCATCCAGAAATCTCGGTGTGACTCCTGGACGGCTGTCAAAACATCTTTATTTCAAAAGCAGTGGTCCAGACGACAATCTTTGAACCTCGGACCGCTGCTGGACAAATGATAGACCGCTCTGACCAGTTTACATGACATTTGGATAATCTGATAACTCCAAAAATCTCATAATGACCAGATATTTGGTGTGCATTTAAACTATATGAAAGCTTCCAACAATCAGTGCCACTTAGAAGGTGTAGCCACAAACCCTGACCTACTAATTGTTGGGCCAACGCTTAAGCCACTGTTGCACTCGCACTCCTTAAATCAATTTACAGTGATAGGGAGACAGTGGAAGTGCATGCTGTAAAAACATAAGTAGACGTTATGTTTTTATCTGTCATTTTGTTAGAACTTAAAGCGATTCAGCTGTATTAATTGCTTTAAATTACATGATTAGCACTGATTAGAGGGGGAGATATATCCCAAAAAAAAGGATGATATCACAGTCGGCGTTTGAGAAATGAACAATAAGAAAATGTCTGAGTGCATGGGTGTATAGTGTACAATGAAGATGAGTGAAATTACTGCAAAAAGACCAAAATTCAAATGGAAATAATAAAGAAACTTGAATCTTTTAACCCCTCCTTGAACCGCCACCTTAACGTGGTGGAGGGGTTTGAGTACCCGAATGATCCTGGGAGCTATGTTGTCGGGGGATTCATGCCCCTGGTAGGGTCACCCATGGCAAACAGGTCCTGGGTGACGGGTCAGACGAAGAGCGGTTCAGAAGCCCTTATGACGAGTTTAATAACAAGGTTGTTTACGTCGCCCGGATCGGCGTCACCGGGGCCCCACCCTGGAGCCAGGCCTGGGGTGGGTGCTCGACGGCGAGCGCCTGGTGGCCGGGCCTTTCCCCACGGGGACCGGCCGCGGAGAAGTGGAGGAGTTTAAGTATCTCGGGGTCTTGTTCACGAGTGAGGGAAGGATGGAGCGTGAGATTGACAGGCGGATCGGTGCAGCGTCTGCAGTGATGCGGGCGTTGTATCGAACCGTTGTGGTAAAGAAAGAGCTGAGTCGAAAGACGAAGCTCTCGATTTACCGGTCAATCTACGTTCCTACCCTCACCTATGGTCATGAGCTCTGGGTAATGACCGAAAGGACAAGATCGCGGATACAAGCGGTCGAAATGAGCTTCCTCCGCCGGGTGGCTGGGCACTCCCTTAGAGATAGGGTGAGGAGCTCAGTCACATGGGAGGAGCTCGGAGTAGAGCCGCTGCTCCTCCACGTCGAGAGGAGCAGCTGAGGTGGCTCGGGCATCTGTTCAGGATGCCTCCTGGACGCCTCCCTCGGGAGGTGTTCTGGGCATGTCCCACCGGGAGGCGGCCCCGGGGTAGACCCAGGACACGCTGGAGGGACTATGTCTCTCGGCTGGCCTGGGAACGCCTCGGGATCCCCCCGGAGGAGCTGGAGGAAGTGTCTGGGGTGAAGGAAGTCTGGGAGTCCATGCTTAGACTGCTGCCCCCGCGACCCGGCCCCGGATAAGCGGAAGAAGATGGATGGATGGATGGATGGATGGATGAATCTTTTAAATAAGGGTATGAAGCGATATTTTGGCGATACTTCAACCATGATCTTAAAGGACACATATTCTGCTACTTTTGAGCTTTTAACCCCTGTTCCGTCATCAAAAACACACCTGGAGTTGCATTCAGCTGCGTTTACACTGTTTTGCGGAATGTTGGTTTAAAAATCCTCTCCCTCCGACCGTCAAAAACACTTCCTACTGAACTTCCTCAATTACTGACGTTTTTTCAGATTTTATGTGTCACTAATTCAAGAATCATCTGCTGTTTTAAGTCCGAAAATGATCGACAGACTCTTTCTGAGCATTTCTGCATTCTAAACGTGACCACTGCGACCACTAGCTTGATAATAGCGTGTCACACAGTCTCTTCAAGTGATAATATAACTAAAACGTGTATAGTGCCAGGCGCCATCTACTGACGCTCTAGACTCAGTATCAGGCCAGAGAGCAGAGAAACTTGTTCATTTAATGCATAATAAACTTTTTTTTTGTTTCAAAACATGAAATGGCAAATTGAAGGCACTCAAGAGCATGTTTAAAGACTAATAACAATATGAAAAATGCATAATATTTTCAGTACATTTCGGATTGTCTGAATACTATAATCAAGATAATCTAAAAATATATATAAATATATTAAAACGTTGTTCACCAATATCCCAATTTTATACACACGAAAAGCAATATTTCACAACTCTCTGCTATGTTTCACACTGAGGTCAAGTTAAAAAAAAAACACACTGACACATATCAATACCTGTATTATCCCCGAAAACAACATTATTTCTCAAACTCGTGTCAGATTGTGGAGATTAATTCCTTGCTTCGATTCCCCCATGCCAGTTTAGTCCGGCGAGTTGTAAACATCATGGCATTTCCTGAAAATGTAGGGCCCCATTTCTACAGAGCCGCGGGTCCGAGTTCAGACGAATCGATATGTCAAATCAAAAACCCAAATACATAAACATATAATGAGAAACCCACTCAATACAAAGCTGCAGTCTGTTTCCCCTGCACTTGGCGTTAACCCTTATAAATAAAACAACGGCTCAATCGCGGCTCCACCTCATATACCTTTTTTCAGTATTGACCATTCGAAAACTCCCACAAGGCCGTTCTCCCCCGCTCCTCGCCGTCTCATTGGCTGGCCGCGCGATGCCATGGCAACCACAGGGCGAAGAAAATGCAAAGCCGAATCAATTAGAAAAGCATTTTATTCCCCAAAGAAACGGTCGGTCAGCGGGAACGTGATGGAGAGTTCAATAAAGACCAATGACCAAGGCTGGGCTGTGCAAACATGCGAAGAATTTTTAGGTCAAGAGCAGACTTTTTGTTATAAGAAACAAGTTGCACCAGATAAATAATGCCAGTCCAGGTTTTCTGAGGTGCAGAGAAGCTATTTTTAACCTGAAACTAGCTCTTTACAATCAAATATGCTATAATTTTGGCGAGAGTTAAGAGCAGCTTACTCAAGATGTAGCGTACATTCGTTATAAAAGGAAAGACTAACAAGAAGATACCACCATCCAATAACCTTGATATAGTTTTAATGTTGTTTGGGTGTCTAAAGCTCTACTTCCTCCAAGAGCACTCCTCCTGCTGAATTTATGCTGTGGTGGTAGAGGTTATGAAAGAATAACTATGAGGATTTGAAAAAAAAAAAAAAAAACTTGTTGCAACTGGTCTCAATCAATTTAATTTTTGGTTTCTTTGTGATTAATGGATGTGTTCAGTTTCTCTTCAATTTAGTGTAAAAAGAGTAAAGTTTTGCAACAATGCCTCGGATCAAAAGCTGAAAAATGGTGGCAATATACTGATCACAACACTGTAGCTCTGTTTGAGTCTATAAAGAATTATAATGTAAAGAAATATAACTAGTGTTGATGTAATCTGGATCTCATTATAGAAGTGTGTTAACATCCACATTACAAATAATTGTTATCAGACTACTCCAATCAAATATGGATCTTTATATATCATTTTAACTACTCTGTCGACTCCAGAAATCAGATACTGTACATGTACACTTAGCCACTGATTTGTAATCCCTAATGCGCTAATATACAAATAATTAAATCGCATTTTGGTTTTATACAAGGTTGACTTCAAATGTTCAAAATGTTCTGTCAGTACAAAATGATCGAAGTTGGAATTATTTACAATAGTTTCAAAAAGAGGTGCCAGTGTTCAACTCCAAAGAAGTAATTGTTGACAGTTGTGAAGACTTAATGATAAGGTTCAACATTTGCGGAACATACATTCAGATATTTCTTTCAAAAACAGTACATTTCCCATAGAAACAGTACTTGCCTTCCAGCTGAAAGTATAACACTAAATTCTACAAAGTGAGCTCAATCTATAGCATTTATGGCAATCAAATAATCCAGAATAATACTGAAAATGTAAATACAAGCGGTCCCAAAATAGGTCCCTGAGGGGCTCCGTCTTACATCGAAATCCTCCTGTTCTGTCCAGTGCTTGTCATTTAAAGCGCTGTGTAAAAGTGATTGTCATCTTTCTCTGCGCTCAAGTCGAGTCCCGGTCCACATCCATCTTGTGCGGCATTAGACTTTCAAACGCCTGTGTGAACGAGGGCTGTGGACGGACCACGGCGATGATTGCACTGGTTTCCTATAGTCTCCAGTGGCGCACCCCTGACCCCGAGTGTGTAATCTATATTTTCAGAATAATACAGAGAAGCCAAGATGTTCAAGGGCATAACCCTCTAATCTACTCCACTTGCCTTGTGCTGGGATTGTCCACTGCAGCCACTCCGAAAGCGTTTGGAGAGAAAACAGAGAGAAAATCTGAGCAAAGCGGCCTGCTGGAGCCTCACAGCTGATGGTAAATGCACTGTTAGAGAAGAAGTGGGAGCAAAATTGGCAATGTATCAGTGCTAGTAGTCTAAGTACAAAATAGTAGGGATTGTTATGTAGTACTTCTGATTAAATTGTGTTATTGTGCCTTTTCAAACACAGTCGTACAACAAAAAAAGCTGTCATTATACATTTGTTGAACATTTTGAGATCATTTCATACTTTCAAAGGTCCTCGGCCCAGTTTTCTAACCATGACTAAGACGTGTTTCTGATAGAATTGTTGGCCTGTTATTCACTTTTGTTGAACCATGAATGAAAAACAACTGTTATGGTAATGATAAATTGTTATTCTCATCCAACAAAGCACCTGATTGGACAATGATTTATGTCCCTGGCAACAAGTTGCCTTGAAAAGCATTATGTAATATCTTTGATATTTTGCTTCTCACATAAAATTGCTTTTACATTACACTGCATGGTGTTAAAGGCATTATGAAATTAAGTACGAGTCCTCAAAACTTTTGAGGTCAGGGACCCCTTATCAGTATGAAAATATCCCAAGAACCGCCCCCTATCAGGCTTCACAATGGCATCAAAACAAAATTTAGACGTTCAAACCACGTTTATAACCAAATGTGGATCAAAACTTTCTCAAATTTCAAAAACATGGCATGTTTGGAATTGTACATCATTAAAAATGCACTTAATGATCTGTGTTGTCACTCTTTTTTTTGGGGACCTTCAGCACTTTGAGAACCAATGAACTAAAGGAAATAAAAGTCAGTTTCATTATCTCTGAGCAGGGGCGCAGCAAATTTTGGGCCCCAGGTACAAATCTTCTTGGTGGGCCCCTAAGACATAATTTTGTATTTAATTTATTTATCTCGGCAAATTTTGTAATTATTGTTCATTATTAATAATTTCACTTTTGCAAGGATATACACCCTATTGTTTGTACATATTCCTAACAAACAAAGATAACTGATGTATAGACATCTTGAGAAGGTACTGGGTAATATTATAATTCAGTGCTGTTTGTGTTTGCAATAACTACCAGACTAATTTTACAAACATCTTGAAATATATCATTACAGTAAGAAAATACACTAACTGCAAATTAAAATCACTAGTTTTATTTGTTAACAACTTGGCTAACATGTGAGCAATAATCTTCCATCTTAAAGGGGTGATGTCATGCATAGTCAGTCTCGCAAGGACTTTACTCAACCACAATATATCTTACAAAATAGAATAAAGTGTAGAGAAATGCAACTGAGAAAAAACATCAAGCTTTTGAGAATCCTTCCCTGCCCTGATACTATGTGTATCGGTACTTGGCCTGGAGTAGCTAGCTGGAGGAATCCACCTTCTGAATTGGAGCGCTATGAGGTAAAGAATGCTAACCAAAACAACGCTATGGCAGAATTTACATTAGCACAGAACAGCTGTCTCTTACTGTAGCAGATAACGTATATTTGCAGAGACAAACAACTAGAGATGCACCAGCTTGTACTCTGCTGTGTTCCCATTTAGCATTACGGCCATTTGTCACCTGTTATTATCTATAAATATCCGCCGCAATGTGAGCGTAGACGTGTTTCCCTTGAACTGTTGTGTGCTAGCCGCGCTCCCTGTTTGCGGGTTAATTGTACACTTAACTCCAACACTGGGAATCACACCTCGACATGCTGTAAAACCTCGCAGTGACAGGTGCGAATGTGTCCGTGCTACATCATGCAATTAATATCCTGTCGCCTGCCAAGCCACCTCACCTCGCCGCCTCGCCCACCCGGAGCAGGCAGGCTTCGTCAGGCGCGGGACGTCGAGAGAGAGACCAACAAATATCCAACATATGCTTCACACAAAGAGCAGTGACCTCCCAAGCTCCAAACACAACGCTAAACGAGCAACTTTTCTCTGTGGGGTAGTCAATAACCACACAGCCCCAGCCCCGGTGTCAGCCTCCGGACCGGCCAGCATCCACGTAATTAATTAGTCCATGTCTGGTCTGCTCAGAGAGAGAGAAAGGGAGAGAGAAGAGGAGGGAGACAGGAGCTGGGGGCATATGTAGTCATCCATTACCCGTGCGGTACAGGGTCAGCGATCCTATGCCTGCCCACTTCCACACGGCGCCATTTCAGAAAATTGCCTTTTGGGTTAAAAAATGGTGCCTGGGGGAAGCTGTGTCAGTCAAAGACAATTTGATTAATATCAATCAGAGTTAGAAGACAGCGGATCTATACGGCCCCGGGCGGACGCAGGCGGGACGAGTCTGAGGTAAGTCAACAGGCAGAGAACAGCAAAACCAAGCGCCAACATGTAAGAATTTACTAGTTTTGGTTGATAATGTAGATATAAAAAAGTACAATAGATTGAAAGGTCGACTATAAAAGCTACACAGACTCTAAAACTCATACAAGACACCTGTTTTGGACAAAGGCAGCGGCATTATTAACACAAGAGGTCAAACAATTGCAATTTTCATTAGTAATACACTTTATTCGTAAATATTCTCCACGTAGAGGCCTTTATTCGCCATACCGCAACCTTTATTTGATTAAAGAAGTATCTACAAAGTATAGGAATAATTGTTTGGCTGACAAGTTGATGGACAGTAATAGATGAAGCACAGAGAAATGCAAATCCGGTATAACCTATACATGCAATACTCCTGCTAGCTATTCCTGACTATAAAACTCAAGATCCAGCACTCTATAGTCACCCAATGTCGACAGCTTGCCACGACAGAACTGAACTTAGACCTTTACCTTAATAGTTACACAAGATTATAGCTTGAAGTTTGTTTTGGATCAAACATTGTTATAATAAAAGTGATATTAGGATGTGGCCCAGAAGGTTAATGAGGTTTTCTCTCGTTTGCAAAGGCCTTTGACAAGACTGTATATTGTTAAAGTACACTTTAGCACTGCTATTAACAATTATATTGCTAATCGATCAATCTAACGACTGTTCTTTTGTTTAATGATTTTGTTGTTGTTGCAAAATGTCCGAAATCATGAGATTGTCACAAAATGTCACTGAGATGAGGCGAGGAAGTACATGTAGACAAAAAAGGTTAATCACCAAAAGCATAAATTGTACATGTTTGGTTTTAATTGTGCAAACTCCAGAAAAGGTTTTATAACAAAAGTCCAGCTAACTATTATTCGATTATTAAATTTATGGATTATTTAAATAATCAGTTAGTTTAGATTAACTTCTTGCAGCTCGAATACACTAAAATAGTACACTTAAAATTTTGCTTAACAACAATAGCAAATTTAGCAACGTGCTCCTTGCCAAATCAAATCTGAGTGTCATAACAAAGTGTAGAGATGTGGCTGATGTGTGCTTTTGTATCAGAATAAAAGGTCTAAAACAAAGCACAGATTGCAGGTTGGAGTCTGGTGAATGTGCAGCTCTCTGATCCTCTCCGGCCTCTCGTTTTCCATTTTGTCTGGCTTTTTTCACTCCTGTCTCAGCTCCAATCAGCCCTGTCTATCCCCACATCACCAGACCTACCACATTACACCCCCCTCGCTCCCTCCTCGGCTTCTCAGATCGCCCTGTGCGAAAACCAACCCCCGTGTGGAGACTGGGACCGAATCAATCTGAGGGCGGCCGAGACAGACAGCCAACACATCAGTCTGCCTGCGGTCACACACACACACACACTCACACACACACACTCACACTGCTGTGGGCCAGTGCTGAGTCAGGAGCACCAAACAGGACATTCTTCTGCTCTCGACTGGTCTTTAATTCAGACACTGATTTTATAACTAACCAGGACTCATAATCCTCTCCACAATGGAAACAAAAGCTAGGGTTAGCTACAGAAAGAGGAGGTTTAGCAGGCGACTCTAACAATTGATCTGGTTGAGGTTTGACTGTTGACATGCATGAGACCAATGCCAGAGAGCAGTGGCTGAATATTAACAAGTTACATAAAAAGTAGCCGTTTAGACAAATCAGAAACCATCTCGACTCCATAAATTACAGCTTTTTACAAAGTTTTATGCAGTTTAGCCATTTTCTGTTCATAGAAGCATCAGAAACTCTGCAACAGTTTAAGTGAAATGAACGATTCCCCTGGCTAGCTCGCCACAAATTGTGCAGCATTTGCCCCTATGTGCCCCTTCTGTAAGACTATTGGCATTAGAGCGGGTAAACCAAGGATACCTTGAGCATAAAAAGACAATATCCGCTTGTCTCTATCCTCCAGAGCATTGGCTGCATTGATCTCTCTGCTCCTCACCATTCTGTGCATTTCCAAAACTCTGCACTTCTGCGTTGTCTGTGTGGGGTACAGCGTTTTAATCACGAGCGCGTATAGCACATCAGATTAATGGAGAAATTTGATAAACGTCTCCTATTCTCAGGCCGAATTTTGCCAAGTCAGGAGTTCGGGGGCGGCCCCGCGAGCGACGGGAAATGAAGAATTAGAGCGGAGATGAGAGAAGTGAGATGTTTGAGGTCATCTCTTTTTTTTAAAAATGACTTTTAATCAGAATTAAAACCGTCTGCAATATCCCGCTGATGATTTCATTACCGTGGAATCAAGATGTCATCCATTTTGAAGACGGGGACGTCACAAAGACTCCTGGTTCAGAGGGATTTGCACATTTCCAAAGCGAGCTGCCATAGAAGGAGTAGTCATCAGCAGACAAGACAGGCCTCATCAAATATTCATGTTTGAAATTTTCTCGCCGCAAAGTGAGCTCTCACACATTTAATTTTTAATGAGCATTAAATATCCCCAACAAAAACTAATTGACGTCCCTTTAACTGCACGGGTTAAGATTACAGACAGTAATTAAGCTCACCTGCAGCGCCTGTCTCAGTCGCATTTAAAGGATGTGAAAATACAGCCATCTCAACGTGACATGTAATAAAAATCACAGCCACAGCAGCCACCGAGAGTCAAAACATGACAATTCAGAGGAACATGACAACGGTGCATGACGAGGGACAAGTACAGGATGTTTCCATAATATAAAAGTGGTTAAAAAGCTGTTTATTCAAAGATAAATCATTGCTTTAGCTGAAACAGGCCCCTTCTGTGGTGTTTTTGAGGTACACTCCTGAACGTTTTTCTTTGGAGACAAAATGGAATTTAATTTGCAGGAGAATAACCAAATGTAATAATGTAAAGAATGGAAATGGAAACAGAAAAGAGAGTTTACTTCGCATAAATTGTATATTTTAAGGGAACAGTCTCTGGCTATTCAATGTACAACTGAATTACAACAAGTTAATTGATTAATTGCAACTAATCAATTATTGAAATGAAGGTAAACTTAATAAATTATCGAATAATTGCTATCTTGTCTTTATACAGACTCCAAAACATACCATGTGCTGAAAGAAGAGGTTTTATGATTCTGAAAGGAAACTGGAATATGTATGTTTTTGATTATGACATTTTTTTGTCTGTGACTATCAAGATCGACTCATCTCAGTGATTTTTATTTTATTTTATATTTTCAGGCCTTCCGCAAGCTAAGGCTTGATTAGTTTTTTTGTTTTTAGTTTTAGTTTAGTCTTTAATTGAAGGGACAATGTACAGAGACAATAAACTCATAAAATTAGAGATGTTCCGCATCAGATTATAGCTAGTTTCCATCTGCAGTCCCTGATTTACAAGAATAAATAGTACAGTGTAAACAACAAAAGATTAGTAAGATCAATTCACAAATTGCACTCTGACTCAAGCATCTCACACAGCACCACACATGAACAGAAAAAAAGTATTTACAACATTTGTCTTATAGAATATACATGACCTACCTAATTACCTTTCACTATTAAATCAGTCCATAAGCCACTTATCTCAGTTACATATACAAATATATATTTACATACTATACACATCATCACTAGATAAGTAATCCTTAGTTGAAGCCCTAAACTGAATTAAAGTTGATGAAAATGTTGTATTATTAGAGTGGATTTACGCCAAATGCTGAAGTTATATATCATTTCTTCACCATAAACAATCAGCACACAATGTTTTTTCTTGATTTACCACTCCTTACACTTTCTATAAATTACCAAAACATAAACAACCGTGAATCCCATCAGAGTTCACCATCTACTATAATCCTCGTCTCCCATGTTTATTTCCAAAACAGCTCATGAATCAGCACAAAAAAAAACCTATTTGGACATGTTGAGAAATGCTCTTGAATTAGATTGCCCACTTCCTCTTGTCTCGGGGCATTTGCAGAAGCGGACCGGAGTTCTGCTTCATGAAACTGATCACATCCCTCTTTGTGCTCCCCGACAGTGGCCGGCGCTCATCACTTACACAGATTGCTTGTTTTGCTGCTCCCCTCTGACAATGTCACCAAGCCGCCGTAATATTGATGGTGAAATTATTCTATTTATTAGTTAATCTTTGCCAGTGTGCCGCGGCCGGACCGGAGCGGCACAGTGAACCGTGTCGGCGCTAAGCGAGGATGACACGCGCACAGATGAAAGCCGTGTCATTCATTTGCCGCTGACAGACAGAGTATGCTAATGTCCGAGCGTCGTTAGCTTTAGCGGCGAGGACAGCGGCCCGGAGCGGTGCCCGCAGGGACCAATGGGGATTTAAAGCACTGCTGTTTTAGATTAGTTATGACAGACTCGCAAATGTGGCACTAGATGCTCTCAAATTGGCTATTTTACTACGTACAGGTGTTTTATTATGTTTACAAGGTGCATTTTGGGTCAAATTTGTCGGTTATATAGGGTTGATAAGCATTTCTTTGCAATGTTATTTCCCAGCTGACTTTCTAATGCAACCCGGAAATGGCAAAAACATAATGTATTTTGTAGTTTTAAATGCAGAAGCTTAAAGCAATACTATGTAACTTTCAGGAGGTGACACGGTTTGTCAAGTACGAGTCGGGTTCGTGGAGACGCGAGCCTACTCAGAGTAAGGACACGTTTGTTTTTTTTTCTGTTTTGTTTTTCAGTGCAATAAAAATAACCAAAAAGGCAAAAAATAATGGCTTTTAATATCACTTTACCTGCTATTTATTGCGTACATAACCATAGCCATAGCCACTAAATGTAAATAATAGTTTTGTAGCCTTATATTTTTGCTCAATCTGCATTAAATTAGTCTGTTTTCATTGTTATCGTGAAATTGTACTGCATATTTCTCCTGCTTTTCTTGAATTTTGCATGTCAACACTGGAATTCCCCATTGTGGCACAAATGAAGGTTCTCTTATCTTATTTTAGTCTAATTTTGGATACAAGTTACTTAAAATTATTCTGTGTGTTTGTGTTTTGTGATTTAATGCAACTTTTCCTGTTGTGTAAAGCACTTTGAATTGCCTTGTGTATGAATTGTGCTCTACAAATAAACTTGCCTTGCCTTAAAGTACTGGGTCTTGAAGTTGTTTGAGACCAACTAAAAATAACGTTACAATAAATTTATCTTGGCAACTTTTACGACCATTGAAGATTCAGCATGATTTCATTCTTAAGAAAAAAACAATTTAAAAAATGTATACAAATTACAACAATAAGAAGATGCATTACGCTTGTTAAGTCATTTTGAGTTTAATAATTTCATTCTCATCATGTTGGGAGAAAATGCTATTATAGACAATCAGATCTGCAGTTGGGGATGCAGAAGAAACAACCATAGTGTTTATCAAAAACTTTAAAAAGTAATTAACTCATAAAAACTAAACTCTCTACATGGTGTTTTATTGTCTACCGTTCCTTGTCATTTGTTGTTATAATTTTAGAACTAAATGGGTAAATTTGCATCTTTCTTCGTACAATAACTTTTCTTGTCTCAATGTAGATGTTATTGCTTTTCCTAGAAAGTTTCACAGTATGGCATTTTAAATCATATATCATGTCCATGGAGACAAGCAGGTGACGCAACCAGACCAAGTCACAGGTTAGATCAGAAGAATGCTTTTTTTTTTCTAGTCGTTTCATTCTTTTTCCATTAAAAACAACTGTAATTGAAAGTTTAATGCCATACTCTGGAACATTACGGGCAAACCAATGACATATCACGGACACAATCAGGTGGTGGACCCTCTGTCAGTAAAATATTACATTGTGCATGTTTAAATAAATACATTTATCACTTTTGAATCAGAAAAAACTTCAATTATTACATCGGGAAGTTCAAAATCTGACCTTTTACACTAAATATGGAGTGTATTTTTCAACTGTAACATTCTGTATGCCACTTTTTCGTCTTCCCCATTTCCATAATAACTGATAATATTATTCAAACACATTGCATCTGAAATATCTTTGTTAAACAGTGGAAATTACACCTCACAGCAATGACTGATGTGTTGGGCCTAAAGTCTTGGCATGGAGCGTTTTCACTCCATTAGTTACACAGCCGTTTTGCATAAATACATAGGTTTCCCGCTTTAATTGTTTATACATTTGACTGTTTTTCCATTGGGTTTCCGTCTGTTTCCACTTTTATTTAATTCTTGTGTGTTGCACCGGTTTTGGTTTGCCATTTGTCTGCCCGGGCTGTAATGTATCACCAGTTTATACCTGTCTGCGCCGGGTGTTTGGTGCAAAAGCCATTCGGAGGCACGAGCTCGGAACAGGGGGGTTTCTCCTCGTGGACGGTGATGGAGTTTAAAGGACCGGCGTTATTATGCTTCATCGTGGCTTTTTAAACACACCGGGACGCCTTTGCATGATCACATTTTGGGTTTTACAACTTCAAATATTGTATATTTGTGCGGAAAAAGTTGTTTTGAACGTCTGGACGCTCTGTTTGGTACCTTGTCCTGGCAACAGTCAGATGTGGCCGAAATGTGTATTCAGGTAAAAGTTACGCGACTTTAAAATAAAAATACTAAAGTAGACATAAAATACTGCACAGATTCTGGAATTTCCAAAGAATAGACGCAAAATAGAGTTCCAAAACAGATAATAGTTGAAGGAAAGGTGCAATAAACAACGCAAATGTTCGACTCATTTAATAATAACAACATAAAGCTTTGTCACCATTAGATTTAGTCACAGTGGGATGAGAAACCAACACTTTTACTTTATTTTTTACTTAAAATGCAATATTACTCAAGTATAAGTAAGAAAACTACTCTTCAAAAAGTTACATGAAGTTTGTAATAGCCAAAAACATGTAGAGAACACATGATTGAAACGCATAACTTTATATAAAGGCTAATTTTGAGTAAATATGAGATCTTGCATAGTCATGGGCTCGTCCCAAACATGGACATTTAAGAAGAGTGCAACTGGGATGGAATCAGGCATAAACTAAGTTCGAGGCACAAAATATCACAGGAAAAAAAATATATATATATATCCCTGGAGCTACCATCTTAATGTAGAGGTAATTTTTTGTGAAAATTAACAACAAAAATGTCAAATGTACCCATTGCAAAGCACCAACGTGAATTTTTCTCTGTCTCTACTATTGAGCTCAGGATCGTGACATCACACAAAATTTAGGCCAGTGTTACATTTATGGAGAGTTTAAGATGCTTAATACTAAACTTAGCGTTAATTTAAAAGTTGGTATCGCTTTAGATTAAGGTTCCTTAGTAAACTATTTATAATGCATTAATAAGCATTTATTAACGGGATAATTGAACATATTGTAATAAGCAGCTCATTGATGCTCTGTACATGCAGTTTACTAACACAAACATGTTTTTGGTTAATGGTTATGAGCATGTATAAGGTATTATAAGCGCATGAACAAGTAAATAGTAGTTATTAACTCCCTATTAATAGTTTACTAAGGAACCTTAATCTAAAGCATTACCCAAAAGTTTTCTAAAACTATATATTGCTAAATATATTTACAAGAAGTGACCCAGCAGTTTATTAGGTTCTTCCATGGATTTTTGTTCACTTTTTTACATTGTTTGCTAATGTACACACCGACAACAAACATGGCGGATTTCCATGGTAACGGCTGTTTTTCGATGTTCTATCCCGAGCTCTATTCACCCATTGAAGAACCCTGCACTGTATCGTATCTGCTGCTATTAAAGACTTAAGGAGTTGATGTCCAATCTCTAGTCTCTTCATGGCATTCTGCTGTTGTGTCTTTGAGCAATACACATCCCTCATCTATACACTGTGGATGAAGAAATTCTTGGTCGACTAAAGACATGCTCTGGACATTGATCAGTCGACAAAAATCTGAATTTATGAATGGCCACACAGGTTTTCCAACCAGTGTGCCGGGAACACTAGTGAGCTTTAAGGGACTGCCAGGTTTGCCTTCAAAAAAAGACAGATTCATAGATTTAATTGAAAGATTTGCCATTTTCAAGTGTCCTGAGTAACTTCTTTATCAAAAAAGAAAGCAAAACAATCACAAAGCCAGAAATGAAAGAACCAGACACAGTGGCATGGAGCATATTTTCTACTTTAAAGACCACTTTTCCTCCCCGAAATGTTGTGATTTGAAAATGGTTTTGACAATGCTTTGCCATGGAATAGTTTCAACCAAATAGTGTGCCATAACTCAAAAACACTGCATTACAGAACAAACGGACAGACAATAAACGTGTACATTACAACAGGTAAATACACGGGGTTGGTTTAGAGCCTGGATTGCTATGGGAAATAAACTTGTTGAAATAGTGCATCATACTTCAGTGATTCGACCGTGTATCTGTACTCAAAGTGCACTAACACAACCACGACGTCCTACAGTACACATATTTACACAGAAAACGTGTCGTAGACATTGTATTTATCTTTAAAAAGGCAGATTAAACCAACAATTCTCTCCCAAAGTTCAAGAGATTGCACTCCATGACTTCTCCTTTCTTCAGTTGTCAATGTAAACCAGGGGTGTCCAAACTTTTTCCATCGAGGGCCACATATTGAAATATAGACCAAGCAGAGGGCCACAAATCAGTCGTGAAACGTTCAAAAAAGCTGCATTTATCTGATGTTTAAGTGCCTCCACACCTAAATTCAGTCTCTGCCTTTATATCAGCTCTGTGTCGCATCAAAATGTTAGGTATTTAGGTTAGAATTCTAGAAAAATTTAAATTTGCTGTAAAAAGTACTTCTCGGGACAATGTGGGCCAATTTACCAGTAAGCCTGAGGGCCAAGAAAAATTGGTTCAAGGGCCGCATTTGGCCCCCGGGCCTTAGTTTGGACATGCCTGATGTAAACCCTTCACAATTCCCCCAAAATTCTTAGTCGATTAATGGAAAATTTGTTCGATCAAGACATTTCTGACCAATTAACAGACTGAACAACTCAAGCTCTACAGCCCTAATGAGCAGGAATCCTTCACCACTTAAAGAATCTGTATTGCTCGCTAATAAAGAGTTTGGCTTTGAGATCAAACTCTAAGCTTATTGGCTATTCAAACAGTCTTTGCTGGAACTGTCCAACACTGCGATTACTAATTCAATAAAAGGCTCTAAAAATAGTTCAGCTTTAATTACCCGAGCCGGGGCTGAAATCTTGGCGCGAGTTTGACGCGGGGAGCTCGATACGCGGAGCCGGGAGCCAGGGTCGCGGCCTGCCACCTCCGACTCAACTAACACTAAACTCTGGAAATGCCACTCGTCAATGCGGCAGCGCACCTTTGAGGGCAATCGACGCCCCGCGAGCTCCTCAGATCACACGGCTGTTTAGAGAGCGGTAATTGCGCCGTATGGATCTGCGTTTGTCCAATTAATGCGACGATGATATGTTCATGTAAAATCTATGCAAGCAAAAGGTCAACGCGATGGGCTCGGGTTTATTACAGCGGCGGGGAACGGTTTTGCGTCTATATCTTGCAAAACGGTTGAAATGAAAGTATGTTAAGGCTGCTAAACATGTTGACTGTTGGAATGACATTGAAGATTGTGAAAATCGTGGTTTAGCTTAGGTCAGAATTCCATTGTCAAAATGTGAATCTTTGCATGACTTTATTGGTTCAGCAATTGTAGAGTATCTTACTTCAAAAAGGTTCATTTGGTCTTCCAAGTTATTTATCATATATTCTTTTAAACGGAGCGGTGTTTCAGCACAAGGCATCCGGATAATGTCAGGTTATGAGAAAACACAGCCCTGGTTTGTTGAAAAGAATATATATCTGACAGTTTCTATTCGGGAATGTCTCTTAAAATGTGACATCTTGTCTTTGTGCATTGGAATCACAATATTTTAATGGATAAAATATATAAAAACATTGCAGGTTTAAAGGACATATGGAGTATTTCTATTGTTTGGATTTAAACTTGCTCTCAAATATGTTTACTTTGGCATTTGATGGTTTAGAACTTAAAATAATAAACTGTAAACCACATGCCACACATAACTTTCTCAGTCAGCGTTCCCTCATCAGGATTTGGTATTAAGGCTCCTTCTACTGGCAGAGGAGGGATTTAACCATGAGGAAATAAACAACGCTAGCTAACGTAAACACGCAGATCTAATTAACAAACGAGTCTGGCGATGATTTATGGAAAACAGCACACGGCACCTCCAGATCTGTGTCTTTGACGTCAGAAATCTGGGGAATTTGAAACGGAATATATTGTGAGGCCAGATCTTCAACTTCGTAATCAGAATTAATGAAACACGCGGGAATTAAGCTAAATACAACTCTAGCTCTTGATGCGGGAGCGATGTTATAACATGGTTTAAAGCTGGGTAAAAAAAAAAAACGTCAATTGCAGTATATATTTTCCTGTAAAAATGAAAGATTTAAACCTGTAAACCCTTTAGAGTTTGAATTTTCTTCAACAACAACCTGAAAACTGACCCGCTTTAACACAATTTGGCCACTTAACCCCCAAATAAACAAAAACAGCAACACTTTGCCAGACTTTTTCCTTTATTATGCAAAGCGGTGTAACATCACCCACAAATCCCACTTCATAGAAAGCCAGTCTGACCAATCAAAACTGTTGATCTATTGGAATACGTTCTCTTGCCGGCCATATGTCTGCCACGCAAAATGACTCATCTTTAATCCACTCAGACAAGACTAAATCATCGCATTAAACAGAAGCACATTATTATTATCACTACCATTAAAACCGCACTTCAAACCCAGTTTCCGCTCTCTCACAGCGGTCCTCCCTCTGCAAAGACTGCGCTTACTTGTTTACTAATTGAGTCTTTTAACTTTGGATTAGGAGTATTTAAATGTCTCATTACGGAGCGTCTCATCTGCACAAGGAAGAGAGAAAGCCCAAAATGTCTGCCTTAAACAGATGTGCGCAATCACAGTAACGTATTAGTGATTGTACACATCTGTTACCGACACAGAACCAGAAGACGCCTCAGCCCCGGCGTAATGACTATCCCCAGTTTGTTTACTACCATTAAGAGCGGAGTAATTCATGCATTTTCTTTCGGATTTCCCTGTGAAACCATCGCTCTGTGGCGCAATAGGACGCGGCAGCGATGTGGAGCGGGTCCATAACTGCAGCCAAGATCATGTTACGCCGTGGTTTGTCAAAGTAATGCTTCGCACATAGCATTACGCGGCGCATGTTTGTGGATGAAATGGAGGAGCATGGGTCTTCGGGGTCCAGCAATTCAAACAGATAGCAAATATGAAGACTGCAAAACTACTCGCACGTTATTTTCAGGAATATGTGCCTGGCATGGTTAAAGTCTGTGGAACAAAAAACAACTGGGTTTGAACCGCGTAGTCGTAACTCCGAGGGTGAAGTTCGGAAGTCGCTCAGAAATCTATCTTTCTTTGACTTTTTTGAGCTTTTAACCATGTCATAACATTGTTCCTCCATGAAAAACAAACATGGAGTATATTTAGCTCCATTCATGCTTGTTTCGGCAGTCATCTATACAAAGCAGTCATCTCTGAGCCCCAGAAATCACTCCATTTCAATCTTCTACAGATAGTTACTGTATAAAAGGTAGAATGCACGAGTGTCTTGCACATTTTTGAAGTCTAAGAGACGTTTTAGCTCATCTGGGGTCAAATTATGATCGCAAAGCACAGATGGCTCTATAAGCTTAACAGTCACGTTGCCTAATGGCTTATGTCGAGTTAATTGAAATCATGTTCAAAAAACAAATAAAAGGCACACAAATGCATAACATGTCCACTTAATGCCCTTTCTGATAACAAAGACGAATGACTAAATAATTTTAGTATTTCTGGCTTTACAATTTTTACTTCCAGCTATTCAAACAGACCGCAAATATGAAGACCGCAAAACTACTCGCACGTTATTTTCAGGAATATGTGCCTGGCATGGTTAAAGTCTGTGGAACTGAAAGAACTGGGTTTGAACTGCACAGTCGTAACTTTGAGGGTGAAGTTCAGAAGTCTTTTTTGAGCTTTTCACCATGTCATAACATTGATCCTTCATCAAAAACATAGCTGTAGTAAGTTGTTTCGTTCAATTTATGCTTAGAAAGACTTGAATTTATCATTTTCATCTGGATTTGAGTAGTTTTGACAAAATGAGATTTAATTGCTGATATGATGCAGAATATTTAACTTGTTTCAAAGTATTTCTGACTGATCATGCGATAATTTACCTTAAAATAAGAAAATGTATTTGCCAATGGGGTAAGTAAAAAGATCTTAAAGTGACTATGACAGGTTGGACTACTCATTTAACTAAAATGCAGTTTAGATAAATACATTTCAAATTCTGCTCAAATCTTTACTAATTTTAAGCTCTTTTTTTCCTGGTTGTAAATGATGACATCACACTAGGAAATCACCCAAAAAACATCCTGTACACCGGGCCAAAACTCATCTAATATTACAGATTTTTTCATTTGACAAAGAAAAATACATGTGAACATCTTTATTTTGTTGAATCAAAGTTTAAAAAGATCAAAAAAGTAGTTTACTTTGTGTAAATTATGCATAACTTGTAATTTTCAGCACATTTTTCAACTTTTTCTCCACAAACATCTACTCGATTGGTGTAAAGCTATTATTTATATTTACAAGAGGTATTAATACACTGAACAAAGTCAAAATTAGAAGAAAAAAAACAAAAAAAATCAGTCATACGCAGTTTAACCCATTGGCAAATTATTTGGCTCGAAGAAATAATGTATTAAACAAGTCAGAAATGGATTGAAACAAGCAAAATAATCTAGTTCCATCAAATAAATAGTCTTAATCATAACTAACCATAACTAATCAAAATGTCTAAAATTAAGATGAATATCCTTCAATCAAGACATTTTTCCTCATCTAGAAATTCATTTTCGCAGCGTATTTGTTTTCCAGGACGTTTTCCCACTTTCCTAAAACCGCTATGTTCATACTTTAGCCATCGATATTGATCCTGATGCGATGTCAAATAAGTATTTGTACAATCAGCACAATTGTACATGCGTTTTGGGCCGTTTTATCGAATCGTTGACGAGCGGCAGTGATTAAACGCCCTCCGAAACGGTCACGTGAAGTTTGCAAAGCGCGGCGGGATAACGGCGGCTGACAGAGTTGTGATTTATCGCGAGGAGTTCATGTTCGGGATCGATGCCGGCGCGTGATCAGTCATCCGACCGCAATGATAATAGATAAACCCGGATTCAGGTGAAGCGTGACACATGAATCTCCATTTTCGGGCCAATCCGCTCTAATTGCGCGTTCAACATCTGCGATCGACCGACACGACAACATGGATCCTTCTGAAGTCCTCTGCTCGTCGTTTGTCCGTTCATTTTCTGACAGTAGGTGTTGAACGAGCGGAATGTGGGGGTAAAGATTCAGATGAAACAGGGCAGTTGTTTTTGACTGAATTGTACTTTAGATTTGGTTTTAATCGCGTACATTTCATTCGGTGAATTCAAGGTTGCATCGGAAAGTTTGGGTTTTCTTATTTACACATCGATGACTGTAATGTTGTCTGGTGGGTTCCCAAAATTCTGACGCGGGAACCCCCAAAAATAACTGTGCTTCGACCCTGGACTCCCACATAGAACGGAATGAAGAGTTTATCATGTGCGGTTTTCAATTTAAAAATTCATAATACACAATGGTAAGGAGCACAATTCGTACAAAAGGCAATTCAAAGTGCTTTACACAACAGTATAAAATCACGTTAAATGAGTAAACAGATTAAGAAATACAAATATCAATTTAAAAAATAAACAAATAAAAGAGAAGAGTGGAGATAAATTAAGTTTTGTGTCTTGAAATGGTCCTTTAACCTCGTCTAAATGTTACAGATTTCTCTATTTTCACGTTCTTTTTCCTTACTTTCTGCAGCTGCAACATTCAACATGCCTTTTTAATTCGGTTATTTGTTTTGTTTGCTTGGTCTTTTTGGACAGAATTCTCTTTTCAGCATAATTTATTTAGTTTCGCGATGCCATCAGACGCCGTCACTCATCCTTCCATTAAATCCCTTCGCTTTACACTTTTATTCACAAATATTACATTTTCTTCATAAAAATCCTTTACACGACAATCTTTAAACATGCTTGAGTAACTTTACTTATATCAGGTTTCAGAAACAAAAAACAAATGTCTTTTATAAAAGAAACAGCCTGATACGGCAGATTAACTTGGCTTTGGCTCCATCTAGTGGCTGCAGAGGGAATTATTCAAGTTTACACTTTGTAATGCCGTGTTCCGCCTTCTTGATCAAGCGCACATGTAATGATCGTGATTGAAATGCTCAGGACGAGTCTGAAGATCATTTATGGACCTAAAAACAACACTGAAGATTTTCAGAGCCATGTGACACAAGAAAATTCAGAATGAAGTGTTTTTGACACTCAGGAGAGGATTTTCAAACCAGGATTAATGAAACAAGCGTGAATGACGCTAAATGCAACTCCAGGTGTGTTTTTGTTGATGGAAGATGGTTCAAAGAGTCATAATATTTCCATAATGTTTGTTCTTTTGGAACTATTGGTCTGGTGGGTCAGAATGTGCCACAAATGGGGTCAAAAGTGTCAAAAATCGGATTCTAACGGAAACTAAAACTGTCAAAACTAGATACTCATTTTACTGAAAAAAACAAAAGCAAAATTTGACCTTTTCCTGAGCAGTTATGATTTTTAAATTAATACACCACAAGGTAAAGCAAGTGCTATTATTTTGACAGTTGTCAGACTAAAAAAGAGCATTTTATTTTTCATCATTGTTGCATCAAAATAGGTCCTGAGCATCAAGCATATTCCTTAGTCTCGAAATGGAGTTTGAAACTTTTAACTGGTCAAAGTTTTTTTCTAAGTATTACTTTTTTTTGTCCTTAAACATTCTCTCCATGAAATACTTTGTCACTTTGTCTGAAATACAGAAACATTACAAAATATGGAAATATTGTCAGAAGTCAGTGTACTTTATAGAAATACCACCATCAGAACATAGAGGTTATACTGACATTCTTTTATTCCTACAATGTCGTCAACATTCCGACTGAGTGACAAAGTTTTGGGCTGCACAAACTGATTTAAAAAAAAACACAACTGAACATTTGAACATGGACAAATGTGAGAAACTCTTGACAAAATGCGATGTTTCTTAAAGAAGTGGTAATAACAAATCAAGAAGTGTTGTCTTTTTCATTTATTTTTTTGCCTCTCTCTCTGGTCTTGATTTTTTTGCTGTTGTGATCTTTAAAATGTCTAAAAATACAATTAAAAAAGGTAATTTGTTCACTCTATTTGACCTTGGTGCCATTTGATGAACATGCGTCCGATATCCAGATCTTGAGTTTAGTTTAGTCTTTGTCAGGGTCCATGTACAAATTAATTAATCTTATAAAAGAAAAGAGGATCTAAATTTAGCGACTGCTGTTTTCCCTGTGCAGTCCCTGGACAGGTGAGACACAACTCATTTGCACTGTTTTACAGCTCGTCGTCTTTGGCAGAAAGACTATAAAATGTCACTATTAAACATTTGTAACATTGGGTACAAAACATATTACAAAACAGAATATTTCATAAAAGTAATACAAATATTAAAAATACTATGTTAAGTTTTGTAGTGCAATGTAACTTGCCGTTGATTATGAAAAATGTAAGTTTCGAGTGTAATTATGACAAGGCAGAGGATCTTTTCAGGATGATGCAGTTTGGGTTTGGATCATCAATTTTCAGGATTTGTACATGAAACTACATCTAAAAAAAACTTCAGTTGGATTAGAAATGCACGGACCAACTTTTTATGCTCAAAGACCCAATGATAAAACAATGCAATTTAAAGTAAAAATATTCTGCATTTTTCATTTTGTTACTAGTCTTTAAACATGCTCTTGAGAACCTTAAATTTGCCATCTCATGTTTTGAAACAACAATTTGTTAAATGACAGTTTTTATCAGCCTTGTATGAAATGACACTTACAGCACTACAATGAGTGCATCCAGCCAGCAGATGGCGCCAGCGCAAAAACAATCCAGTGAAGTTATCCGTCAAAAAAAAAGCAATAAGGACGATTGACAGTAGCACTTAATCGTGTTTAGACGACAGAAATGCTCAGAACGAGTCTGCCGATGATTTAAGTACTTAAAACAGCAGAATATTCTCGTTTAATTGACGTAGATGATCCGAAAGTATGTCCCGGATCGATGGTGTTCGGCAGGACGTGTGTTTGACGCTCGGAGGGGGGAGGATTTTCTAATAAACATTCCTCAAAACAGTGTGAATGCAACTGAATGCTACTTCAGGTGTGTTTTTGATGACGGAACATTGTTAGAACAGGGTTAAAATCACAAAAAAGTCACTGTAGCAGAATATCTTGTGTTTAAAGAGGGCACGTGAGGTAAAACTAGTGCATTCTTTTAAAACGACCACTGCCATGTCTTACAAACACACGTCTTAGCATCAAACGTTAAAAGAGCATTTTATCTCTCCGTATCTCTAACGCAAACCCCCTTTTTCCCAGCAGCATATTGGAGCCGCTACATATGTGGATTTGATTATGGAGATATGGTTTTTAATAGCGCAGTCCATTTGACGGGAGCATGTTTTGGCTGCGCGCTGATCAGATGCCGCGTGTCCGACACCTGACAAACGCTCACATTTCCAAACATCTGTCACGGCAGCCTGTCAGATCCCCGTATCGCGCGAGATTAATATTTCATCTCTCACTTAAAACCAAAACAGATGTCCGACCGCAAAAACTGCACGGGTAAAACCGCTGCCGTAAACGTATGCATTAGTTACAGCGGGCTAACCAAATTTCAAATGAAGTGTGCGTCTGACATATGCTCCGCGATCAGATTCCGCCGGCGCATAATGAGATATTGACAGTTTTCATTTACGCGTGGGGAGCCGGAGTTATCATTGAGGAGGACGGAACTTTTGGTGCGTTTAATCAAGAGTCCAACTTGTGATTAGTGTGGGAGAGGTACGGAAGCCCCGAGAGGCAAGCGGGGGAAAAAAAAAAAAAAAAAGAATAGAAGGCAAAAAAAAAAAAAAAAAAAAAAAAACATAATAGGAGGCAAGAAGAAAGGAAAAAAAAAAATAGGGCTCAATTTTCGTAGTTCAAAATATGTTTCCTCTTGTTAAAAAAAAATGTTGGTGGGTTTGCATGAAAAAAAAAAAGGCTAAATAATTTTTTTTTTCTCTCATATTTTACTTTTTTACTTAGTCAGTAGGGCTGCAGAATAAATAAATAAATAAATAAAATAAGCACACTTTTTTCTTTAACCTGAACGCGCAAACTAGTGGAAAAATATTTTGAACTGAAAATTGATCTCCATTTTTTTTGCCCCTTCACTTGCCTCTCAGGTCTTCTGTGAAATGTCACAATATCAATTTTTTGTGCTATGATTATTGGGAGAAAATAAAAAAACACAATATGATAACTGAGAAAACAAGTAAACAGCAAAAAAAAAAAAAAAAAATCAACTATTTAATTTCCATTGTATAACACAATACTATTCCTCAAGTTTATGACCAGTTTTATGAAATGAAACAAAAAAAAAAAAGCGACAAAACAGCCAGCAAAAAATGTAATACCAATTGTGACAATTTTAGTCTTAATCATACAAAAAATATATATCTAAATGAATCTAAAAGTATTTGCTTTTGTCACATTAACTTTATTAAGTCATTCAGAAAGTTTGATTTGCTGGTCACAAACTTGAGGAACAGTAACGTGTTAGACAATGGGAATTAAAGAAAATTAAAGATTTTAATGTTGAGTAATTTTCTCAGTAATCATGAATAATCATTAACATTTTTTTCTGTCAATAATCCTAACTTTTTTTTAATATTGTGACATCCCTAACTACGGAAGCCCAAAGAGGCAAGTGAAAAAATAATAAATAAACATTTAAAAATGTAAATAATAAATAATGGGGCTCAATTTTCTAAGTTTAAAATATGTTTCCTCTAGTTTGAGCTTTCAAGTTAAAGAAAAAAAAAAAAAGTTTATTTTGTTTGATTTCATAAAGCTGGTCATTTAATGGTGGCGTTTTCTCACAATAATTGTAACATCTAAATGTGATATTGTGGACATTCCTCGTTCATGATTATATTGTGACCTGAATAAATCCAATAATCAATCAATTCACCGGACCATCGTGACATCCCTTTATGGAGTGAGAGACGCCGATGTAAGACAGAAGGAGTCGAATGTTTTTAAAGCAGTCCTGTCAATCATTGAAAAACAAAACGCAAAAACCTCATGAAACCATGGAGTTAGGGGAGGTCCGGGGAAGTCGGAGTTTGCCTAATGTAAGTTCAGTTTGTTTATCAGTTTTTCATTCAGTGCACAGAAACGGTGACCTACACGAAAGAGGAAATATGTGTAGGTCATGATTTTGCTCTTTAACTTGGCACAAAGTTTGCTTTTTAACTTTGTGCCAAGTTTAAAAGCAAAATCGCCCATTTCCACTTGTAGTCTCTGAACAGATTGATGTAAAAATGCTGGAATACATACAAAACACTCATCCAGACATCAATTTAACTAGTCTCACTTCATAATACTGTCAGTCACACACCATTTACATATAGACCCTGTAAAACTACTATCGTTGCAAAAAAGGTCAAATCCAGACAATGTTTGACAGAATGGAACCAAACTGGCTAACAAACAAATGGAAAACATAAAAAAAGTAGATGTCAAGAAAGCTAACTATTTTAATTCAAATCAATAAAACTACCTTGCTGTAACTGTAAAGTTTGGGGTTTTAAAATTGTATTGTTTGACTTGACCATAATTACATGTTTTAATAAAATAAATAAATCAAAAATAAAGCTAAACATTACATCATTACATCAAAAACATGGAGTTTTGTAGACATGGGCAGGTTTGCAGCGCATGATATGTCGATATATTGATGCAAACCTAGCTTGCGTGCTCCAGATTCAACTCCAAAACTCCTGTTTATAAGATATTTTTCAGGCTGTTTGTCCAAGAAATGACCCCAGAAACAATCGCCAAATAAAGCACAAGACGTTTCCCGGTTGCTGAACATAAAGTGTGGCAGATCGTGCAAAACAATCACTAAGATGAACCTAATTTAATGCAGAAAAAGCACAAATTTAAGCACAAAAACTCCACATCTACAAGCCTAAAGTAACATATTATCAGTTTTTACAGCATGTGCAGGGGGTGTGGCCTTACGACTGCGGCGGATAAAACTTTTGGCGCGACGCTCCAGACGCAGGGTGCAGATCCGCGGCCGTGTTCCAGCGCGGCATGGCTCGGGGGGTGCCCTTTAAAGCATTGACCCGGCTGCAGACGGAGGGCCGCGGTGTGATTAATACTGCCAGGCGTTTATTGGCACGCGCGGCACTTTCACCAATAGGTCACCCGCTTGACCTCCGAGGCGACGCGCCGATCGAAACTCGTTGGACAGGCAACTATATATGGCTTTAGGTGCTAACAAAAGGCCAAAAACAGGGCTCGAAAGGCGGCTAACCGGCCCACTTGCGTTTGATCATTTAGCAGCGCGTCGGTGCAGATGAGGGCAGCGGATCTAAAAACTGTGCATTCTTGACATCGCAATTTGCTCCACTGTATATGGATCTTTAAAATGTTATGTTCATATGGAGACAGAGTGAAGTAAAGTCTGGTATATTTCAATGATTTGCTGACATGATTGCTAACGGTTTAACAACATTATAACCAAAAATTAGCAACTGTTTTGAATTTAAAGGGTAGAAATGTCAGTTTATTTGCTTCTCTGTCACAAATAATGAGAATAATCACTATTTTCTAGCTTCCAATGCGTTTCTAAGGTTCACAAAAAGTATTATTTGATATGAAGGATGTTTAAACTATAGGGTTAACGTTTCAGTTGTTCAGTTTCAGTAAATTCAGTGTTGGATGAAGTACTTGAGTAAACGTACAGATATAAATGAGCAAAGTAATTACTCAAGTTAAAAAAAAAGTGTTTAAAAAGAAAGAAAGAGGAAAGAAAGTAAACATATTTAAAACATATTTGTAAAACTATTAGAGTAAAAGTAGAGATTTTGATGGAATTGTGTTGATTTTGGGTCAACAGTAGGGACTGAATCTCATTTATCCAGTCATGTTTTAATAATACACATTTCTCAAAGTTAAAGCTAAAAAAGCACCTCAAAAAATAAGGTATATGTAAGTTATATGTTTTACTTTTTCAGTCCAGTTCAAAATGTGTTTGAGTAGAAAGTACAGATACCTGCTCTTCAATGTAAAGTAAAACGTATCCACTGTAGAATGTACTAAAGTAAAGTACAGATAGATAAAGTTTTACTGAAGTACAACACTTTTACTTTAGTACTTTATACTTTCCGCCACTGAAAATGCTATTAGTCGCTCATATTTTCGTATTAAATAAACAAATCACATAAAACAAAGTCTTCAAACCATGTTTAGTCACCCACTAAACCCAACACTGATTGTGATTTTTTCATATTGTGTGATAATCTGTGGTTAATCCCAGTTTCTCCAGTGAAATCACATTATGTTCCACTCCACATTTGCCTGGACTTTCCTCCATTCATAGTTTTAAAGGCTCTTTTAGAAGTGTTAATAGATGGAGCTCTCAAATAATAATAAGTCACACAAACACGCATTTATACAAAGGCAAAGGTGTATTTTTACTAAATTTTTAAGTCATATAGCTTGATAAACTTGGGGTGCGTTGGAACTTTTTCTTGTTGGGTCCAGGTTTGAGCCCAATTCAGTCCAGATATATATGGTTTGGTTCTGGTTTAGTCCAGGATTGGATCTGAATTAAGTCCCAGTTTAATCCCATTATTGATGCGGTGTAAATGCACCTTTAGACTTTCAACCCTCACATGAACTTTGATGGCAACTTGCGAGAAAAACGAAGAAACTGGTTTGAACGGTGAGTCATTTTGACCCAGGATGAACTCAGACCAAACAAAAGCCCCCGCGCTGTACGTCAAATACTTTCCTTTATCCGTTGATCACTTCTTTGCCATTACCCTCCCAGGAATCTAAATAACGACGCCGACTCCGGTCATTTTTATTGTAAATTAGCCATACTTCTGCTAGCCTCCAGACTGGCGGCACTCCTTCCACCTCGGCACATATGGGCCGGCGAATGCGCCCATAGATCCTCCGTCTCCATCACATTCACCGAGACCCACCCACACAACACACACTGCCCCCGGCGCCAAAGGTTTCAGCGGGCCCGGAGCAAACAAACTCATTTGTAACCTGCCACCGCGGACCGCCATACACACACGAGCGCACGGGCCCCGAAAAGGCGAGCCACATTATCCCCGCGCGCCGCCACGGTTTATCAGGGGCAACAAAAACGGCGAGAGCGATCGTAATGTCGCCCATCGATCGCGCAACAATCAATGCAGATACCTGTTCGGATGTCCGTTGATGCAGTTCGGTGGGGATATTAGCGCGGGGAGCGGGTAAATGTCAGGTGCGGGAGCAGGTCATCGTCGAGTTTAGCGTAAAGCAAACGGCGTTAGAGGGTTAGATAACGTTAGCCCAGCGCGGTCTTTTGTTTGTGCGATCGGTCCGATGAATAGAAATGGTTTGTCTGGAAGAAATGGAAATATTCAAGAAGAACAGGGGTTTCGCTACATCTTGTCTTTGTGAAGTAGAGCTGTAGTCGACGACTACAGTCGACTTTAGACGTGGTCGTCTAAAGATCTGACCCATCGACTAAAAGGGGGTGTGGCAAAATATATCGAAACTATGAAGTATCTCCGTGTATCTGACCCAAACTGCACTCAGAAGACGGAAACTGCACAGGAGTTAATGCAAAAATAACAATTTACAAAGAAAAGTACTACTAAACAGTGTATTTATTTGTTAGATACTAATATACACCAAAATCTTCAGCTGACAACTCCACATCTTCTTGTTTCTGCCTTTCAAATGCAAAATAATTAATCGACTGATAAAAATGTATAATCGACCGATTAATCGACTAAACGACAGCCCTACTGTGAAGAAGTTGTTACTTTGCCTGGAATATCCAAAAGTACCGCGCTCACAGTAAGTCTATCGTCTATCCAGGTATTTTAGGTGTGATTAGTTTAGTTTAGTCTTTATTTGGAGGGATGATGTACAAAGATATTAAGCTCATTGTACAAATACATAGATGTTACAGCTAATTTCCATTTGCAGTCCCCGATTTGAGAATGGGATTTAGTCAAAAAGTGCCAGACTGTGGCACATTCCAGGCAAACCATCAACATCTTAATGGAGACAATCAGGAAGTGGACTCCTAATCTTCCAAATACAAAGAAATTATATTTCCTTTAGGGCTGCAACAGACTTTTTTTTAAAAATCCAGTTATATAACAATTATTATACTTTTTATTTTATTGATCCATTAGTTGTTTAGAACGTAAAAGGCCAGTGAATGAGATTTTTACTCAGTTTGACCCATAAAAAGACGAAGTCCTGATGGAGACAAAAGGTTCTTGATTAAAAAAAACCACAAAATCCACATGTTTCCTTTGTCTTTTTAGAGTAATTCTTGCTTTGCCTGAATCATAAAATATCATGTTTTGGAGTCTGTTTTAAGTCCAGCTCACGATTATCGGACGATTATCTCAATAACTGATTCCTTGTGATTAATCAATCAACTTGTTTCAGCACTAATTTTGTTCACAGGTTTAGTCCTGGTTTAGTACTTTTTAAATTCTGCTTTAATTAGACCTGGTTTAACTCGGGGTTAGTTCTGTTTTTTTCTTAGTTTAATTCTGGGTTCAGTTCTGGTTGGTACTAGTCCAGTCTTAGTTGAATTCGGATTGAGTAATATGTTGGCAATTTTGCTGAAAAAGGTTGGTATTTTAACTGTTGGTAAATTTCATTCATTCATTCATTTTCTACCGCTTATTCCCGTTAGGGGTCGCGGGTGACTGGAGCCTATCCCAGTGACTTTGGGCCTTAGGCGGGGTACACCCTGGACAGTGGCCAACTCGTCGCAGGGCTAACACAGAGAGACAGAGACAAGGACAGACAACCATTCACTCTCACATTCATTCACTAGGGACAATTTAGAGTTGTCAATTAACCTACACAGTCATGTCTTTGGACGGTGGGAGGAAGCCGGAGAACCCGGAGAGAACCCACGGTAACACGGGGAGGACATGCAGACTCCACCCAGAGAGATCGTGTCGCAATTGTTCTATTGTCATTGCTCAATGCCAACAAAGAGTGACAATCCCATGAACATTGTGTGTGCTTTTAAATGAAGTTTCTCACATGTATGTTGTGTAATGTGTAAATGTTTTCATGATAGTGTTTTTTTGGGGGGTGTTACCTACTCAAACAGGTTAATAAATAAAAGAATTCACATTGAAACAGATTTAAAGTTGGGGGTATTTTGCACAACACCAAACTGTGTCAAAAGTGGTGGCGTGTTGTCAACATTTTGCATTAAAAAGCATTACTACACGAGTCTGATATCACTCATCACGCAATTCAATACAATATGAGCCACTTCTGCGGCTGAACGCTTTGTTTTTTGGTCATTTTCACACAAACTCCAACAGCAAACAGCAGTGCGTGCGACTGCCTAACGTTAGCCTAAAGTGGGGCCATAATTTGTAGTTCTAACGATAAAGAATGCAGTTGACGCCGAGCCGTGAACATGTTCTGTCTTTGCAGCTCTGTTAAAGATGGTGGTGTCCCGCTAAATATTGCAGCACACGGGGCGCTACGTCTTAATAAAGAGGAGAAGAATGAACGCGCGCCGCCATTTGCCTTGTTTATGTTGAAGGTTGTATGTGCGACGTCTTTGGTTCAGCTCCAGGAAAGAGTTTGAAGGAGGTCCATTTGGTAAAAAGTTCTGAAGTGGCTTTGAGCTGTTTTTTGTGACCGCGGCTGCTCTGGGGCAGACTGACACAAACATGGCAAAATGCAAAAACAACCGTTGGATTTGAACTACCAACAATTTCACCACCAGAGAGGTTCAACTTAAAGCGCCTATGACAGGTTGGACCACTCATGTGACTAAAATACAGTTAAGATAAATATATTTAAAGTTTTGCTAAAAATGTTATCCTTTTTTTTAGTTTTGTAATATCACTTCCTGGTTATAAACAATGACATCACACCAGGAAATTACTTTGAACACTGGGCTAAAACTCTGCTAATATCACAGATTTTTTTGTCAAACAAATCAAAATATAACACCTTTATTTTGTTGAATTAATGTTTTAAGGGTAAAACAAGTTGTTTATTTTGGGTAAATTATGCAAAAATCTTGGATGGAATGCGTCTCCCTAGTGTGATGTCATTAGTTTTTTTTTTTTTATTTCCTGTCATTTTAAACAGATTTTTAAACTTTTCTCCACAAACCATGACTTGATTGGTGTAAAACAGTCATTTTTATGTACAATACGTATTAATACACCAAATAAAATCAAAATTAGAAAATTGTTAAAACCTGTCTCACGCACTTTAAAGGACACATTCTGTATTTTAAACTTTTAACATGTACCTTTGCATTCTCATGTTTTAAAGGAAAAATATTCAGCAATTTTCATATTGTTATTATCCTTTAAACATGCTCTGGAGTACCTGAAATTTGCAATCTTGTGTTTTGAAAATAAAAAAGCTTATTATGTGCTAAATGAACATGTTTCTCTGCTGTCTGGCCTGACACTAGCAGCAGATGGCGCCCAGTGCTGGTGCTATACATAATTTAGTTATGTCATCACAGATACGCTATTCTCATAATGAGTCTAGTGATGATTTAAGGACTTAAAACAGCAGAATATTCTCGGACAAGTGACGCATATGAGCTGAAAAATACCCGTCACAGATCGAGGGAGTTCAGCAGGAAGTGGTTTTGACAGACACAGGGAGAGGATTTTCTAATCAACACTGCTTAAAACAGCGTGAATACAACTAAACGCAACTCCGGGTGTGTTTTTGATGATGGAACACGTTAGACCATGGTTAAACGCTCAAACAAGTCACTGTAGCAGAAAATGTGTCCTTTGAAACTTAAAATAATGTATGCATTGAAAACCACACCATTGGCACTCCATCTGTTGGTAGCAGATGGAATTACCATGGGGAGAAAAAGAAAACCCTGACATGCTAATGTAAGAACACAGGTGTAGTGAACGCAATTTGACGGCAAAAAAGGTAGAGAATTTGAGGATTTATGGACTTGAAAACTGATTGTGAGGCTCAAAAAAGGAAAGAAGGGAAAAAAAAAAAGCTAATTTTGCATAATGTACATCCTTTAAGGTCAATAGTTTTCTTATTCAAATCAGCCGTCATTGAGGCCATGATAAGCCTAACAAATACAGATTATAGTCTGTTACACATGAGAAATATAATATATAAATAAAATATAATATTAAAAAGGTAAATGTTACCGTAGTGTGGCTTTTAAATAAGGTCTTATCAGTGTTGGTTTATTTCACGTAGCCAGGCTTGCATCACCTCAGACATAGTTCTTCTAATTAGTTTGTTTAATAAAGAAGGCAATTTGGTAAAATAAATTATACTTATACTGAAAATGGCCTCGCTTTCTACCGTAATTTGATTTGAGACCACTGCTGCACGCTTATAGCCAATCAAACATTTTGCTTTGCTCGGTTTTCTTGGCTTCAAACCCCCAACCAAATCATGGCGCTCGGTGCAGGTGAGAGTATTGATCAATGTTGTCTGTGGGGCATTGCACCGGTGCCATAGCTCTGTTATTAGAGCGCATTAGCAGGTACATCTGTGGACTTTTGTACCTCATTAAGATGTAGTGTGATAAAGTGTGAAGCTAATTGTGATTAGCACATTAGCTCGCTAGCCGTTTTGCTACATATTTCAGAGCTGCAGCGGTTAATGAGCCACATGCAGTCATGTTTTTGAATAACTTATCACATCTGTGCTCAGGGCCGGCTACAGCGCACAAAGCGTGAACATATTCCGGTTTCTAATAGACATTCATGGCAATTATCCAAACAGTGGAGGTAGGTTAATTTCCATGAATTATTTTGAGACTGACAAATTGGTACCAAAAAAAATAGCCTACAAATGTCAAGTACAGAAAAGCAGCAGGGTGTCCAAACTTTTTCCATCGAGGGCCACATATTGAAATATAGACCAAGCGGAGGGCCACAAATCAATAGCGAAACATTTAAAAAAGTTGCATTTATCTGATGTTTTAAGCACCACCACATCTACATTCAGTCTCAGTGCCTTAATATCAGGTCTGTATTGAACCAAAATGTTAGTTATTCAGGTTGGAACTGTAGAAAATCTGAAATGTGCTGTAAATAGTGCTTATCAGGACAGTGTGGGCCAGTTCACCAGGAAGCCTAAGGGCCAAGAACAATTGGTCTGAGGGCCGCATTTGGCCCCCGGGCCTTAGTTTGGACATGCCTGGTCTAAGTGTATTTATCATGAATCACAGGTTAGCTCTTTGGCATGTTTAGTGACAACAAATTTCCAAATCAGGCAAAAATAAAGTTAGTTGCATTGTATTTGTGCAAGGCAAAACTTCCTTCTGTGTTTGCCCACTTTTGTAACGGGTTTGCACTTCGGTTGTTCTGGCACTTCCAGTTGACTCTTGCTCAAGAATTAATTTCGTTGGCGTACGAGGAGAACAAGGGGAAAGTCTCAACGCTTAAATATGCGATAAAGTAGATTGATCTGTGTTAAACTTTCAACGTTCATGTTATCAACAAGTCAACACTGCGCTGTTTCTATGGACGGCTTGTAGTCTGTAAAGGATGTTTTTTCCGTCGAGATCAGAAACTGAAGGAAGGAAAATTCATGGTGGCACTTGTTGCAACTTCTGAAATGAGGTGAAGAGACGCAGTTTTCCGACAACAACTTAAAGCAGCACCACGTGAGATTCTTGATATCAGGCACGCCACTTGCAACAAAATAAAACAAAAAACAGATATTTTCTTGGGAGCTAGATCAACCTTTTGCCATTTTGTGGAAAGTCTGAGGAAAAGTAAGAAAATCTCCATGGAAACAAGCATTTGGCAGGTCCTTCACCAAAAATATCCTTTCCCAGCAACTGTGCATGTTTTATAAAGTTTTTAGTACTTGAAAAACATCTGTAATAAAGTAATTGTGTTTATTTCTGTCGTTTGTATACATATTTTAGTGGTATTTAGAGGTATTGACTGATATCTTACACTAAATTATCAAAAGCTCAAAAAGAAAATTGGGATGTACATGACGTCCTGACCATTTACCCTCTGCATTTGACCCTAGAACCAGCTACAACTTTTCAGGAGCTGGACCACAGTTCATTGCCCACAAACCTATTTCCAGATCTTGAGTGGAAATCTTGGTGAAGAGTAAGGTGACCACAACCAACAGTAGTAAAAGTGAGACAAGGTGCATAGTCTGGTGGGATGGGCTTGATCCACTTATAGATCAAGACCCATATCCCTTCAAAACAGTTTGGAATAGCACACGACAAGACACAAAAACTGACTCTGCTTTTTTTTTTTTTTGCAAGAATACATCAATGAAAAGTGTGACAATAAGTGAGACTAAATAAGGCCTTGTGTACATGACAACTGCGGTCAGGAAAACTCATTACTCATGTCCAATTCTATCTGCGTTTAGACGAAAACAATGACGTGAAGAAAACTATTTTAGGTGAGAAAAGCTGCGGTGCATGTATTTGTCCAGCAAACATCGCCGCGCTCCCTTCTGACGCGCTGTACTACAAGCAGAAGTAATCTTGCCCCTTGTTTGCTTCCCGGGGAAAACGTTTAGACCAGGGGTGTCCAAACTTTCTCCACCGAGGGCCACATACATACATACTGAAATTTAGACCAAGCGGAGGGCCACAAATAAATCGTGAAACATTCAAAAAAGTTGCCTTAATCTGATTTTTAAAGCACCACCACATCTACATTCAGTCTCAGTGCTTTAATATCAGGTCTGTCTCTCACCAAAATGTTAGTTATTTAGGTTATAATAGTAGAAAATCTGAAATTTGTTGTAAAAAGTATGTCTTAGGACAATGTGGGCCAATTCACCAGGAAGCTTGAGGGCCAAGAAAAATTGGTCTGCGGGCCGCTTTTGGCCCCCGGGCCTTAGTCTGGACAAGTGCTTTTCTGGCAGACTTTAAAGTAAATGTAAGTCATTATGAGTAATTGTGCATGATTTTTGTGCAGATTTAAATGACAGAGACCTAAAATAGCTCTAATTTGCAATCGTGGGGCTGTTGCATGCTTCTGCTCACAGCCAATCACAGCACAGATTGGTGCTTTTTCTGTGAGAAAACTGGTTTGTCTAGTATTTATGAACTCAGAAAGGCCTCCCGACCACAACAAAAACACCTCTCCCTTTGTTTTCAGTGGAGAACACACAGCTCGTTGTGGTGTAAGGGGGAAAAGGGAGGCATATTCGACACCAAAATATCGTGGATTAGTGAAAACTACAGTAAATTGGATGAAGGACCAAAGCCTAAATGGCGAAACGATGAGAAGTTTCAAGCTAGAGTATTAGCTTATCGTTAATGTTGAACCCCAGAGTTATTTTCTTTTGTAAATATACATACATTTTTGAGTATTTTGATGAAAAACTGTCACTGTAAATAAGTTTCAACACAGGTAACATTAAAAACACTGTATAAGGAATCAGTATCAGGTCAACAAGCTTCTTAAAATAGCATCCAATTTGTCCCACATAAAGAACTGTGGATGAATGATCAGAACAGGGATAACAAGCAGCACTTTCGCAGACCCTACAAACAACAACATATGCACGAGCTCCGGTTTATCAGCAGTAAATAGCCTGCACCGTGTTCCGCGCTCCTTAATCACGGAGAGGGGCCCTGCATTCGAGCACACCTCCAGCGCTCTATCTCGCCGCCGAGGAGAGGGGAGCGAGAGAGACACACTCAGACGCACGGATTTCTGCGAGAGCGCGAGGAGGAAGAGCTGACTGCAACATTTTTCTCCACTTCAAAAAAGTAGCCAGTGTCAAAATGATAAATGGGGGATCATGGCGGCGAGCGTGCATACTTACATCGGGCCGGGAGCGAGGGGGAACGGACCGGCGAGCTTTTCAGGATGCACACGCAAGCGGCTATTATCGCGCGCGAGGAGACGACATGCAAATTACACACGTGCGACGGTGATTAGCGACGCGGAATTACTACGAACACAACAAAAGGCGTGTGCGCGCACGCGGGGAGGGGTTACCCGACATTAGGCTGGCAGGACGACGGGCGCTGGGGGTCCGCGTACAGGTGTCGGCTGGTAAAAAGGTTGATTGCTAATTTCCCGGAGGTGCACGCAGATGTGAGCGCGGTCTAAGTGAGTTAGGGAGGACGGAGGTGATGTTCTGGCAAACTGCCCAACATGTGTAGCATTTAAATGTTAAACATGATATTTATCCAGCTGGAGCCACGCTGAGCTCAAGGATTATGTGCGGAGCTTCAGTCTCAGTCACTTTCAAGACATGAAAAACATCCTGTGAAATTATCAGTGACAACTATTTTGAGCTCCTTCAGAAGGGCTTAAAGGGACAGTAACCACTTTTTTTTTCTCTCCCCACGTAGGTTAAAATAGTAACACTTGCACCAGTACAGATCCATTATGTTGTGTGCCCTCTGCTACTAATTAACTGCCTTTATTGTTGGTGAACCTTAGCGTCATCTTTTGAAACATTCAAGACGCTAACAATAAAAACTTCACATAATTTTATGCAAATATATTGTCACAATAGCTCTTAAGATCAAAATGAGACCATTGTGTGTTGCCTGCATCCAATTATAAAGCATTTTGATTGTTCTCAAACCATGAAGTAACAATGGTGCCCCGTTAGCATGCTTGTCGTTATTAACATTAATTAAAATCTCCCTCTTCGCAGTGAATAATTAGGAAGCTAAGAATCAGTAAGTGTGAAGTCAGGAGTGTGTTTGAATGTAAACAGTTTTTAAAAAGTGAATTTTGATTGTCTATAGGCAGACTGTACATTTGCAATGAAAGGACTGACTATAGAACAAAGACCAAACCAATTTAGTTCCTTAAACCAGCGGTTCTCAAACTAGGCGCTGGGGTCACGAAATTATTTCCAGGGGTCCAGATGATGGAAAAAATGTATACAATAGTGTTAAACAAGGCTTGACACCTTCAAATGCAGTGGTAAATGTAGATTCCTATTTGTTGACCTGTACAAGTCATTTTTCAAGGTCTATATTCTCTAAATAAAATCAAACATTAGATATAAAGTTAATTTATCACTTTGCGTGTCACCTATTTTTGTGTTTGGGGGTCGCGAATGTGAACTATTTTTTTTTCGGGGTCGCGACTGTAAAAGTTTAAGAACCACTGCCTTAAACAGTGTAATGTTAAATGCAATTTAATCACATATTTCTTTAAACAAATGCCAAACATTGCCATTTTTGGCCCTCGGCCCACTAAAATGTATTCATTTTGGCCCACTGGGCACCTCTGGTCTATAAATGTAATACTGTGGAACATTCCAGGGAAAAGCAACACAAAATTTACAAAGTGCACATTTTAAAGGACACATGTTCTGCTACAGTGACTTTTTGGAGCTTTTAACCCTGTTCTAACAATGTTCCGTCGTCAAAACATACCTGGAGTTGCGTTCAGCTGCATACACGCTGTTTTGAAGAATGTTCTCCCCCCGAGCGTCAAAAGCTGTCCCTGTTGAACTCCCCCATAGGGTTAGGGTTCCCCCAATAAACTTTATTAGTTTCAAAACATGAGATGACCAATTTAAGGTACTCAAGAGCACGTTTAAAGGCGAATAACAATATGAAAGATGCATAATATTTTCCCTTTAAGACTTTGTGTCCTACATGCAGTATTGGTAACCTTTTACACTCAGAACTCTCCATTTCTTTCCAATCTCCCTCACATCCAGCACTTTCCTCATGGCCTATGTATTTTTTTTTTTTTTTTAACCACAATCAAGTGCATCTCATTTACCTCGCGCCAAAGCAAACAGTTTGCAGAAAAGCCCTGTGCGTCGGAGTGCGTTGTTGCTGATGCGCGCGGCGGCGAGAGGATACTTTCAAACATCATTTATAACATAATTTCAGCATCAGTAACAAAATGGCGTCGGGAAGATTGATGGGCCGCGGGCTGCTTAATATGCGTGATTGGAATCATACACAAACGCCGTTGTTTGTTAGAAAGACACTCTACCGGATTTACAGCGTCGACATTAATTTCAATAAAACTGCTATTGACAGGAACAGCTCCCAGTCTCTGCTGCATGCGCTCTTTTTACACTCCCAGCATCTGAAGTGGGGGATTTATGAAGCCAAAACATGGAGGTGTGATTGGAAAATACAAATTTACTCTTGGATTAAAGTCACAGAGAAATATAGTTTTGTTTGTGTCAGGTCTGAATATTACCGTCATATAGTACTTACAGACGTTACGGAAATCTCACCTCGGTTCACACGAGTCGTCCAAGCTGGAATTTCTGACGGAGGGTTTGGAAAAAGTGTTTAAAGAACGCACGGAATATTAATAATGATGAGGAATTTTGTTTTGATCTCTCATGTTTCAAAACTTAAAGTACCCATGACAGGTCGGGCTACTCATTTAACCAAAATGTAGTTCAGATAATCATATTTCAAAATTAGCTAAAATGCTTGACAAATTTTACACCGGTTTTGCAATTTTTAGCTTTTAAATTTTACTTCCTGGTTGTAAATGATGACATCACGCTAGGAAATTACCATAGCAACAACACTGTACACTGGGCCAAAACTCATCTAATGTCACATTTTTTTTCATTTGACAAATAAAAATAAATGAACACCTTTATTTTGTTGAATTAATGTTTAAAGGGTCAAAAAAGTAGTTTATTTTCTGTAAATTATGCTTAACCTTTGTCTCCCCAGTGTGATGTCATCAGTTTGTTTACTTCCTGTAACTTTTCAACATTTTTTTCAACTTTTCTCCACAAACAGCGACCTGATTGATGTAAAACTATCATTTATATTTAAAACAAGTATTAATACACTAAATAAAGTCAAAATTAGAAAATCATAGAAACCTGTCATACGCACTTTAAATAAATGTTTAAGTATTGAGAGCAGACGTTGCTTTACCAGTCGGGTGTTCCCTCGTCAGGATTTGGTGTTAGCACTCCGTCTACTGGCAGCAGCAGGAATTACCATAGATAAATAAACAAAAGCTAGCATGCCAAGAGATGCTAATGCCACAGCAAAAAAATAAAAAAAAATCTAGTCTATCTTAAAATGACTCGAATTTTTATCTGGATTTGAGATGTTTTGACTCAATGCGCTTTAACTGCAGAAAATTCCGTCGATTTCAAGGTATTTCTGACTGATCATGTGAACATTAAGCTTAAAATAAGGAAATTCATTCACCAATATATTGATAGGCAGATAATTTGGCTTTAATTAAGATGTAATGTATTAAAAACAAGGTCAGAAATGGTAAAACAATATAGTTAGATGTCTTAACGAGTCAAAATGTCTGAAATTAAGATTAACATCATGAAATCAAGACATTTTAACTCATCTAGACAATTTTTTTTTGCAGTGTGTGCAGCAGAATTGAGGTCACAAAACTTTGAATTTGTAATTGGGTGTTTCAGAGAGAAGAGGACTTACTAAACAGGATAAAAACAGGATAAAACGGCTCCAGGTATGTTTATGAGGAAGGAACAATGTTATAACATGTTTAAAAGCTCAAAAAAGTAAATTTTGTCCTTTAATAGAGTTTAAGAGACGCACAATTTGTAAAGTCTGTCTCAAGATCTGGATGCAAGTCCCTGAGCACTCTGCGGCAAACTCCTCTGAGTCATTATTTATTCACTTTTTTTCACTTTATTTATCCAGGTAGTTGAGAAGAGTTGAGGGAGTTGAGAAGTTATTTCTGATTCACAACAAAATCCTAGTCAAGAGGCAGCAGCACAAAGAGCAGAGAACACTGCAAACAATACAAAATAACAAATATAAAACATTAAATCTTTCACACACTGATATAATGACAATGAAAATAAAGGGGCTACATTATGCATATTTGGTTCAGCTTTCAATCAAGTTAGAATGCGGTTTTAATGTGTTTCGAGGCCTCAGAAAGCTCTAGAAGAAAGCTTTAATAGAAAATATTGTAGTGCAAGTTTTATTTTGGAAAATAGAGAAGAAGAAAAAAACATTTGTTGAAGTTTGAGAAGCCACTTGTTTGTTTGTTTTTCTCTGAAATTGTCAAAATATTAACTGTGCACTGTCAATCTATGTTTTAAACAGAAAAATCAACATGGCCACAATTTGAAACTAGTAGCTTTTATTTTTATGGGAATTGGTAAGTGTTCTGCCAATTGTTCAGGAAAATAAGTCATTGCGTGCCATCTATTTGCTAAACAAAAAACAACCACGAAGACGGATTCAACCTTCACAAAACACGGCTCCTTGACAATATTTATTTATTTAGCGCTGAATTCATCACGGAATCGAGACCTTAAAAACCCGTTGCTTTGGCGTTTCCGTTCGAGAGCCTGAGAGACAAGGTCAGACAGGAAAATAAGATAAACACCACTCGTCTTCGTCAAAAGTGAGTCATCAAGTCAACGATCCTTCAAACCCAAACACGCGCTCACTGGAAATGTGTTGTTTAAAAACTGCTCGCAACATTGGCAAATCAAGGTCTTTACACAGATTTATCGCTCGGCTTTGTCCATCTTTCTGCTCGTACAGGAGGTGAGAAGATGCCTTAATTTGAAAATGTTTACCTTTTTCAGCCTTAAAGAAAGAAACACAGTAGGAACAAGGCTAATTACAATTTACAGTTAAAGTGCGTATGACAGGTTTTCATGATTTTCAAATTTTGACTTTATTCAGCGTATTAATACCTGTTGTAAATATAAAGTTTAGTTTTCCACCAATCAAGCAGTCGTTTGTGGAGAAAAATTGAAAACTATGTTGAAAATTACAGGAAGTGAACAAACCGATGACGTCACACTGGGGGAGACAAAGGTCATGCATAATTTACACAAAATAAACAACTTTGACCCTTTATGCATGAATTCAACAAACTAAAGGTGTTTACATGTGTTTTTATTCTGTAAAATAAACAAATCTGTGACGGGTGTTTACAGGATGGTTGCTATGGTGATTTCCTAGTGTGACGTCATCATTTACAACCAGAAAGTAAAACAAAAAATCTAAAAAAGGGCTAAACCGCAATACATTTTTTAAAGTGCATATGACAGGGTTGAACAATTTTCTAATTTTGATTTTATTTGGTGTATTAATACGTATTGTACATAAAAAAAATTCCATTTTACACCAATCAAGTTGTAGTTGGTGGAGAAAAGTTGAAAAATCAGTTTGAAATGACAGGAAGTAAAAAACTGATGACATCACACCAGGGAGACTCACTCCTTCCAAAGATTGTGTTTACAGTTGGTCACATGTTTATGCTTACAGTTTGTCTAGCGTTTTGTGTTTACTGTCTGTCTCCTGTTTGCGTTTACTGTCGGTCACGTTTATGTTTACTGCTGGTCTCATTTGTTTACTGTCGGTCACCTGTTTGTGTTTACTGTCGGTCACATGTTTGTGTTTACTTTGGTCACATACTTGACAGATTGCTTGCAGATGCAGTGAGGGGAGGAGATTCCAAACTCTCAGATGCATCTGTTATAAATCGCAGCTCGTCTTTGGTTGTTTAAACTTCATCCCTGCGTCACAGTGAGACCTACGACCCGAGACTTTGAGCTACGATTCAAGACTTTCCCCACAGTCCGTAATCTGTCACCGCAGACGGACAAAAATGTGCCGCAGACGCCCGGCTCAAGGTAAAGTCTGCAGACCTGAGCCGGGATCTCGGTCAGGACTAAGGTCTAACCGGACGATTGCCTGGTTTGGTATTTGAAAGTTGCACTGTGAAAACAGGCAAGAACAGGGGCGTCTAAACTTTTTCCATCGAGGGCCACATATTGAAATATAGACCAAGCGGAGGGCCACAAATCAATCGCGAAACGTTCAAAAAAGCTGCATTTATCTGATGTTTTAAGCACCACCACATCTACATTCAGTCTCATTGCCTTAACATCAGGTCTGTATTGCACCAAAATGTTATTTAGGTTGGAATTGTAAAAAAAAAATCTGAAATGTACTGTAAATAGTACTTATCAGGGCAGTGTGTTCACCATGAAGTGTAAGGGCCAAGAAAAATTGGTCTGAGGGCCGCATTTGGCCCCCGGGGCTGAGTTTGGACATGCCTGGGCAAGAATGTTGATTTATATGACATTTGACATCCAACAATACTAATATAATAAATAATAATAATTGGAAACTCACATTTTCATGATTGTCTGGTGAAAAAACTTTGAATTATTGCGTTTTAGTTATGACTGGATTGTCAGATATTAGCATTATTCAAAGCAAAAAAACAATAAAAAAGCTCCGTCATGTAAAAATAAAATCTGTCAGTGTTTACCGAGGACTCAAACCTGATTCTTTCCCATTTTTTGTCAAGTAGAGCTTACTGCTAGGCCACAGTTAAGTCAAATTATAAAAATATAATTGGATTCTTTAACAAAAACACACAGAATTTCCCCGTGTATATTGCTTTGTGACGTAACGTGATAAAAGAGGTAAAGCGTTGAAGTAAAATGATCCCACTAATGATGGTCTTTATTTCCGACACTTCCACCCGAAATATGAAATCACTCATGGAGAAAATGGAAGCTGAATGTGCAAGATTTTAGTGGACGCTTGATTCTTTTTAATTGATTAGAAAAATTAATGGGGTCAATAATTTGGTCTAATTGAAACATTAAAAGTAAATTTACCCAAACGTTGATGGTAGAATTTCACATTTAGAGACAATTAATTAGGACAATGATTACACAATACAGTGGTTTCGATTTTTCCCTCTTCGGAATAATTTCTTTTATTCCTTTTAATTTGCAACAGACACTTGATTTCACAGAACACAATCTCCTTGAGTGGAGTGTGCATGTTCTCCCTCTGTCGCTGTGGCAGAGTGGTTAGCCTTTCTCCTCCTCTCGGTTAAAGGAGGTTGAGGGTTGGACTTCTGGGGTCTCATAAGTGTATTAAAGTGCGTATGAGAGGTTTTCACGATTTTCTAATTTTGTCTTTATTTGGTGTATTAATAGTCGTTGTAAATATAAATGATAGTTTCACAACAATCAAGTGGCCGTTTGTGAGGAAAAGTTTAAATATCTGTAGAAAGTTACAGGAAGTAAACAATTTCAACATCATTTACACAAAAGAGACTACTTTTTTTTCACTTATTAATTAATTCAACCAAAAAAGTGTTCACATGTATTTTTATTTGTAAATTTAAAAAAAATCTGTGACATTAGATGAATTTGGCCCAGTTTACAGCGTGGTTGCTATGGTAATTTCCTAGTGTGATGTCATCATTTACAACCAGGAAGTAAAACAAAAAACCTCAAAAATTGCTAAAGCGGAAGAAAATGTGTTAAGTATTTTAGCAAAATTTGAAATATATTTATCTGAACTGCATTTAAGGGAAATGAGTCATCCAACCTGTCATAGGCCCTTTAAGTATATGTATGCCATGACTTGCAACGTTAACTTGTGTTTTATCAAAATCCAACTTCGCAAAGGAATCCAAATCAGTCCGGTCCAAACACTTAGCGCATTCGGGCTTTCAGAGAATTCAGACGATCTGCTCAGAGGAAGTTTTTGAACGTTTGTGTTATTTTAAACTCCATGTAAAGTTATAAGAATGAGACCCCAGATCACTCACAGGGGCACTTTAATATGATTTTTTTTTAAACTTTATTTAATTGATTGTACAATTCTAAGACAGACAGTTTAATGCCTTTATTTGGCGACATCTTCCTCCTGCAGGTGCCCAGAGTCAGGACTAAACATGGACCAGAGTCAGGACTAAACATGGACCAGAGTCAGGACTAAACATGGACCAGAGTCAGGACTAAACATGGACTAGAGTCAGGACTAAACATGGACCAGAGTTAGGACTAAACATGGACCGGCCTCCTGCTGGTGCCTAGAGTCAGGACTAAACATGGGGAATCAGCATTTCAGTTTTTTGTTGCTCGTGTTCATTAAACATTTTACACAAATCAACCTACTTCATGTAACATTTTAGCGGCGAGACTTTTCCCTTGTTCATCATTAGCTTTAACTGAGTTCTCGTCAAACGGAAGTGCGTTTACAACAAAAGTGCGTATCTGGCAAAAAGTGGGCGGGGCAGAATAAGGTGAATAAGAATGAGACCCCATCTCCTCTTGCAAAATAACAAAAAAACATCACTATTACCAAATTTAAAGAACCAGACAGTGGCACAAACATTACTTGGCTTGTTATATACCATATTTTTAACTAAATGGTCTGTTTTGGTTATGTTTTTGTAGAAGTTAGTGTGCAGTGGTAGCTTTTAAACCCAAAAAGTGTGCCACAACCCAAAAGAGGCTGCTTTACAGAACAGGTTAAATGTTGGGGACAGTATAGTCTTCGTGCGTGATACTGTAGCTAACAAAAGACAGACTCTTCTCCATCCAAATTGCACGACTGACTTGATTAAAGCATGTCGTGGCGTTTCGTTTTAGTGGAAGAGCAATTTGGCCAAGATGAATCTAGAGCCCACAAAGTGCCAAATGCCATGTTTTGGTGTGAAATCTACACCTGGACCATGGAGGAGAACGAGCCTCCCCGTGGCGACTCTGCCTGTCTGCGACGGCTCATGATAGTCCCGCTGGTCGAGCCGGTTCAGTCTGGACTCGGGTCTAATCCAGTCTGGGTCTCTCTCCCGGCCCAGACTTGGCTCGGTCCTCGGCCTGTGGCTGCGCTCGCGTCGCCCCGGCCCCTCTCCCCTCGCCCCTCTCTTTCCCCTCTCTGCGCCGAGGCACTGCGCTGCCATATCATTACCTCCAATGTGTTACATCAGACTCGCTTGGTCAGGCTTTGAAACAGTCAATACTCCACAATTTAGAAAATCAGCCAAGTTTGCAGAAACAAAGAGGCAATATCGGAAATAAAGATGGATATATAATGTGACGCCAGCCTCCCCCCCGCCTTCCCCGCGCCGGCTGAGTTATGTGTTGTCCGGAAAAGGCGAGCCGAGAGGAGCAGAGCCAGATTTCTGTCATGGGGTTAGCGAAGGTGGTCCAGCGCTCCGAATAAACGTGCAAATCACAGCCGGGTTCGAACCGCTGACCCTCCCCGTCTCATACACGCAGCCTCTACTTTTTCCATCAATGAAAATCTAATTGCTTGAAAAGCGATCAATGGAAACTAAATTGGTTTTGTGCGAAAGGAAGAGCGTGCGGAATAAGCTGCATGGGAGCTGTTTTAATGTTGCTTTTTGCATCTGGAATCGCAGTAATTTTTTTTGGGAGAGTTCGCCCGGTCGCCGGTGTCTGCGGGGGCCGAAGTTTTAGTTTGATACGAGTCTGGGTTTTGAAATTGTACTGTCTGTAGTCGATCAATAGGTCAACCTTTAATTATTTCTTCAACCTCGCAAATAGACTACATTCCCCTTTCCTGCGTCGCCCTAAAGGTGAGAGAGGCCCACAGTCAAAGCTAATTGATTTGTACAATTGAATAAATATATTGACATATTAAATTAACAAAAGATTATTAAGTAGCACTTGACATAATATTAAAATATAAAGTTTGGATGCTTTCAACGTTGAGAAGTTGTTTGGCTTTTTTCGAGGCAAGGCAATTTTTTGTAGAGCACAATTTGTACACAAAGTAATTCAAAACACTTTGCACTGCGGGAAAAAATGCATTCAAATTACAACAAAAACATAAATCATAATTATTTTAAAAAGAACAATGAAGATAAAATTCTTTCAGTCATTAGCTTTTCATTGATGTGTTGACTTTTATAGTGTACAGTGTTTATTTTTGTATCTGTGTCTATTTATAGTGTTTTACTAATATTGTTGTGTACTGCACTCTGGTCAACTGTTGTTTTTAAAGTGCAATAGAAATAAAGTTGGATTGGATATACGCACAGTTAAAAAGCACTGTTTTGCGCATAGATTTGAACATTGTCAAGCCTGTCTTATTATATTCTGCAATTAAATACACCACAGTTTATTCAATTATATTTTTCCACAATTTCTCCTTCGGGAATTTAACGTAAAAACACAAAAAACAGAAGTAGAGCAAAGCAACACAGAAGTCATTTGCTTTTCAGCCATCACTCAATGCCACTGTCGGTAGCGTGAGCCCAGGGGACATTTCCATAAACCCGAGGTAAGATCTTGGGTCAGGAGGAACAGCTGGAGGATTAGCCAAGTGTGCATGTTTTTGATTGATGTTAGGAAAAGAGAAAAAAAACACCTAAACATTAGAGAAAACGCAAACTCATCATAGAAAGACCACACGCTGTCTGGGATTTGAACTTGACAATGACCAACTTAACTGTGTTTTAGCTAAATTAATTGTCATATGCATTTTAATTGATTAAGATTTAAGATGTTTAAAAAAAAAAAAAAGTACAAATAACAGTAGCAATTTGTTTACTTTATTGGGTAATGCTCGAGTGCCAGTTCCAGAGGGAGAGTCTGCTATGATTGGTGAAGTTATGAAAATGAGGGGAATGGGTAAGCTAAGGAAAAAGGTTAGGGTAACAACAAATGGATCACCTACTTGTCTCATCTCTTTAAAATACAACATTAAAGTGCTGTCATAAGCACTTTAATGTTGTAATGTTTTTTAAAATTATTTTATTCCGTGTTTTAATACCTCTTGTAAGTATAAATTATAGTTTTACACTAATCAGGTCGCTGTTTGTGGAGAAAAGTTGAAAAATATGTCGAAAAACACAGGAAGTAAGCAAACATCACACTGGGGAGCCAAAGGTTATGCATAATTTAAAAGAAAGAAGAAAAAAAAAAGAAGCTTCTTGTTTGACCCTTTAAATATTCATTCAACAAAATAAAAGGTGTGGCAGTTTAAGCCATGACAAACCTAAATGTGGATACACCTCAAAAATCTGGAGTGACCTCCAAAACCAAGAAAGTTTCCAGAAAAATACATACTTTTTATGTTGTGTTTTTTTTTTTTTTTTGCATTTATGTCTATTGTAATGTGTGACAAACTTACACATTTTACATTTTGTAAATTAGGTTTAGAGTCTGCGTTGGGATTAGGGTTTGTTATTGATAAACTGTAAAGTGTGTGTTTTGATTGACATTCTTATGTAACATAATTTGCGAAACGTGAAATATGTACATTTTCCGTTGACACACTCATGCACAATAATTTCCAAAAACTTAAAATGTGTACGTTACAATAGCTACGTAAATGGAATTACAAAAAATTTTATTATGTACGTATTTTTCTGGAGACTGTGCTCCCAAAACAATGGCGTAACGTGATATTTATGCCCATTCACGGTTAATTTAATGGCCCTTTCTTGTTTTGAGCGACTCTCCACAAATACATTTACAGACACAGTTCAGCACATTCCAGATGCACTGTTAAAATACGATCTGAATATTTTGAAAGGTAATGCAAAAAATTAAATCAAGATGTACATTTTTATCAATATGGCCCACCTCTTCAACAGAATAAACTCCAAATCACAAACTCATATAAACCTGTCACACAAAAACTAACACACGAACCAACCACAGCAAAAACTATGTCTCGTCCATTCCAGCACAGTCCGCTCCTCGAGTGAAAAGACCAGAAACAGTAACCGTAAGCTGACGTTTAACAAAAACCTGATCTCGTGTCAGTTTCCATACATCGCCGGAGCCCTTCCCCTGTTCTTATCGCGCGCCCCCGGACTGAGCCGGAGCAGCTATAACGTGACGCGCTCAAAGACAAAGGCGAGTGATAAAACCCGAGCCGAGCGGCGCTATCGACTGCTGTCAGTTAGGAGCATGTTAAAGAGTGTATTAAGGATTAGAGGGGATTAGTCATATCAGATCACTAGAGGGTTATCAATGCGCCCAGTACAAAGGCCACAGGCAGCTCCGCACTCCTGCCGCCGCCGCAACACTACGGCTTGACAAAGAGATACAAACATGGACTGCATCAACTCCATTTAGCGTCTAGCGTTTACATCCGATCTCCATTGTGTAATAATGACACAAAAGAAGATCGCGAACTACAGAATCAGTTCTCAGTTTTAATGTTTAAAGGAAAAATATTGTGCATTTTTCGTATTGTTGTTAGCTTTTAAACATGCTCGAGGACCTTAAATTTGCCGTTTCATCTCATCTTGTGAAGTTAGTGTTGAAAAGACGTCATTGTGCGGATTTGCTGCAGCAGTTATCGTGTTTAGGAGGCAGAAATGCGAGTTTAGCGATTATTTAAGGACTTAAAACAACAAAAGATTCTCAGATAAGTGACGAAGATGATCTGAGAACACGTCCGAAAGTTCAGCAGGACGTGTGTTTGACGCTCAGAGGGGAGAGGACTTTCTACTAAACATTACAGCGTGAATGCAACTGAATGCTACTTCAGGTGTGTTTTTGATGACAGAACTTTGTTAGAACAGGGTTAAAAGCTCAAAAAGTCATTGTGTTCTTTCAACCTTTCCCTTTTTGCTTTGGTTAAGGCAAGACACTGAAAAAATCTTAAACTGAGAGATAAGTTTAAAACATGTTCTGTAGTTTACATGTAACGCAATAATAAAAACACACATTAAAAAATATGTTTCTGATCATTTCATCCGCCACAGTAACTATCTTCATGGGCTTTGTGCACAGCAGAGGTGGACTAAGATAACCATTTCTCACAGCAAATGCTAACTTGTATTAGATAAAAGTAAATACTACCAGATTGTTGTTATATATAAATAATTAGGCCCGAGCCCCTACAGGGCGTAGGGCCTATTGCTTCCGCAACGATGCCGAAGGCGAAAGTTTGGCAGCCTAGTCGGTTCTATGGACGGACAGTGAAATGGCCCATGCCGAAGGCATATTTACTTCTGCTATGGCAAAGAACCCTTTCAACTGCGCGCGAAAGTTCGGCCCCCTCCAACGCCCCAAACATTGACAGTGAACTGTCCCACACCCCTGGCATCAAGCCCCACTCAGTAACCATACTTGTTCCTGCTAAAATACATGGAAACCAATGGGGAGCCCATGCGCGGGCCCGACTCGGAGGTGAATGACGAGCGCGTAAGCTTTGACCCCATGGTGACCCCAAGGGTCAGAGCTTTCATAAAACGTATAATATGTCCTTCTCAGTAAAACGGATATATTGTTTTTGCTAAAAATATTATTATTTTTATTTATTTATTTATTTATTTTCTTTCTTCTGCTCTTTGAGCTCTAATTTGACCCCCTGAAGATGCTCAAAAACTCACCAAACTTTGCCCAAAATTCAGAATCGGCGAAAAATTTTGTTTTTTTTATAGGTGTCATGTTTGGGGAAAAAATAATGGCGCGACAGCGCCACCGACAAAAGTCAAAATACATTGCGCCTATGGGAGGCGTCCCGACGTCAAGTTTGTCGTACAGCCACGAAATTCGGAACACGCATTCCTCTCCTGAGGACAAAAAATATATATTATTACGGCCACGCCCCCTGACTCACTGTATGGCCGCCATATTGGATTTAAAGTTCCGAAACGCTGAGTCAGCGTTTTCGCTCACGTCGAACTTGAACGAACTCCTCCTAGGGCGTTTCGCCCACGGTGCTCAAAATCGCTGCACATGCTCTAGACAAGTGGGGCATCTAAAGTTATCCAATTCGTTACAATAACTTTTACCGTCTCTGCGCGGCGCAGCCCCAAAGTTGACTGACGATTTTTAGGATATTCAAAATTTAAAAAATGCTCCCGTTTTGGCAAAACGAGTCCGATTATGCCGAAATTTTAATAGGTTGTTTAACTTTCTTGCCTGGACCTACTTTAGGTGGAATTTTTTCATTTGGCGCGATGGCGCCCCCTACAGAGTGAAAAAACTTTTTGTATGGGGAGCAAAAAATTTACTTTTTTAGAATTTTTTCAAATTTTGCACTAAATTCTATTTTGGCCTACCGATCAAAAAAGCCAATCAGAACCATGTCATATTTTGTACGGCGAAGCCGTACCAATGACCGAAACGTCCCATGTTATTCCTATGGGAAAATCGAAAATTGTCTCAAATTTTGATATTTTTTCACTACGCATTTTAACGAACTCCTCCTCGGGCGCAAGCCCGATCAACCTGAAATTTGGTGGACATCTTCCAGAGGAGTGGGGCACCAAAAGTTAACCAAATTATAGGGATAGGTATTATGGTCTCTGTGCGGCGAAGCCGCGAATTTTGCCAACATTTTACAAAACACAGAAAAACCCCATGTTATTCCTATGGGAAAATCTCAAAATCGCTCAAATTAAACTTTGTACTTTAACGAACTCGTCCTCGGGCGCAAGCCCGACCAACCTGAAATTTGGTGGACATCTTCCTGAGGAGTGGTGCATCAAAAGTTATCCAAATTATAGGGATAGGTTTTACGGTCTCTGTGCGGCGTAGTCGCGAAAATTGCCCAAACTTGAACAAATGACAGACAAAGCCAATGTTATTCCTATGGGAAAATCTCAAAATCTCTCAAATTTAACTTTGTACTTTAACAAACTCGTCCTCGGGCGTAAGCCCGATCAACCTCAAACTTGGTGACAATCATCCTGAAGAATGGCCCACCAAAACGTATCCAAATTGTTGACATAAGTATTATGGTCTCCGTGTGGCGAAGACACAAATATTGCCCAAACTTGAACTAATGACAGAAACATCCCATGTTATTCCTATGGGGAAAATCACTCAAATGAAACCTTGTACTTTAATGAACTAGTCCTCGGGCGTGAGCCCGACCAAGGTCAAATTTGGTGAACATCATCTTGAGGACTGTGACACCAAAAGTTATCCATATTTTTTGGGACAGGTGTTATGGTCTCTGTGCGGCGAAGCCGCAAAGTCGACTGAGAATTTTGCTCATTCATAATTACGATGAAGCTGACGTTCTATGTAATTCATGCTAAAGCCCTAAAATAGAAACACTGAGGGCGCGTCAGCGCCACCCTTACTGGGCGCTAGGCTAGCGGAGTTCGACGAGCGCGGCCCGCGAGGGCCGTTCGATACTGGCGAGGGACATTGTGTTTCGTCCGTTTCTTGCTTATTCTTATTTTTGTCGTTTTCATACTCTTCGCGGCCCTTTTTGACCCAGTAAACATGCACGAAAAGTCTTCAATGGGGGTATAGTCGCGATCGGCCCGGAAAAAAATTTCGTATTTCCCGCGTCTCGAGAACGTCCGACCCGAACCGAACGAGCAGCACCGGCCCGAATCGGACCCCTATGGGAAATGGGACGAGCAAATTTTGCCCGACGCGCACGAAACTCGGAGCAGTGATAGAGAACAGTGAACCGAGCAAAACATGACATTGGAGCGCGGCCCTCGGACCAAGCGCACGGCGGCCATATTGGACGGAAGTCGCCACGCCAGTTTGACTTTTTTTTTTTGACGGAGAACTTGGACTAGGGCTTTTGCCACACGTGGGTCTGGCACACATTTATGCGATCGGGACACATTGAAATTCAATAGTTATCCACTTTTTTTCGGATATCTCAAATGGTCTCGCCGTGGCTCGCCATCGAAGAACGCCTTCGTTTCCTGTTTTTCCGATCGCATGTCATGGCTACACGCTTGGACTGAGAGAGCTGTAATTTCAGTCACGAGTGCGTAATTATGATCTGAATATAATGCATTAATAAAAATAAATAAAAAGTACTCGCTAGCGCCCCCTACCTATTAAGTCAAACATCGACTTTGTCCGATTTGGACGAAACTTGGGGAATATGTCCAGTGCAGGGCGGCATGAGAAAAACTGAATTAGTGATATGGTGCATTTATCATCGTTGGCCACCAGGGGCGCAAAGAGTGCTCACCAAATCATTTCAATAGCTCCTGCACGCACATGCATACTCCGATCGACATGAAATTTGAAACAATCGTAAACGTAAAGCTGCTTAATCCATTTATATGCGCACAATAACAATCAACCCTACGACGCCACCTGTAGGAGCGCACTAAATTACAATGGGGAGAAAAACAATTACTTTGACTTTTATTAGTGAAAATTTGCAGACAATTCCTAGACGGCCTCCTGATCAGAAAAGCCAATGAGACCCATAGCCTACTTTTCACACTTTAGCCTCTAGAGGCCTCCAGAGCTCCCATTCATTGTCTATGAGACTCAGACTGTCTTCACACAAGGCTGCAATAAAAAACAACTAAAACCTGCAGGACAGCCACCAAACTCAATACAGAGACTCCTTTTAAGGGACATTAATGGGTCATAACCGTATTTTTCCTGAAACTAATAAACAGCCTCTAGAGCGCCACCTTTTGGGTGAGGCCTATGGAGAGGGAGACACATTTACTTTGGAGGAGGCCCATAAAATTTGGCACAGTGATAGTACACATAAAAAGCACCCTAAAACATAATTGGTGCTCAGTCATAAGACCAACGACAAGGCGGCCATATTGATTTTCATTTTAAACGCCACTTTAAGTTTTCGTTTTCCATTGAGAACTTGTCGTAGGGTTTTGGGCCTAGATCAGTCTAACATACATTTTCCTGATCAGGACGCATTGAAATTCAATAAAAAACCAGTTTTTGGAGATATCTCTTAGGGTTTGCGCGTGACTTCCTTTCAAATATCGCCATCATTTCCTGTTTTTGTGCTTATCCCTCAGAGGCACTTGGACTGTGCCTACAGAGCCCAAATTGCCACCAATGATGGAAAATTGAATATTACACAAAATTGACCAGGGAGCACAGGACCACTAATAACTATAGCGCCCCCTACAGTTCACTTAAGTGTCCAGATTGTCCGATTGACACCAAATTTGGGGACATGATTCTTTGCTATATAAGATGCAAAAAAGTCAATGAGACCCATGGCCTATTTTTCACACTTTTGCCTCTAGAGGCCTCCAGATCTCCCATTCATTGTCTATGGGACTCAGACTATCTTCACACAAAGAGGCAGCAAAAACCCACTAAGCAGTGAGTAACAGCCACCAAACTTAATACAATGTCTACATATAAGACATTAATGGTTCATAACCATATTTTTCATGCAAGTCAAATACAGCCTCTACAGCGCCACCTGTTGTGTCAGGCCTATGGAAAGGGAGATGCATTTACTTTGGAGGAGGCCCATAAAATTTGGCACAGTGATAGTACACATAAAAAGCACCCTAAAACATAATTGGTGCTCAGCATAGAACTATAATAAAACCTGGAAGATGAATCCAAGATGGCCGTCCTGTTTATCCCTATGGAGTGTGCTCATTGGCGCATGACCCCAAAAAAGTTTCTTACTTCCGCATTTACTTCCTGATACGGACGCTGACATCTTTGTTTTACTTCCTGATACGATGGCTGCCATCTTTGTTTTACTTCCTGAAACGGAGGCTGCCATCTTGGCTTTGGGGCGCCACGTGACGACAATCCCCCACTTCATATAAAAACGGTAATTTCGGTGATTTTAGAAACGGTAGAAAAGAACATTTCCTTCAATTTTATTTAAATACTGATAATAATTCAGTCTTGTCTGCAATTATAATGAGCAATTTTAGAAAAAGGCTGGTTCTAAGAGGCTGTAGTACCTCGCACGGCCACAAATCAATCTGGGACCACAGTCAGAGGGGGCGTACCTTATCCAGTTCTTTTAATACATCCATGGTGCTCAGTCATAAGACCAACGACAAGGCGGCCATATTGATTTTCATTTTAAACGCCACTTTAAGATTTTGTTTTCCATTGAGAACTTGTCCTAGGGTTTTGGGCCTAGATCAGTCTTACATACACGCTCCTGATCAGGACGCATTGAAATTTTATAATAAACCACATTTTTGGCCTGTCTCATTCGGTTTAGTCATGACTTCCTGTCAGAATTCGCCTTCACTTCCTGTATCTTAAACTTATTCTCCAAGCCACAGGCATTGCCGTACAGAGCACAAACTGTAACCACAGATGCCGAATCAAATATTAAACAGAACAGACTCAGGAGCACATGAGCACATTTCACTATAGCGCCCCCTGCTGGTCATGTAAAAGTACCAACATTTCCTGATTTCCACAAAATCTTGCAATCTGATTTTAAGCATCAACAGCTGCAAAAAAGTCAATTACACCGATGTCCTATTTTGGCTCGTTTGGCCTGGGGGGCCACGCATATCCCCCATTAATTTCCTATGAGACATGTCATAAGTCTATGGAGAGGCCAAAATTATTTCCAGCAAAGTCAGTGAAACTCGGCAGACGCATTATTTCGAGCATTCCGATCGAAAAAGTCAATTACATCGAAGTCAGGTTTTGAGCGGTTTTGCCACTTCTGGAGAGCAGTGCCCGCCAATGCACTTCTATAGGGACGCCACCCGGTGTGAGTGGGGGGAGGGGGGATCACGGAGGCCCGAGTGACGCTCAGAGGAGGAGGACGGCGCCCCGGGGCGGTTTTGGACCGTCCGAGGCCGCGTGGGAAGGCGGTCGCGCGCGGGGCGAGGGCCATCATCGCCGCTTTGCGGCTTTAATTTGTTTTGTTTTTTGTTTTCTTTCCACTTCTGGATTAGCATTAGCAATGACCCACAAACAAATCTGAGCATTCATCTCATTTGAAATATTTATTAATTTTAGTATGACTTCTACTAAAATGAATGTGTTTATATCAAAGAGATAGAATTGGACAGGAGGCACTCAGTAGTACAATGAGTTAAATAAACAGACAACGGAAAGTATGTGCACAGAGCTAATGGGTTTATATATTTTCCTAAAATATAAAGTGTTCTAGATATCTTTAAAAACCCAATACAAGTGTTACTTCGATGTATAAATAATGCTTTTATTTGAACTGCAAATAGCAACAAAATGGATACAACTAGATTTAAATTACTTGCTTCCTTTTTTGTGACTCATTAGATACAAAACAATGTACCGAGCAGATTTTTATGTCTTGTTTATTATGTGAGTAAACTAGATCTTGCTGAAAATCTGCTTTAAAAATGTAAACTTTGCCTCATTTTTTGGAGTCAAAATTTATTGATCAGGCTTTAAATTAGATATCAATGCAAATACTGTACTTCCATCAAAATTGTGTTACGTCCAAGATTGTAAAGATTGGGGCGTGTCGGAGCTACTTTGACGGCAGATCTTTACGTCTCTTGTATTTCGAGAAAACCGACGGTGAAGTTACAAAGTCTCATTTAAATTTAATACAAATGAATTAAAAGAAGTAATAAAACATATTTAGAAGGAGTTTTGCCTGTATAAACATATCCTTGTCTCTCATTGGAATCAACCATTTTCTTTACTGCTCCATCTGCTCTCACACCAACTAACTTACTCTTTAAATCTCCTTTTTTCTACTCCTCATGTCTCTGGTAACTCTAACCTCCTCTTCCTTCTACATATCCAAACCCATCTGGAAGCTTCCTCTCAATACACAGCACGTCCTCTGTTGTTCTCACGCTTAAACCTATCACCCATTTCTTGCAAAAATGGAACAGAAACATTTCCAGCACTTGTCATGTCAGTAGCACTCCCATCTTACAGAGTCTTGGGTTTGATTTGCCCGGGAACATTCAGTACCGAGTTTGCAGACTATACTCAGCCAACTTCAAATTAAAGTCTCCAAGTTGTCTCATCTCGCGTTTGGTTCCAGTTTACAGTATTTGAAGTTGGCCTGTTGAATATTTGGTGGAAGATTGCATCATGTATTCTGTCTGTGCTGTTTTTCCACGGCTGAGACCACGACGCCTTGACAAGCCCATGACTAATCCTCGCCGTGATAAACAGGGGGTCGCCGTGTCACAGGAACACCTCAGCGACTGCCACGGGGTAATTACTCTTCCTGCGTGGGTGCAACTCAAAATTTTTGAACCTTTTCTTTCTCCAATCACACTTGATGGATTGAGTGGAAGGGGGCGATCATCTGGCTCTTAGCAGGCTCACGGAGCGTGGTAGGCCTGTGTTGATTAATGACATCCGCTGCAAGTCACCAAAAGCGGAAATTAAGTATTTCTGTTTAAATGTAACATTTGTCTCCTTTGCTGCCGTCGAGAAAGGCATTTGTCAAAATCTGCGGGCGGCTTTGAGGAAGGTGGATTTCCTCAGGGAGCAGCTGGAATTACGCCTCACTTTTTACATTAATGCCATTCACTGTTCCCATTTTACATCCACAATCTACTCCGCACCTCTTCACCTCCAGCACAGACTTTGAATATCGATTTCCTCACCTTTAAAACCCAACGCCGCCCCACAGTTTAGCATTTTAAGCAAGCAGAGTTCAGAGTTTTCTTCCTGTAAAGCAAGAAAACCTCGAAAACAATACATTTTAAAGTCGTGTTGTGACGTTTACTTCAGTGCATGTGCTGCAGATGTTTAGGTTTTAAAGCAATTTCTCCTCAAAGTCAACACAGGTCACACCTAATTGTTTGTGATGCCACTGACAAACTAATACTAAAGCATGGTAATCCAATAAACCGTTTTCTAAACCTAAGTAACGTAAAGATTTTGCACTGAAAATACCCCTCAACATTCAGTTAATAGATTAATTGCAACTAATCGATTACATAAATAGTTGTCAACTAATTAAATAATCGAATAATTCTTAACTGATACAGACTCCAAAACGTGCCATGAGCTGAGAAAAGAGATTTTGTTACTCAGACAGAGCAGAAATCACCAAAAATGACACCGGAATTGTGTACATTTTGTGTTTTTGATGAAAATAGCATTTTGTCTGTGACTATTCTCCGTCAGGACGTCATCGAACAGCTTCACTAACACTTTATCTGTGTCAAATTGAGCAAAAATGTCATATTTACAGCCTTTCACATTCCAAACAACTGATCGATTAATCAAAAGAAGAATTGTTTGACTAATCAATTACCAAAACAATCATTAGTTGCAGCCTACAACATTTTAAGTGGAACAGCAGCACGACTATTGTTTTGGTCAAATTAACCTTATCCAATAAAATGGAAAACCCACTGCTGCTCCAACAGAGCTTTACAAACTACAGAGGGAGATAAAGGTCGCTTCAACTCGACCGCCAACAATTCCTTATGTCAACAGTCTAGCGATTATTCTTTTGATTAACATATTAGTTGTTGAGAACACAAAAGGCCCATAAATATGAGATTTTTATTCACATTTACCCAGATAAAGCTGAAGTAAAGCCTTTTGAGGACGTCCTGGTGGAGAATATTTATAGATCAACAAGTATTTTAATCAAAAACACACAATTTACGTGTTTACCGTGTCATTTTCTGTTATTCCTGCTCTGTCTGGGTCATAAAACCTCTTCTTTCAAGATGTTTTAGAATCTGTGTATAGTCCAGTTAACAATTATTCAATTGCTTAATTAGTTGACTATTTCTACAATTGGATAGTTGCGATTAATCAAGTAACTTCCCAAATTCCAATTATATGTAAACCTAAAGTCTGTCTGCAGTGTTCTTGTTGTTTATCTGGTTTTCTACTATAGTTTACTAGATATTTTTCTTTTTTTGACAAGTGCAAACTAAATATTTAGCATCATCATTCACCAGTGACAAACAATTTTGGCACTCGACAAAATTCCGCCTTAAAAACATGAGGAAAAAAATCAACTGTAATAAAGAAACATGTTGTAGTTAGCGTCAAATACTCTTGGAAATGAAATCCTTTTCCTTCCTCTTCAGAGAAAACGTCGACATGACATTGTGACAGGCCCACACTCGCGTCTCGTCAAGGTTAGCTACAAATCCAGTTAGCCGCTCCTCAAACCTTTGTGTGGTCTGTCGGCGGCACCGTACATCTGTTCCACGAGCGCTAACGTGGTTTAGGGTTAGCCGCGGCCACCGTCAGGGTCGATGCTCGCCGGGGTAAGGATAAAAGTGCGATCGCATGTGCCGCTGTCAATAGAAACAGGTTTAGCCCTCGCCAAACGGAACGCGGCGCAGTCGAAGCTAATGGGAGTCACTTTGCGGCGGTGACGGGACGAACTACGCAACTTCAGCGACGGAGCTCCCCCTGCAGGTCTCTTATGAAAATACACTGCCATTAAAAAGCCCCAGTTCAATTTTATTGAAGTACAATCACATACAAAAACAATTCATGTCGCCAAATATTAAAAAAAAGAGAGACGTCTTCGGTTTGGCGTCAGGAAAGTTGCAAGCATGGTTTTCCGCTCAGAGACAGCAGGGGGCGACAAATACATTTACAACCAGCACGAAGACTTAAAAAGATGTTTAATAAGGTAAAAATGTTACTTAGTTCTAGTTTAAGAGTTAAAAATATAATTTAAAAGGTGCTTTACATAGAAAACATTGTAGTTGATTAGATGTGAATAAAAGTTTACATTAGATTTCTGACAGAGCATAGAAATTTATTTATACTGTTACAAAAATACGGGCATCAGAAGGTAAGATTATTAGGCTATAGAAAGGGGCCAGGTTTATGCTAATCTGAATTCGGAATTAGCCATGTAAATTATGTCGAAGAGTCCGCCACCTGCTTGTATTCATTGAGATGTTCTTGCGATAACATTTAACGCATTTATATCCAGCAACAACATTTAGTCTATCGCCATGTAGATCAAATCAATTTAATTTTGTCAAGCCCAAAATCACTTTCAATCAATTTGTGGAGAACACTGCTCAAGATTATTTTATTTAATTTTAGTTTGTTAGTAAAAACACCTAACAGAATAAATAAAGTTTAATACCACATATGAATCATTCCAGGCAAAGACCAACATTTCCGTTAAAAGAGGGTTTTTCTTTTCGTTTTCACACACCAGCAGCGGTGGATGAAGTATTTTATTTTGTTACTCAAGTAAAAATACAGATATAACAGCAGAATTTAAAAAAAATCAAGTAAAAGTATTGTATTTTAAAAGTATTAAAGTACTCCTTTAAAAATAAAAAGTAAAATTCTTTTTGGTTTGGAGAACTATTAAAGCACCAAACTGTAATCTGGATTGATTCGGTTGAGTTTTGGTAATTTTTGGCAACATTTTTGGCAACTTTCCAGGGTATTCTTCTTTATAGAAGCTTTTTTTTTTTTTGCTCAAAGGGAAGGAGAAAAAAACAAAACCAGGTAAGATATCACCATAAATAGCCTTTTCAGCAGGGCTTTACCTTAAAACAATATACTTTTACTTTTCAGTCCAGTTCAAAAAATGTAGTGTAGTGTAGAAAGTACAGATACACGCTCTGTATAGTAGTAAAGTTAAAGTAAAAAGCATCTATTGTACTTGGGTAAAGTACAGATATCTAGAAAATTTACTTAAGTACAGTACTTTAACTTTGTTCCTTTCCACCACTGAACATCGGACTCTTTAACATACACAGCACGTTCTTCCTGCTTAAAATGTTCCCTTAATAACCTTTGAAACCTTTTTCCTTATCACAGTAATGATTATACAAACAAAAGCAGGCGTGATTAAAAGTTTGCAATTTTTTTTGGGGTGTTGGATGCTAATTATTTCATTGATACAGATATCTGAGGAACAAAGCGTACCACTGTGCATTTTCTGTTATTTAATCACAACAAAAAGTTTGACTCTTATTTCTCGCCGGTTTGAGACAAGAAGATAGGAACGGACTGCCAACTCGTTAGGCCTTGACGTGTGTTTAGTGCCTGCGTCCACTGTGCACTTTGCATTGTGGGCGAAAACGTATTTCCGCAGCGATTTCATTAAGAATTAAACATTTGAAGCAACATACCTCTTTGTTTGGATGCCAGGGCTCGATACTATGTTTACTTAGTTAATTACCATGTCCTTTCCCTCTGCTTTGTAATCGCTTTCTTATCGGCTCAAGCGCGAAACATTTTGGGCGGATTTGGAGGCGGCCTTTTCGCTTTGCTACGTAGGACTTTCCCCGCCAGATAACAAAAGAAAGGAAAGGGGAAAAAGTTACTGCTACGAAGTGAGGCCGAGCACACCTCCGGATCAATTACAATGTAATTACAATAGCAGACAGAAATACAGCCGGTCGGCCCTGTCTGCAGCACGACTGATAGATAAGCACCTGAGGGATGCCTGGCCCAAACACGTCTCAATGCTGTCGATAAATGACTCTTTTGGGGATGCGTTTTTTTCCCCTTCGCGGCCGGAGACGATCGGTGGAGAACAGATATGTCTCGGAATCGCGGCGGTTCATCCTGAGCTCGGCCAGAGGGGACAAGGTGAAGGAGTTTTTTTGGATATTTACGTATGAGAGGAGAGAGGAGGAGCACCGCGGGGCTGATCACGCACTAATGAGAATGTCTTATGTTAATAATAGTTAGTCGATGGGAGTCGGCAGCAAATAAAGAACAGCCACGGGACACGGGCCGGTGTGCAGGGATGGAGCACCGGGAGAAGTTTACAAAGATCGAAATGAGTGCAAGTGTTGTCAGGTCTTGGTGGTGAGGTGGATATTGTAGTTAAAATGATGGGAAATATGTTGAAAAATAAGTCTAATTATGGTATTGGAGAGTATTTCATCTCAAAATTACCACAAAAAGAGATATAAACGTGCAGTGGAGGGGTTCCCAAACTTTTATTTCCACAAGGACAAGAAACTGATGGTCAGTCGTTCAGATTTAATGCTTTGAACAAGTTGGACCAAACCGGCACAACTATATTCTGGCTTGGAACGATTATGCCATGTCTGTGGGTGCATTCTCATTTGGTCCTGGGTTTGTAGATAAGTTTTGGTCCAGTTTTAGTCCTGGTTTAATCCTCTAGTACAGTGTTTCCCAACCACAGGTACGTGAGTAATTACCAGGGGTACTTGGAATGGTTTCAGGTTTTAAAAGAAGATGAAATGTACATTTATCTGAACAAAAAGAAGTGTCTTAAGTGGTCAATTTAGCCTATTTTTGGAGTATTTTGGACCATAAATACTATAACTTAAACAAAACTATAACAGTAATGATTGATTATATTTTAATAAACCCATTTAGTTGCCTGAAACCCAAGTTTAAGGGTACTCTGTGTGTGTGTGAAACAAACTTTACGGGGTACTCGAGACAAAAAAGGTTGGGAACCACTTCTCACTTCTTGCTTGTGACCCTTCGACAGTTGCAGAACAATACAGGATTAACTCAAACATATAGGAATCACTTTGAGTAAACTAATGATGAGAAAACACTTTTGTAACAAGATTAAAAGCTCAACAAAACTTGCATTATATGTCCCCTTTAAAAATAAACAGATAAAAGACAGGACACATTTTATTCGGAAGAAGATGGACATTTTGTGGATATGTAATGAGGATGCAAAACCCTGCTCTCTCTGCAAGTTTGGAGATGTTCAACGACAAAGTAACGCCCAAAGAAACCTTACAAAGAACACCTTAACTTTCCATTCCCGACCCTCAGCTCAAACTTCAGCGGCTCCGTTACCAACACATTTCCTTCCCAAATCCATTTGTTGCTGCCTCATGATTTGTTGATTTCGCATTTGCATTCAAAAACATTACAACAGTCGTGACTAATAACGTGTCCAGTGACGTACGGTTCCTCTCCGTCAAAACAAAGCCCCCGCTGCCTCTGGCCAAAACATATTAGCATTTCGAGCTTCTCCCATCGCTCTCGTATGACCACACCGTGACTAATGCCATCAACCACCATCTTTGAACGCTGCGTCTTTGTCCATGCACGGATTATTCCCCGTCTCCTTTGCGATCCACCAAATAAGTTATTTTTTCCCCTCTCTCTAAAGCGCAGCATTTCGAACGTGAATACATCATTGTCAAATTAATTGTGATACATTTGTTTACCGCCGTTGTAAACAGACTCGACCATTACTGCCTCCACGGAGCTGCGCGGCCCAAAAGTTAATACCTCAATGTTGTTTACCAAGTTTGGTGAGTCATTGGACCAGTATTTATAAAAAGTGACAGACGATTCGATGCGTTGCGAGGTACAGAAATGCTGACGAAAAGTTCCAGCGGCGACGTGTAATTGTAAAGACAATATTGGACGACTTGCGAAACTGGCAAGCGACGTTGGATTTTCATTAAAAAGTCTTAAAAGTCAAGAGAGAAATGGGCTTGTTTTGCAGAGAGCCGGATTCGTTTTAAAAAACATGTGCGACTGAAACCGGAATTCTTCAACAAAATGGTTTTCAACCCAAATTCGTGCCTCGCGGTGGGAGATATTTTGCAAAAACAAGGCAGCGGAAGCATCTCCCTGGTTGGACCATCATCGCTCTGGTGAAAAGTGGGACAAAACACTAATGAGCAGCCCGGCCTCAAAGCGAACGCTGTGTTTTTTTTTCACCAAAACTTCGCTTTTTTTCAGCCAAAATCCTTGTACCACCCATTTCCGACAGAAAATAAACACCAAAATTGGGGAGATTATAATGAGGCCTCTTTTTAGTGCCAGAAATGCGTCCGTTACTTTCAAAATGTGCTAAATTAATAGACATTTTTTTGGGCCGTGAGACTAAAATAACCAGAATATTTGCCTGTTTTCAGCTAAGCCTGCAAATGCTAAAGATCGAGCTGACGCGAATGAAATCCGTGGTCTTGAACTGAAAGAATCTTTGGCAGTTGTTCGGATCTAAAATATTTCAATTAATTTGTTTGTAAGACTCAAATCACAACAGACGTAGCATTGAACGGTCTTTTCAAACAGTAGCGAACAGGCTAAACGTGCAAATGTACTCGTTTAAAATAGAAACTGCGGAATTCTTACACGTTATTGAAAGGTTAGGCCTGACCTCAACGTAAAAAAAAATATTTGTGCTACAGGAAAATAACAGGACGACACGAAACAAGTTGACGTACTTCTATTATGGCTGTTTCATAACTGTCTTTTTGGAATAAGTAAGAGAACACTGTAGCTTATCTGAGTTGTGTGACCCCAGCTCTTCTGACTCTCTGCTGGTAATAGGTAGAAACGAGAAGAAGAAAAAAAAGTATTGGTCATTTTAGCAACAGGGATGATAGGAAGCAGTCAGATATGTTTTGTATATGATAGATCAGTGCTATTCAACTTAAAGCACCTATGACAGGTTAGACTACTCATGTAACTAAAATACAGGTCAAATAAAAGTTTTGTTAAAAGTAATTATACATTTCATAATTTTTAGCCTTTTTTTTAGTTTAATATCACTTCCTGGTTGTAAATGATGACATCACACTAGGAAATTAGTTTGTGCACTGGGCTAAAACTCAGCTAATGTCTGAGATTGTTTTGTTCGATAAATCAAAATATATGTGAACACCTTTATTTTGTTGAATTAATGTTTTATGTGTAAAATAAGTTATTTGTTTTGGGTAAATTATGCAGCAAAGCTTTTCTCCACAAAGTGTGACTTGATTGGCGTAAAACAATATTTTTAATGTACATTACGTATCAATACAGATAAAATCAGAATTAAAAAATTGTTAAAACCTGTCATACGCACTTTAAGGCCCGGGGGCCAAATCAGGCCGTCCATGGGATATAGAGCCCATCTGCCAAAAATAAAGAAAATATTTTTAAATCTCGTTATTAGTTTAGACCAGGTTTAGTCCTGGTTTGGCCCTGTTTTAGTCCTGCAGATGTTGTTAAAGCCTGTATAATTTTTTTTTTTTTCATATTTCAAAAGTGTTTTTGGCCCCAAGGAAAAAAACATCTGAAAAACCTTGCCCTCAGTGAAATAAAGTTGAATAGCCCTGCGATAGAAGTTTGCATTATGCACATTCAACATCTGTTCATTATCAGATTTTTTGAGGTATAAGATTTCTTCAATAAAACAGCAAAAACTGAAGAGAGTAATCTGATTTCTTTACAATCATGGTCACTACTCTTACTCATTACTCTTATGACACATCAGATTTCGTGTAATTTAAATCATATTAATGGTCCAGAAATCAGATCATAATCAGATTGTTATGTGCATGTAAACAGACAGTGTAGGGCTGCAACAATTAACCATATTTTGATAATACTAATCGTTATCTGGACTAATCTAAAACACATGTGAAAATACCTTTTTTTCCCCAAATCAGTGGCATTATTAAATCAAAAAATTAATAAACCATTTCTAATTTCCATTAATACTACTACTACTTCAGTCACCACATTTTAATCTTTATTTGGTTGATAACATATTTAAACAGCCTCAATGTACAACAAAATTGAGACAAATCTACAAACTGGGGAAAATATAAATAAAATACTGATAGACAATTCAAATCATCCTTAGTTGTAGCCTTAAAGGGGACATATCATGCAAAATCTACTTTTTTGGCCCTTAGATACCTTTTATTGTGTACTGTGGGTGTCTGGTAGTGGCTAAAAGTTGAAATTAATCACTTAAGTAGCTGCAGAGATATATTTATATAAATTTTGCAACATATTTCTCAGTTCGTTCCAATATCCGCATTATCTGTTACGTATTTTTATCTATCACGTCACAGCGGAACTACTAAACAAGGTCAAGAGCTTCCGGCAGAGACCGCCATCTTTATTTTCCTCGTAGCGATTTTGTAGTCCAAGCGCAAAGATGTCAAAGGTGCGAGTGGACAAGTTAAAATGCTCTGTTCTTGGTTGTGTTACCAGCACAACTCATTACACCGACCGCCTGCATCCGAACAACTGAGATCGGCTAGTTACGTTTTATTTTTCGTGATAATGTACCACCGACAGTGGGGAAAGTTCAGTTTGTGTGCTAAGCACTTCAAAGAGGAGCGCTTCAGTAACCTCCGCCAGTACAACGAGGGATTTGCTCAAAGATTGCATTTGATCGAAGGGTCAGTTCCTTCGGTCTATGGAGATGACGATATAAGCGGAGCGGTAAGTCAAGAAACGCTGAAACACTGTTTATTAGACCTATTTTTTATCCAGTCATTCTTTACCTGTGTGCTGGCCATTTGTGAGGGATTAGCATTACACCTGGAGCTGCCCATCTTTTACTCGGCTGTTTTCCAGCTGCTTAGGGCACATGTCTTTATATATACATAGAATACATTTATTTTTGAGGTTTTCATAAGGCAGAACTCACATCAGACTGCTCGTAGCTGACGTTAGCATGTCGCTAGCATTAGCGCGCAGCAAGCGTAGCCCGCAGCACCGTAACTACACTGACTGACTTGACAGTTGCCTTTTTCCCCGGACTGTTGTTGTAGTAAGATGGTAAAGTGAGGGTCCATTAGACAACCTGTTAACATCTTTCACACACAGTTAAGCTAACGGAGCGCATAGCGAATTACATAGTAGTAAACAAACCATTGAGATACAGCCATTTGAAGTCTTTGCTGCGGAGGATCGTCGTCTTCGATTTCCTCTTGGTCTGTGTCAGACTCTGGCTCGTACATGTAAGGCTGGATGTTGATGTCTTCGCTTGTTTCCATTTTTCGATTGTCATTACGTTTTTTTCTAACTTTGGAGAAGTTTTGGATCCGACAGACGGACTGTGTTTGGGACTACAACAATGGCTGAAAGGGGCGGAGCATGCATGCAATGCGCATGGGAGGGGGTGGGGTGCGAACTAACTCATTTGCATTTAAAGAGACAGTGCCAAAACAAGGCGCTCAAACGCGCTCCTTACAAAAGGGGTAAAAGAGAGGCATGTAGAAAGAAAATTAGGAGGAATTCAGACTGTAGATTGCAGGTATAGTTTATTTAGACCCCAGGTAAATGTTTTAAATGTTCAAAAGGTGAAAATAAAAGCATGATATGTCCACTTTAAAACACAAATTTGTTAAACCTTTTTGGCGTTTTTTTGTGTCAGACGCAAGCAATTCACTTAAATCAATCATGCACAGGACGCAACTTAACATTATGCTCATGCGTTCGAAAATAATATCTGATCGGGCAATTTCAGCGATCAAAATGACAGCTAAACAAGACTTTTTTCCCCCAAATCAGTGGAATTATTAAATCAAAAAAGAATAAACCATTTCAAATTTCCATTAACAATACTACTACTACTACTTCTTCAGTCACCATATTTTAACCTTTATTTGGTTGAAAACATATTTTAAAAGCCTCAATGTACAACAGAATTGAGACAAATCTACAAACTGGGAAAAAATATATATATAAAATGCTGAGTTGTAGCCTTAAAACACAAATTTGTTAAACATTTTTGGCGTTTTTTGTGTCAAACACGAGCAATTCACTTAAATCAATCACGCACAACTTTACATTTTGCTCATACGCTCGAAAATAATATCTAATCGGGCAATTTCAGCGATCTAAATGACAGCTAAACGAGACTTTTTCCCCCAAATCAGTGGAATTATTAAATCAAAAAAGAATAAACCATTTCAAATTTTCATTAACAATACTACTACTTCTTCAGTCACCATATTTTAATCTTTATTTAGTAGATAACATATTTAAACAGTCTCAATGTACAACAGAATTGAGACAAATCGACAAACTGGGTAAAATATAAATAAAATGCTGATAGACAATTCAAATCATCGTTAGTTGTAGCCTTAAAACACTAATTTGTTAAACCTTTTTGGCGTTTTTTGTGTCAAACGCAAGCAATTCACTTAAATCAATCACGCACAGGACGCAACTTTACATTTTTTTCATGCGCTCGAAAATAATATCTAATCGGGCAATTTAAGCGATCGAAATGAGACTGAACACCCACTTCCTGGTTTCAATTTAACCCACAACTGCAAAAGTGCGTTTTCTGCCGCTCCGGAGGAAACGACGTCAGCACCCGCATAACTCCACCGCGTACGAATGAAAAAACACGAGACGATGACGAGAAAACCTCATCGCGACGCGGTCAAACGCCACGAAAGCGCAAACTTGCATAACACGAGACCTTTGAAACCCCCATCGACGGCCGCTCCGATCAGTGACACGCGGCGAGTCGAATCGGGACAGACATTTGGAAGCAATAACAGTAAGTCTCCTCTTCTTCTCCTCCTCCTTTTCCTCTCGCCTCCCTCTGCTCCCCCCCTCCCGTCCCGAGTGATACATGCCACAGATAACAGCTTCATTTCAACCTCAGCACTTTTTACTTCGACTGTCCGCCTCGTTCAGCGCGTCAATGTATCAAGCGCGCCGCCATGCTAGTCACTCCTCACTGCGGCGTGGTGGAAAAGGCTCGGCGCTCGCTCGCTCGGCCCTCCTCTGTTTTTTTTTTTTTCCTGATGGTTTTTGGCCCCTGAGAGACTGGGGAGCAGTTTGTTCCATTGGCACGCCGGGTCAGGGGTGAGGCTTTTGATTGAATCCCACACACTGAGTGGAGTGTGAGGGGCGGAAATGCTGCAGTGGCTGTTCCTCGTACATTACAAAAAAATTTTGGACTTCTGGAAAGGGGGGGAAGGAAAAAAAAAAAAAGAGATAAATGGAGGAGAAGAGTTGACACGATTTTCTCCAAAACAGAGAAACGGTGGGAAGAACTGTGATGTTGACTGAGGCTGAACTGTAATTACAAACGTGTGATTGATCAAAACTTGAACTGAGGGACTTGAAATGAATTTTAACTGGATATAGTGCGACTCCTGGATAGATATAATCGGTTTTTTTGGCAGTCACGTGGCACATACGCTACCACAAACGATATTGTGTCTGGTCATTCATGTAAACCATTGTAAACGCCAAAGGAAATTTGCATAAACTGCTCCGTCTTTACTGTCATTTGTGGTGCTGGGATTTCTATAACAGCAAATCACATTGTACAAAAGAACAGCAGAGTAATAATTTGGAAAGAAAAAAGTTAAAAAGGCTTTATTGCAGCACTTTTGTGATTAGCATACAGGTCGAATTTACCGCACTGCAAGAAATGCTCTATAACTTTTGAGCATTAGAACAGCCCAATCTTTGAATATTTTTAAGACTTTGTTGAAAACCCATTTGTTTGCACGGGCTTTTAACACAAGCTGAGCGGAGCATTTGTATTGCTTTTTTTTTTTTTTTTTGGCTTGTTTCTGCATGTTCTTTGTCTTATTGCAAGTGTGTCCAAACTCAGGCCCGGGGGCCAAATGCGGCCCTCAGACCAATTTTTCTTGGCCCTTAGGCTTCGTGGTGAATTGGCCCACATTGTCCTGATAAGTACTATTTACAGCACATTTCAGATTTTCTACAATTCCAACCTAAATAACTAACATTTTGGTGCAATACAGACCTGATATTAAGGCAATAAGACTGAATGTAGATGTGGTGGTGCTTAAAACATCAGATAAATGCAGCTTTTTTTAATGTTTCGCGATTGATTTGTGGCTCTCCGCTTGGTCTATATTTCAATATGTGGCCCTCGATGGAAAAAGTTTGGACACCCCTGACTTATTGTATTTTATATTGTGTCTGTACAGCACTTTGGGCCATTGTGGTTGTTTTTAAATGTGCTTTATAAATAAATTTGACTTGACTTATAACTGCAACTTGTTTATTTGAAAGGTCTTTTTTTTCAGACTAGAGTTTCAATCAATCAATAAAAAATGTATTTATAGAGCACAATACATTACAAAGTTAACTCAAAGTGCTCAAACTCACAAAACAATCACATGACAGATACAAGAGCATAAATTATTACAGTAAAATGTATTTAAAAAAGTAAAATACAAAGCACAGCTACACATTTTAAGCCTAGATTTAAATACTGCCCGTGTAGTTTGTTTGGTTTTCCTGACAGTTTGGACTGCTCACTTGCCGTCTTCTTCAGAGTGTCACATGATGCCGCTGTGGGATTTACACGCACCGTTTTCCTACCAGTACATGCAGGACGACAGCACCATCTGCAGTCCGATTTCTTTAGGACACAATCCCAGGTGAGAGAGAGTAAAAGGGCCTCCAAGTGACACTCTGAGGAAGATTGTGAGTGAGCGGTCGAAACTGTGAGGCTGACAAAACAAACTGGTCTGGAAAACCAAAATAAACTGTCAGATGACGAAATGAATCCCATTGGAACTTGTAATGTATATGTGTTTATATTATATGTTATAACAAACTATAACTATATTTTTTGTCTGGAAATACTTCAGGTCTAAACTTGGATGAAAATGGGACTACACCATTGCTACAGTAGCTCTGACTAACCCAAAAATGTGGATTAAATGTTCTCTAAATCAGAACACGAGAGCTGCTGAGGAATCCATCTGAAGGAGCTCACGTACCACAGATTCAGAAACACTGATATAAACCATTATTTCTTTGTTAGTTAAGCATTTAAAGTATACATTTACAATAGTAATACAGCTGTGATTAATCAAATTAGAATGATTCAACGTCAGATGTGTTATTCTAAATCCTTCAGGGAGCTACTTGAAAGGTGTAAAGAAAGACAGTTTGAAATCCCCAAAATCTGGGCTAACTAGTCGTCAAAAACAAGAGCCTTTCATGCAACATTTTAGCGTGTGTAAAAAGGGAAAGGAGAAAGAGTAAACATTTGCTGCTCTCCGTTAAAACAATATGGCTTCAATCACATGACGTACGTTAGCATAATCTGAATACGCCAATATATCTTTTTTTTACCCAAATTGTAATGATCCTTCTACAAAACACAGTCAGAATTGTCGTTTGTTTCATTCATTCATGCTCAGCCCTGAATGCTGAGGTTGTCTGTGTCTTGAAAACTGAAAAATGTCTGCTTCATCCACTTCAAGACTCCTTTTGGGCCTCAAACCTCCAGCCATCGACGCAATAAATGGATCTCATGGAACAGACTTTTAGCAACACAAAAGGCGGCAATCATGGAACAAACTGAACCAACAATCCAAGACTGGACTGATTTGACAGACTTTGGACCAAGTGGGACTTACATGTTACTAAATATGCCGTAGTTTTGTTTCATTTAATGCTACGAGCCATTTATATTTTGTTTTTTGCTCTCTGGTCGTGTTCTGTGTTCTTTGTTTAGCGTTTTGTTTGTTTAAATTTGGAAATTGGGAGACAAAAAAGGAAGAAAAGGGTGCCTCAATGCCTTTTTTTAAAGTTAATTCACAGTTATCAATGATCACTCAGAGTTCAAACTGCCTTGATACGACACATTTCTTGCAAATTTAACCAACTTCAATGATAGCAGCCGTTTTCTTTTATTTAATTTAAACTGTGGTTGCCAGATGGTGCAGAAACTATCCAAGCCATTTAACCAATGCTAAATTATTAACTTTTTCGCAAATATTTATTAGAAAATACACACAAAACTATAGAAATTAGTCTTGCTGATTAGCTCATTAAACAATTTTCTCCAACCCACAGACCTGGATCTCTCCCGCTCAGGCGTCGTGGCTCCAGACGTGATCTGCCACTTGGTTTACAGTAATTTATCTCGGTGCGGTTTAAATCCAGTCACCGTTAATTGCTTTGAGAATAATCACGACTTTTCGGAGCAGCGAGACTTCTTCCCAGCTACGCCTCATAAGACAAACAATTAAGCAAATAAATTCAGCTAAAAATGTGTGAATGAGCAAACTGGGAGCTGACACGCGCCTCTCCGAAGACTCAAGTCGCCTTCATCACATTTATAACTCCTCTTTTTACGACGATAACTGGCCCCACGTGCACAGTGTAGCCATTAAACTCCAGTTAGCAGTCGGAAGTCTTTAATTTTGTTCAGATATTTATCAAATAATGTGGAAAAGGACAGATTTGCACAAGAGTGGAGCATTCAGACGAGCTTGTCTTCAAAGTTCAGTGAATTCTAGAAGTCTGGGTGTTGTTTAAATATGCTATTCACGTGTGATTAGACTCTGAACTGAAGTAAAACCACCAAGATTTTAGAATTTTCATTTATGCAAAATCATAATTTTATTTGTGTTTTTAAGTTTTGTTTTTGTGCTCTCAGTTATACATGTAAAGGGTAACTTTTAAGACATTGTACTTATCAATGCAGTTTCCAGACATCATACTTTTACAGCTTGAGTAATATTTTTTATTTTGTTTGCATTTAAGTATATTCTTACTTGAGTTAAACTTGTTTAATTTAACTCATTTGGTGTCTTTCATTTTATAACACCACATTTTAATCATTGTTTATTGGTTTGTCCTTCCAATTAATTCCACTTATATATTTGGTTTATAAATTATAAACCTAATGTTACTCGGGATGGCCAATATATAGGTTTCAATATTGCTTTTGATATTTGGTGCTGATGTTTTGTTTTTTTCCTATAAAGTAAAAATGGAAATAGAAGGGCAATTAGACAAAACATATGGCCGTATGTTTACACAATAATGAAGCTAATTATTTTATGTTTTTATAAGTCAAAAGTTTATTTTGTGAACTTTACTTTAAACTCAATATAGAAATGGGTCTTGCGAAGCATTTTATAATCTAAATATCAATATTGACAAATATCGCTATCGGCAACAGCAGCAAAACAAACAGCAGACATCAGTATCAGCAAAAAAAAAAAAAAGGTCAAAATTGGCTCATCCCTCAATGTAGCAGATTCCCCAAATACATTTTTACTCTACCTTTTACTTAAATCATACCATTTTGAAGTAACATTTACTCTTTCTTGAGCACAAAACTGAAACATCTCATTTCTCAAAGTCATGTACAATTTGCTCGATCATTCATTCATTCATCCATTTACTTCTGAAGCCACAGCTGTCCTGGGGCTAAGTCTTCTCTAATCATTAATTACTTGCACGTGTCGGTTACACATTCACAAAGGAACATGAAGTGTTTTTACCCAAGGACTCCACGACTGTAAAGCTGGGTTCAAAGTCCAAACCCTGTGTTCATGGGCCCCCGAAATCTCCAAGCTTATTAGCAAATACTGTACACTACAAAGCAGAGGTGGATGAAAGAAATTACAGATACAGCAGCACAAAATATTTAAATAAAAGAATCACATTTTAAAATCTACTCAAGTAAAAGTTTTATAGTACTAATTTAAGAGTAAAAAGTAAGATAGTTATTTTTGGTCTGGAGAGTTATTAACGCATCAAATTGTAATCTTGATGGATTTATTCTGTTGAGTTCTGGTCCTTAAAGGTAACTTTCCAGGTTGTTTTTCTCTACAGAGGCTTTTTGTTTGGAAAAAGGGGAACTGGGAGAAAAAAAAAGTGCAAAAAAATAAAGCCCTCAGCCTTTACAGCAGATCTAAAACCTTAAGAAAATATACTTTTACTTCTCAGTCCAGTTTAGAAATGTATAGAGTAGAAAGTACAGACACATGCTCTGAAATGAAAAAATTTACTTAAGTAAATTATATAATAGTAAGTCTCTAAAAAACTCTAAACAAAACACTAAAATTCACAAAATGACCCATTATTTCATGGCCTACAGAGTTCGTATATTTCACCCTATTTCGCAATCATATATAAAGCTGGAGTAACCCCCTCACTTCCTCTAACCCTGCGCTCTCATTTCTGAATCCTACTTGTTTAATCTGACCAACAATCCCCTCTCTGCCTCCAGCTCCGGGCCTTCGTTAGCGGCCCGCGTTGCCAGCGCATGTAAAAGTCGACTGTCTCTCGGCTAATTAGCCACTAGCGAAGTCGCGCGGAGAGGCAGGAGAAGCCCGGCCGCGTATTACTGTTAAGATTGCGCCGATATTTCACTTTGAAAAATGGCAAAGCGCACAGGACTGAGGGCTTGATTACGGGGAGCAGGGGCCCGCGCCGTCTCCGCTTCCTTCTACCCTCGTTTCAATTATGGCTGACTGGAGGCACGCCGCTGCCACAGTCCTCAAATAAAACTCAAATATGATAAAGCGGGAATATCAGCCCCTCCAACCGCTCGCAAACCCCTCCTAGCCGCGCGCGCTCGCCTTCGCAAACCCCCTCCGCCGCCGGCGCGCAATTACGACGTTTGCCAATATTTTTCTGACGTCTAGTGAGTGGCATGAAGAGCTTTGACGACTCGCGCGATAAAACGTACATTTCATTTCTCCCCCCTATGGATAACCTGCCTTTTCCTGCGGTCCGGGCGCGTGCGAATAACTAGGGGTGTTATTTTTAAGATCATTACTCATGTGTACGACGGCAGAGCGGATGGGGCTGTCAGAACGGAGACGCGGCGGAGAGGGGAGCGTGTCGGATGCAGTTACACGCCGAGTTTTTGAAAGGACGTCTTGATGGAGGAGCCGAACAGGTACAGGCAGGTAAACAGTGCCGCCGGTGCCACTGAAGTGCGTTGTATGCGCTTGTACGGCACAACAGACGCGTTGTGTTTGAAGCCGGGCGAGAGTACGGTGCGTTTGGGGAGGAGGAGTCGAGCCAGGCGACTTTGGATTGAGATGTGACGGTAAAGTTCAAACAGCGGAGCATGGTGATCGTTGGCTATAGTTGTAGTTCTTGCTTGATTGATTTAAAATGCAGATGTAGCTTTCGTGTTGACGCCTGTAATTACACGTTTTTAAGGTTTCTCAGCAAAGAAAATAAGTCAAACATGTAAAAAGAAGTCTCTAACACAGGGCTATTCAAACCAAATCAAGCCCTCCAAGGGATATGATCTGGACCTCAACCATCTTGTAAATACATAGAAAATATTTATCTCTTGTTAATGGTTTAGTCCTGGTTTAGTCGTGATTTAACCCTAACATATTATATTAAGATGAGACACTGCAGGTGAATAGGAAAAAATCCTAAATTTAAAGATATCAAGTTGACATTTCTCCTGTTTGACACGTTTTTTTACTTAAAACTCCAATAAATCAGTTTTAGAATTAGAAATAAAAAACAAAATCTTGTTGAGTCCAAGATTGTAACGTTTGATATGTGTAGGATCTACTTTAAGGGGTGGTCCTTATGTCCCTAGAGAAGAGAAATGCATTTTAAGAAAACTGCCTTTGAAGTTACAATGTCCTGAGAAATCTATGGACGAAGTGGAAGAATCAAATATTTTTAAGAGCAAAGTGGACATGTTTGTTATTTCCACATGAAAGTCGATGTGTGAGAGAGCAAACGACTGCATGACTGCATGTTGCCATAGTAATCAGCAATTTAAAGTCTATATGACAGATTTTCCTATCGATTACCTCGTTTGGTGGAAGGGCACCTGTGGTAAATATTTATTATAATGTTTACATCAGTGAAGTTGCAGTTTGTGAAGAAATTTTATAAATCAAAGTATAAAATTACAGGAAGTGCTGCTGAGTTCTAAAATGGAATCCCTCTGTGACGTTATGAAGTGACTTTTTGCATTTGCTGTCCATCCCAACCAGGAAGTCATATTATAAACATAACAAAAACTGTCAAACTGGGGAAAAACAGGCAAAATGCTTTGTCAAATCTTAAATACAATCAAGTTGTTTTGGTGAAAGGTGTTGCCTGACCTGTCATATTCACCTTATTCTGCCCCGCCCACTTTTTGCCAGATACGCACTTTTGTTGTAAACGCACTGTTAAAGCTAATGACGAACGAGGGAAAAGTCTCACCGCTAAAATGTTACATAAAGTAGATTGATTTGTGTAAAATGTTTAATGAACACGAGCAACAACAAGTCAACAACGCAACGATTTCCTGAGGCCTGAAAACGTCTTTTTAGTCCATGTAGAACTTATTTTCTGTTGAGCTCATCTGCTCCATGTGAACTAATACAACGGAAACAAGACGGCGGCGTGTATGGCAACTTTCGGAATAAGGTCAATAGACTTTAAAATCAAATATGATCTTATGAATGGGGAAAAAAGTCCTCAAAATGCTGCATAGAACAAAAACTGAAACCCATGGATACAGTTGGAACACAGGACTGAATATAATCTAGTTAAGAGAAAAATAATCCCTTTTAATTGAGCCTTTTTTTCCCCAAATCGGTGGACAAATTACTAGATCAGTGGTGCCCAAAGTGGGGGTCGCGAGGGGTGAGCTGGGGGGTCGTGAGATGATTTCAAGATATAATTTGAAGAAATATTAGACTGTATTTGCTCTATTTTTCTAATTTAATACAGTATCATTTAGTGAAATAGGGTCTAATAAGACAATAAACTATTCAAATAATCAACAATAAACCTGATTTGACACTTATAATTATTTTTCATTTCGCTTTGAGGGTCCCGAGTTGGTTGCATGGCTATTTTGGGGGGTCTTGGCCAGAAAAGTTTGGGAACCCCTGTACTAGATAATAAATACAAAATAAATCTACCGAACTAAGACAATAACTGTAGAAAGAATCGCCAACATTACGCCTTTGGTTTTTCTTGATGTGGGGCTCGTCGGAGGTCGCGTGAACCCCGTCCCTCTAGCTCCTCGCTGGAGCGTAAACCCAGCGGAGTCCTCCTCCTCCTTCACTTCGCCTTCGCTCGTGTCATTAACGTAACAATGACTCACTCCATCTGAACACAGCCGCCTCGTGAATCAAAAGCGTCGCCCTTGGACTCGCTGACCGTGGGTGGACGGATCTTCGCCGTGCGCCTTTTCTACACATGTTTCGGCCTCAACTGAACCCACACAGAGCAGCCGCGATCGCGCAACGGACGGTACGTGAGAGAAATGCAGTCACTCGAGGTGCGAGTCGGACAGGTTGTTGTTCTGCCAGGAATGTTTCCGCTGTATGGCATCTGAGTTATCCGTCTTGTATTTGTCTGTGTCAAATGCCAGAATGCAAGAAAATAACTTAAAAATCGCAAAAATAAGACTGTGTTCTCATTCGTTTCACAGCATCGGTAGCATGTTATGTTTTCCGTATAGTTTAGGCTTTTGACTTTGCCGTGCACCAGAATTACCACCGGATGATGTCATGAGGTGGGGCCAAGCATATTCTGTTAAAGGGCCTATGACAGGTTGGACGACTCATTTGACAAAAATGCAGTTAAGATAAATATGTTTCAAACTGTGTTAAAAAACGTAACAAATTTTATTGCGGTTTAGCAATGTTTTAGTCTTCCTGGTTGTAAATGATGACATCACACTAGGAAATTACCATAGCAACCATCCTTTCAGTGGGCCAAAACTCCAAGGTTTATTTCAGATTTGTTTATTCTACAAACAAAAATACCTGTTAACACCTTTATTTTGTTGAATTCATGTATAAAGGTTAAAAAAAAAGTAATTTATTTTGTGTAAATAATGCATAACCTTTGTCTCCCTAGTGTGATGTCATCAGTTTTTCAACACATTTTTCAACTTTTCTCCACAAATAGCTGCTTGATTGGTGTAAAACTATAATTTATATGTACAAGAAGTATTAATGCACTGAATAAAGTCAAAATTAGAAAATCATGAAAACCTGTCATACGCACTTTAACCTTGGGAAGAATTTTAATCACGCTGAAGAATCTTTATTTGTGGAGCAGCATCTGTCATGACAAAGTGAAAGTTATAATGCAGCTCTCCTGTTAACTGACGCTGCAGGTGAATAGGAAGAAATCTTAAATTTTAAAGATATCAATTTGAAACTTCTCCTGTAGTTTACTCACATAAATGTAAGAAAAAAAAATATTACACATTTATCATTATGTTATGTTTTTATGTAGAAATAAGGTGTTTTGTGAGTAAAAATGGCCAAAAATACACATATTTGGGACATTTAAATCTGAAAACTGGGCAGAAATTTCTTGGTTCATTTTGTACCCAGATTAGTTACAAAACAATTTACTGAAGTGATTTTGGATTTCTTATTTAGTTTAGACTGGCTGAAAATTGTCAAATTTCACCTTATTTTTTTTACTTCAAACTTAAATAAATCAATTTTAGAATTTGATATTAAAAAATCCTTCGGTATGTTTCGTCAAAATCTTGTTGAGTCCAAGATTGTACAGTTTGGTGTATGAGCTACTTTAGGGGAAAAGAAAACGGCCTTGAACGTCACAATGTCCCATAGAACTCTATGGATGAAGTGGATTCAATGGAAGAATAAAACACTTTAAAGAGCAGACTGGACAAGTAGGTCGTTTCCACATGAAAGCCGATATGTGGAGAGAACAAACTGACCAAAAGACAGAAAAATACTTTTAGTTTTGCCTGTAGCGTCACGCCAAGTTTAATGTATGTTATGCACGGTTACTGTCCTAAAGTAAACCACACATTGCCTTATTTTGCACCTGATCCTACCATCTATTTAAAGGAAAAAATATATATAATACAAACATTGAAAAACGCTGCGTTAACTGTGAGCAGACTCCACAGACATGACATTTACTGGTCCTGGAGAAGCTTCCATACAGTTGTTTTCATGGAAATGTTGTTCCTTGCTCATATTAGTTGGACTTATATCTCTCTACGGAGAATGTTTCGATGTATAGTTTTAACTTCTTGATGGTGACATGCCACCTCCAGAAAGTGACATACTGTTGCCTACACTCTTTAAAATGTGTTTGTGTTGTCTGCTGTGGCCACAAGTAGCGATGCTAATGTAGTTATGTCAAAGTCTGAGTGTTTCACAGAGTTTACTCATAGAAACAGAAGCAAAACTTAATTTAGCTCGTTTTTACTTTGTACGTCTGCTTTGTTTTCTAACATTCTTCAACAGTTGAGAAAGTATATTTCGCAAAAAAAGCATAGTAAAAGTTCACTGAATTAATCTTAAAAATAATCTTTTTCCGAAGTATGATTATTATAGCAGCTTCAGTGCTTGCTCCCAAAAATCTAAAAACAGGCGCGTGTTGAAAAATTGTTCCAAATTGGGCCATAATGACAGCATCAGACAGAATAAATATGCAGAATCACTCGCACAATGGGACCTTTAATCAACTTAAAAGTTCCCAGCGTTTTTGTAAGAAAAGCAGCAGCACAAACGTTCTTAGAAGTCGTTACAGATGACTCGCCCTTAATGCTATAGACACGAGCTGAAAATAAACTTGCTGCGCCAGTGTTAGCATGTCGTCTATAGAAAACATATGGGGTAACAACGCGTTTGCCCTTATCCACTCCGCGCACAATCGTCCAATGGCAGCACTTTGGGAGCGCACACTGTTTGAAATATGCCCCTCGCGCGCCGCTCCGCTCGGGTATGTCGGCGTATTCTTTATTCGCTTCATGTTTGCCCTTTTAAACGCTGGCCCCCGCGACCCCCCGCAGATGGAGCTGATGTACGAGGCGGTCACTTTCTCACCGTGAGGCCCCAACAAGCCGGAGCTCCTCTGGCACACGTTACCCGCAGTGCCCCGGGGCGGCTGCCGGTGTCAGTGTTAATCAGGGCGGGTGCGTGTCGTGGCGATGGGTGGAAGGACCGGGGGGGTCACAGGGAGAAGGGGGGCTCAGCGGGGGGGGGGGGGGACTCCCACGACGGAGAGAAACACGGATCTGAATGGACGGACGGCCGGTGATGGAGCTAATGTGATCCAACGGGTTTTATAATTAGAGCTGATGTAAAGTGTGGGCGGCTTCCAAAGGGCGGACGCTTGCGCACAGTGTGTTTGAACCCGCTTCAGCTTCGCAAACTGTTGTCATTGGGTAAGATACTGCACCAACTTTGAAAATGTTGGAGCTTTTGTTGGGCTGGAAATGCAGCCGTGTCTGTCAATCCAGCCAAGGGAAGCTGTGGCTATAGCAACTGCTTATACCATCACTGAACGGATATTACAATGAAAAGCAAGTGCGCAGTTAGATGCTATTCAGAAGCTGTTTTTTTTTTTTTATCAAACTAGAGTCATTTGACATTACCAACTATAGTAAGTCCGTGTCCAGAGGTGGAAAGTACAGTTACTTGTACAATTTTCTTTCAAAATGTTATTCAATTCAACACCACATTTTAACTTCTATTTGAATAACAGTTGAAGAACATACAGTATTATGCTATAGTGACTTTTTTGATCTTTTAACCCTCATGCTCTCTTTGTTTGAGCAATGCGCATTTGGTCAAAGAGCAATATACATTTTCATATTTTGAAAAAAAAAAAACTTTACTTTTTACTTTATTTTTTTAAAATGTGCATATATAGTATAGGTGATGTTTTGGACCACTCATGAAAGTTTCATAGCGATTAAATAAAAAATAAAAAAAACATAAAATCTAGATGGGGTCAAATGGACCCAAAGATAACGTTATCACGTCATCATCACATAATCATGTTCTTACTTGAGTTAAAATTTTGGTTCCTCTTCCCAATGTGAGCAAGTCCACAAGTGACAAAAACTTTTTGTGAACTACTTGAAATAATATGAGCAATTGCGCTGCAGATATGATTTTTTTTTTGTTTGTTTATTCTTTAAACGCACTAGATCATTATTTGTCAGTTGGATTACAATAACTCATACATATAGAATCATAATTAATTCATGTTACTATATAGTCAGAATTTTTCACTAAATACTTTTACTTGAGTGATTTACTTTACTTGAGTAATAATATTAAGTAAGTAATATTACTCTTAGTTTCTCTACCCAACTCTGATTATATCCAAAGATCATAAGATGTTAGGACTAGGCTGAATATTTCCCCCAAAAAGAAATCCTTAAAGATCAACAGTTAAACGCAACAAAATTCAAACTAACTTGAGCTAATTTTCTATTGTCAAAGCGATCTGAAGATATATTAGATAATATTCCACCAGCATTCTAACATAACTAACCATCGTTCTCAGCAAACCAGTCTCACCGTTATTGCATTTTGATTGAGACGTTATCATTTCAGTGGCAGATGTCGTACCCAAGGACAAAACAAAACGGACTTGGGCAAGGTTTGAACCGCTGACCCTCCAGCAGCAGCAAATACAGACGATTAAGACCCTCGTTCTCCCTTCTTCTTGTCTTTCCAGATGAACCAACGTGGGCCAAACCGATCCTTGAGAAAAATGATCGATACTTGATATACGTTACAATGCTAATAATATACCATTTGTTTGCAATGTGCTTCACGTCGGAACCCAAGGGTAAACAGACTTTCCGATGCAGAGGAGCCGTGCATTTCAAAAACAAGGCCACAATCCGACTCGTTGGACGTCCCCGATTTGAATTCATGCCCTCGTACGTCGATACTGGCGCGTCGGGGTGCGGTTTTGCGTGGGTGCGTTGGGTGCGACGGGGGGAGACTATGATGTATGGCGTTCGGTGGCTGAGGCGGTTTGAAGCGTGGAGCCGTGCAGGTGATTCGGAGGCGCCGGGTCTTTAAACAGCGTAATGAGGCGGAGCGGACGCTGCCCACCGCCGACGCACACTCCACCGCCGCGGCAGACCGTAGCAGCTCCGCGCTCCGACGTGCAAACGGGCAGAGCGCTATCGTCGGGAAGTTTGAACGACGAGATGAACTGGTGAGAGGGAAATCTGTTGGCGTTATTGTTGATAAAGTGTTACTAGACGATTTGGCGTTTTCCTTGCGTTTGATTCATTAACCTCCAGCAAGTTACTCCTCCCAACGAAAGAGAACACATTTCAACTTTACCTCAAGAGTAATGTTTAGAGAATTTATATTTTTTTACAATATTTCATGCTCTTAAATCAATAGGAAGGTGAATATTAACTTTCTTCTAATAAGACAGTTGTAAAAAAGCTATAAGCTCATTTACCTGACATGTTTCGGCGAGAGGACGTCTGCCTTCAGAGGTCCTTTTTTTACATCTGTCTTATTAGAAGAAAAGTTAATAATTACAAGAGGACAGAATGAACTTTCCAAATGTAAGGAAAGTGAATAGTTGTCTGACTGGTTCCTTACATCTGACGGTTGCTTCATTTACTCAAATAACACACAATATGCATTACATTTTTTTAAAAGAAAAATATTCAGCATTCAGCATCAGCATTATATTGTTATTAGCCTTTAAATATGAGCTTGTCAAGTTTGCCATCTCATGTTTTGAAACTTTAAAAAAATATATATAATTATGCACTAAATGACCATTTGTTTCTTTGCAGTTTTCCTCAGCAGTTAATATGTGTATGCAGCCAGTAGATGGCACCTAAAGGCCAATTCATACTTCATAAGAAGTACGAACTTTGTTCGTGCGCCTCGGGCTGTAAGAACAAAATTACGTCATTTTGTTCTTACAGCCTCTGTTCGGCTGTTCTCGCAGCCTGTTCTTGGCACATCAGCTGAGCAGAACTTTGTTCGGCAGAGCTGTGCGTCAACTAGGCTCTGATTGGCCAGTTTTTCAAAAGGGGCGGGGTAAATTTCCTTGGGCGCATGTTGGAGAAATAGTGTTTGTTATCCTAAAGACAAGGTGGTCAAACCGACGGGCTGACATCCGGAAGTACGAAAAGTGCCTCTCCTCGTCTATCTCCCTCATTTGTTGAACGAGCAGACTGTATTCGCCCTGTACTACCCGCGTCGTATTTAGCGGCCGGACATGCCATCTTCACTCATTTCGTTCTGTCTCCTCGGCCAGCGCATGTAAAAAAAAAAAAGTCGTCATCCTCCTCTCTCATCCACTCAAAAACTACATCTGCCATTGCTAAAACGATATCAACTGAGCTGTCAGCGATGGTAATCTCCATAGAAACAGCGTGGAAACAGTTGTTGGGATCACGGGGGGCGGGGTCTGAAGGAGTTCGGCTGCGGCGCTTGAGCTGAAGTATGAATGCCAGAGCCGAAACGAAGTTTGTTCTTGTTCTTACAGCCTGAGGCGCACGAACAAAGTTCGTACTTCTTATGAAGTATGAATTGGCCTTAACGCTATACACAGTTTAGTTGTTATTAGCTAAGGGACTGCGTGGAATGCTAATGTAGCCTAGCAGCTGCAGTGCTTGTGTTTTGACGACTACACAAAGGACTTAAAAAAGCAGAGGATACTCAGAAAAGTGACGTCTAAAATCGGAAAAACATGTCACGGATCGAGGGAGTACAGTGCGGAGTGTTTATGACGATCGGAGAGGGTTTTCTTACCAGCATTTCTCAAAATAGCGTGAATGAAGCTAAATGCAACTCCAGGTGTGTTTTTAATGACGGAACAATGTTAGAATATGGTTAAAAGCTCAAAAAAGTCACTGTAGCAGAAGATGTGTCCTTTAAGGCGAGACAGTGCTGGTGGAGAATCAAATCAAAAGGAAATCTCGTAGTTAATAATAAAAAAATGAATGTAAGAAAAAAAATTTAGTACCACTTTATAATAACTATACCTTAATTAGCCGTAACAAAGCATGAACAGAGACTTAATTCATAATGAGCATGAGTCAGGCTTATAGTGACAACTTGATTAAGGTTTGGGTACAGAATCAGAGTATTAGTTTAGTAGTTACTAAACCTGAATTATTCTTAATAATCTGTTTGTTCACTATGATTTAAGCTTTAGTTTATGTTTGACTAAGGCAGGAATAAGCGCAATTATTGTATTTTAAGTGTTACCGAAAAAATAACACATTTTTCATTGTGCAATATTTTATCAAAAACTAAGAATTTATTTTGAAGTTAAAAGTTTAAATTCAAATTAAATATCATCATATTCTTCTGTGTAATCAGTAACTATTTCAGCAGACTTTGTGGTCTTAATGGAAGAATCATTTTGGATAAATTGTACTTTGTTGTGACCGCAACTGTAGTTACAACTGTGTGTAATTGTATGTGTTATGTTGTAACGGCAAATGTAGTTTCAACGGTTTGTAAAGCGCTTTGGGTGCCTATTAGGTGGAAAAGCGCTCTATAAATAAAAATTCTTCTTCTTCTTCTACTTGCTTTGTTTAATTGTTTTCTAGGTTGAATTGTGTCAACAGGACTCACTTATAGAATAATAAAGTACAATATTGTACAGTTGTGTGTGTGTTAAAGGAATGATCTTTATGTCTCTGCATGTGAAAAATGCATTTTGAGAAAACGGCCATGGAATTTACAATGTCCCAGAGAAATCTATGCAAGTTGATTAATAAAAAATAATAAAACATTTTGGTGCAGATTGGAAAATTTCTCTTGCTTTAAGTTGCACAAGTCTGGATAAGAAAAAAATTCTTGCGAAACCCAACTGTCAAATTCGCTCTAAAAACCTTCGTCCAGTTGACAGAATTCAACCTTGTGTTGCTTTGGACCCAAACCTGGACGACTGAGGGATTACGTGGATAACCAACTGTCCAACAATTCAACACAACTTCGGTAACTTTCGGCCAGCGAGGGACCAAATGTGCAGGTAAAATATTTGGCTTTTGGTTAAAAAAGTTTTTGCAGACCCCAAACCAAAATTATTAATCTAAAATGACTTCCTGCCGACTTGGTAATAGGACTCATTAATCACGTCTTCCTTCTGGTGTCGAATCATTTCCTGGATTCATTCTTCGGGTTTGGCCTGTCTGGCTGGCTTGGCGTCATTCTCACGGAGGCCGAGCAAAGAGGTCTGAGTGCATACTTGAAATATATTTTTGCAATTTATTCAAGTAGCAATTGTCCTTTTGATGAAATAACCATCCTCCATCCACACGAGGAGAATGCTTTTCAGGGCAACAAGTCCTCTGTAGTTTCCATAAAACCCAAAGTATGCACATAATCCTCAGCTCTGGAGATGTCCAAGCAGAGGAAAACTAAAAAAAAAAATCTACTTTCATCGCAAAATCTACTTTCATTTCATGTGGTGTAGATCCCACACCACAAAGTTTGGTGTGGGATCTACTTTCAGTGGTGATCCTTATGTCCCAAGGGGAGAAAAATGCATTTATGTCCTATAAAAATCTATGGATTAAGTGGATTAAATGAAATAATAAAACATATTTAAGAGCAGATTGGACACGTGTGTTGTTTCCACACAAAAGCCGATATGTTGAGCGCGCAAACTGACCAAAAAATGGGTTCTGCCTGTGGTGTCTCACCTGAAGATACTCAAGAGCATGTTTAAAGTGCCTATGACAGGTTGGCCTACTCATGTACCTAAAATACAGTTAAGATACATATATTTAGTTTTGCTAAAATAATTATACATTTGATCAGTTTTATCAATTTTTTTTTTAGTTTTTTAATATCACTTCCTGGTTGTAAATGATGACATCACACTAGGCAATTACTTTGAACACTGGACTAAAACTTGGCTAATGTCAGAGGTTTTTTTGTCTGACAAATCTAAATATATGTGAACACCTTAATTTGTTGAATTAATGTTTTAAGGGTAAAATAAGTTGTTTATTTTGGGTAAATTATGCAAAACATTTGGATAGAATGACTCTCCCTGGTGTGATATCATCAGTTTTTTACTTCTTGTAATTTTAAACAGATTTTTCAACTTTTCCCCACAAACCATGACTTGATTGGTGTAAAACAATAATTTTTATGTACAATACGTATTAATACACCAAATAAAATTAAAATTAGAAAATTGTTAAAACCTGTCATACGCACTTTAAAGGCTAATAATATAAACAATGCATAATATTTTCCTTTAAAACACTACCTGACCTACTGACAAAAACACTTTACAGTTTCCATAACATCAAACGCACTGGTTTCCACTTCAGCAGCATCAAACCAGAAATTCTCCAACAAATATAAACCACTGTCCACCCGACACTGGCCACATTTCAACGTCTTTGGTCCTGGGCCGGACATAAACAGTGGAGCGTGTTCCAGCGGCAGCAGAAGACGTAGAGTCCACGGCCTCCCCTCTCTCATCTCGCCTGATAATGTAGGAAAGCACGCACACGCCGACGCCCATCGTAAATGAATAAACACATACATCAATTTCAGAATCCACACATTTGAATTTCAAATGGCGCGCGGCTCTCTTTCTCTCTTTTTTTTTTTTTACGATATGTCTCATTTCTCTTGTGCAGATATAAAGGGATGCGCGAGGGAAAATTAGAGGCTGCGAGGAACAAGCGCCGTGTGGAATGTAAGATTATGTATTTGCACAAAAGATGGCGCCACAATAAAAGATGACTTATGGATTTGTTTAGGCACAGCTCCACCTGGTTAAGGTTAGCAGATAGCAGGGCTTTGTCTGGGAGTCTGTACAGCATTTAGCATCCTTTCACTCTATTGTGCGCTGTTTACCAAAATAGAATGATAGATTTGGGGAATTTCCTGCTATTGAAGTCCTTGTATAAGCTTTATTTGGTAAAAAGAATCCAAAGAGGCGTACGTTGTTTTCCTTTGCACGCAACAGCACTGAAAAGCAGCTGCTGCTCGAATCAATGTTTGTTAGAGCTAGTTATTAATACATATTACAATAATGTCACAATTTTGCGCTAATCAGTTTATCTTGCATGTTATATTTTGCGGTACATCACTATGTTTAAAGAATGAATTGCATTTTTACAGCTGTATTTCTTTGTTAAACCACAGCCTGCACAAACTTAAAGTGAGACAAAATAGACAAAACTCAATTTTTTTCAATTGCTTTTGGTCAGTTTGCTCTGTCTTTAGAAACGACACACTTCCAATCTGCTCTCAAAGAGGTTTTATTCTTTCATTTAATCCACTTCATGCATAGATTTCTCTGGGACATTGTAACTTCAAATGCCTCAATGGACTTAAATGGACTCAAATTTCTGATGAAACGTACAAAAGTACAACATTTTTTTGACTGAACTGATTTATTAAAGTTTTAAGTCAAAAAAAAAAAAAAAAGAGGCAAAATGTATGTAAAGTTTTTGTAATTAATATGTTACAAAATGAACCAAGAAATTTAAACCTGGTTCTGTCCATTTTTCAGATTTATATTTGTCCCAAATATGTGCAATTTTGGGCGTTTTTACAAATATAATGCCTCATTTCATTGAAAACATGACATGATGTAATACATTTTTTTCTCACATTTATGTGAGTAAACTACAGGAGAAGTTTCAAATCAATATCTTTAAATTTAAGATTTTTTCCAATTCACACGTAGTCTCTCGCTTTAAAATGAAATACTCCTATATACATCATCAAAACAGCGATCCTGTCACATATTTTGCATAAACAAGCTTCCTGTCTGTAAATAAGACACAAAATTGTAGTGGTGTCACCAAAAAAGTATACACACAACAGCCCACAATCAATACTGGATCACCAAATTTATGGTGCGTTCTCACTGGTCGATATTTGGCCCTAAACTGAGCCCAATTTAGTCCCGATGTGGACTTACTTTGATCCTGTTCTAGTCCTTATTTAGTTCAGGTTTACTTACAGAGAAATCACACCCTGAGTATCACAATCTCTTGATCTTTCATTATCTTTGCACGTCCCTAATGTTTATTGAAATATGGATGAAATTATCTGAACTAGTCCAGCGTCTGTAAATCTTAGAACACTTTATTTTTTAACTTAACTTTGGGTTTAACCCTTTTCAAAACATGGATACATAGAATGAGACCCTTTATTTGTCCAATTCTAATGCTGCAACGAACAGCAAATGGATAGAAAGAAGTAAAACATAAATAAGTGCTGCCAGAATCAGAAACAGTTCCATCGGTGCTGCTCATTCAAACACGCATTTCAATCCCGGCAACTCTAACACTTTTATTCCTGGTTGTGACTCTGGATGTTCGAGTTCTGACCTCAAAGCGAGCGGAGCAGCAACATGGGGCCGACCTCCAGTGGACCCCCCACCTGCAGGGGGCGCCGCGGGGGGCCGGGGCACTGTGGGTGTGGAGGCGGCGAAGGGAGATGACTCAACTCAAGTTCTGCACATGGAAACTGACTAAGACGGTCCAGGGTGAATCACAAGAGGGTTTGACAATGGACTAAAACATGTATAACGCTTTGTAAGAACTAGACTTTGCAAAGGATGAACGAAGACTTAATTTACAACGAAAAAAAAAAGAGTTTGAGAAGGAGTCGGGTGTTTCTTAAAGGCTAATCTTAAAGGTGCTGTTGTTACAAAGTGGTATCAAAACATTATATAAAGCCGTACACGTCACTGCATTAGGAATAATATCAACTGGATCTGAAGAACTAACAATTCATTTCAATTAATTCAAGTTCATTTGCAATTGTAAGAAAATAGAGTAGTATTTCTTCATTAATTAATTTACCTTCAAACGCTCTTGAAATATGTGCGATTGGGAAATTATTAGTTATGGATAGCTAGCTTTAGATCAGGGGTGCCCAAACTTTTTCCATCGTGGGCCACATATTGAAATATAGACCAAGCGGAGGGCCACAAATCAATTGTGAAACGTTAAAAAAAGCTGCATTTATCTGATGTTTTAAGTGTCACCACATCTACATTCAGTCTCAGTGCCTTAATATCAGGTCTGTGTTGCACCAAAATGTTAGTTATTTAGGTTGGAATTGTAGAAAATCTGAAATGTGCTGTAAATAGTACTTATCAGGACAATGTGGGCCAGTTCACCAGGAAGACTAAGGGCCAAGAAAAATTGGTCTGAGGGCCGCATTTGGCCCCCGGGCCTTAGTTTGGACATGCCTGCTTTATTATGAATTCTCGCAGAATTTTTACGCTCACAAACTCTTGGGAATCCATCTGGATGCTGTTCCGCTGTTGGGTTTGACCGCTGTGACGGACCAATCACAGCACAGCATTGTAGTTTGGGCGGAAGTCAAAGGTGAAGAGCCCAAAAACAAACATGGCGACGCCGACGGACGTACTTTGACATTTTTAGCAGATTCGTGAACTACTTTGTTTGTAAAAAGCGTGCACATAGAAGTGTTTTGTGCATTTGAGGATGAGGAAGAAGTCTGTACTTTCTTCTCAACTGGATTAAACAGTTTGATTGTTCGACTGTCGTGACAATTCGACCAATCAGCGCCAAATGTTCGTCATGACGTTTCGCCTTTTCCCGACTGCTTCATGTGAGACTATCTCTGACAAATGTGTACACTTATCAATCTAGCATGAGCCCAGTTAGGCTAGCTTTGTAAACAGTCTAAAATTATGTGTAAAGAACAAATATTACGCATTATTTGTATTGTTATTGGCCTTTAAAGGCTAAATATTCTGCATATTCTGCATTTTTCATATTATTAGCCTTTAAACATGCTTAAATTTGTCATCTCATGCTTAAAAACAAAAAAGTTTGTTTCAGCTAGTATGAATTTTCATGTCAAGCAGTTATTTTCCCATGATTCATAGTGTACAATGTGCCTGATTGGCCCAGAAGAGGTGACCCTGGCAAACGCTTCTGCTCTAGTTTTTTCCTAACAAAGTGCGTTTATCATGAGCACAGATTATACATCACAAACCCAGTGTCTTTGCATGAAGTTGCTTCTATCAAACAAACGGGAATTAATCTTAACTAGAGGAAATACAAATCAGGTACAGGCCCTTTAATGATTCCTCCAAGATTTTGCTTTCTTTGGTAGTTTCTTGACAGTGAACACAGCAAACTACTAACAACAATAGTGTAACTGTAATGGTTTTGTCAGTTTGGACAGTAGTAGTAGTAAGTAGTTGTAGTAGCAGTAAGTAGTTATAGTAGTAGTAACATTGTAATTGTATAAACGATTGTGTTTTTTGCTGAAACTATAAGCTTTGGAGAACCTAATCCTGATTTTAGTGTGGAAAAGTACTGATACTCAAATAAAAAACATAAAAAACGCAATTATCAATAGTTAAGATTTATATGAAACAATGGTGATGGAATCTTAAAGGTTTAAAATACATATATTTAAGTTTCTCTGCACATATTTGACTTTTACTCGTACGTAAAGGCAAAATTCTTAGCAAAAAAATGACAAAGCTCTTGGTATCGCGTTGGTTTAATATTCCAACACTATAGTATTATTGGTATGATTTGGTATAGTAAAGGACATCTCACAAAAAAAAAAATGATTGGTTGTCTTTGCTCAAATCCTCTCACACAGAAAAGCAGGACCTTATGTATTTCCTGATGCGTGTAACAATAATAATTCAGATTCAGATAATAAGTCAGATTTTACCTCCATAACCATACACATTGCTCATTATATTTTACAGCATGTTTCGGTCTCACAGCTGCAGATACATACATAATTTTCACCGTGGACATTTGAAATTCAAATGGCTCCGCGCTGTTTTTACGACACGTCTCATTTCTTTGCACGGATACTATAAAATAAAGCAGAGGGAATAGAAGAAACATACATCCATTCAAGTTTGTCTTTTTATCTTGGTCAGTGCAGTGGCTAGATTTACAAAAAAAAGCATGTATGATGATATTTAGTGTTTAACAGAAGTCGGTAATTAATAATAATACAGTTTATATACTCAGCACTTTTCTGGACACTCAAAGACGCTTAAAATTTTATGTTTTGCTCCTCGTAAACTTGAGCATTGATCTGAAACGGCCTGATAATGCAAACGTGATTGATTTCCTGTTAAGAACGGCAGAACAGGGAAAGAAAGCTCTTCAGTGGTATTTCATTGTGGAAAGTATTCGATTTAAATTCATGCGCTTTTCTTTTGTTGAAAAGCGGCAATTTGACATTTTAAATCCTACACGTGTGACCCGGAGTCTGAACGTTTTGACTGATCACGAGTCGCAGTGGGAAGTGATAGGGGGTAGGTGAAAACAGGACTTTTCTGTGTGACAGGTCAGACACCACATTTCACTAAAACGTAGTGAACATGACTATATTTAAGATTTTACTAAACATTTTGCTTATTTGTCCCCAGTTTGACCGTTTTCGTAATGTGTATAATTGTACTTCCTGGTCGGACATGAGCACAAATATGACACAGAGGTAATTCTACAACCGTTACCTAGCAACCATTTGAAAACAAAGGCTAAAATCCACATAAATTACACATTATTTGTCAAATCATAACTACTAATACCTGACAACAACTTTATTTTGTTGAAAGAGTGCTTAAAAATGTCAGAAAAATGTGTCAGTTCAGCGTTCACTGCGTCTTTATTTTCAACTATACGTCGCTTTTTGATGACATCACAGAGGGATTCCATTGTAGAACTCAGCACTACTTCCCCCACCTTTTCTTTTTATTTTCAAGATGTGCACTTTGGTTTTGTCATCAATCTTAATCAACATATTATAAACCTTCTGATAATTCTGGCAAAATTCCATATTCACAAGTCCAACTTCTCAAACAGGAAACCACTATTTATAATTTTTCGAAAGGAAATCACAATCTACAAACAAACTATTACATTTTGGCTGCTTTAGAGTGTCTGTACCCCTGAATGTTCTTATCTTGGCCTGCTAAAATACTGTGTTAAACTGTAGATTAAAAAAAAAAATTTTTTTTTAAAGTCAGCACTACTTCCTGTCATTTTAAACTTTGATATCTTCACAAACTGCAACTTTGTGGATGTAAAACTATGATAAATATTGAGTCAGAATTAGAAACACGTGAGAACCTATAGACTTTAAGAGCTGCCACTCGCTCTTCACAGCAAAAAGGTTGCAGGTTTGACTCCCGAATCACCTGGGCGAGTGTTTGCATATTTCTCTCTGTGTCTGAGCGGGTTTCCTACATTCAGGATTACTCGATGTCAATCAGAGAGCTGGTCTGGGAACTCTTATGCTTATGCTTAGGCTTATATGCTACTCTAAGTAGTGAGAGATCTATTATTGTCTTAGATCTAAGACAATAATAGATCTTAGCCACAGGTGAAACCGGGCAGGGCCAACTATTAACCTAACAAAGGCAGGCCAATTATCGAGTTTCAGGTGACACTAGACAAACAATTTTTCAAACAAAGACAGGCGTTCAGTGACTCCTCCCTGTGGGCAGGACTCTCACTACTACGATGAACCACACCTGGACGAATGAGGGTTTACATCGATGCATCGTGAGGTCTAATTCAAATCGTATCGTTGGTTGTGAGAAAAGTATCTTAAATGAATCTGATCGCCGCAAATGAATCGGACAGAGATCAAAGCATGATACGACTGACCAATCAGAGACGACGATGTTCAAGCGCGGCGTCGCATCGAACAGAAAACAATTTAATCTCAATAAAACCATCTCCCCCGAACGGCAGCTCGTTAAAAGCTCCGGACACATGTTGAGATTACATTGATACACCATACGTCCGCTCCGAGCTGCACGGGGTCCACATTTTGAAAAGGGCTGGCGTGTAGATTCGGTGACAGTTTCGGTCGTCCACTCCACTTCACTCCTCCCACTTTTCCGACGGAGAAGCCTGCTGTTGAATTAAATAGTCACACAAACGCTCTCTCGCTCTCCTTCCCTTTCCCTCCCGCCGTCTCTCTCTCGCGCTCCCTTTCCCTTCTTTTTTTTTTTTCTTTCCGCGGCGTTTAAAATCAATTCATTCAGTGGACTGCTGACACAGCCGGGCCTGGAGAGCTCAGGATTTATGGCTCCCTCTAATGGGGATGCTCTGAACCAAAGTCCCGTCGTCAGCAGAATCCGGGCCGCCATCGTTCGCTCACTCCATCTCGCTTTTAAAGACACAGCCCTCCTTTTTTCCGCACCAGCTCTGCTCCCCCTGTACGCGCCGCCGATATCTTTTCAGGGCCTGGAGGGAGAAAGCGAGCTCGAAACGACTAAAAGGCAATTATTTGAATGCGTTTGAATCGATGGGAAGTTGATGCTTTAACTTGGAAGGAGCGAGGATTTGGGGTGTTGTTACCAGACAGTGTTAATTTCCCTTAAGAGTGCGATTTGAAACATATGTGCTAAAATGAAAAGGAGCGGAGTCCGTATAGGATTCACTGGATGGAGATGGAAGAATTAAAAACTGCTGCATCGACGTGTTGCGTGTCAGTTTTGGATCGTGAGGAAACGTGGCGGAGATGCGTGTTTTTCCAGAGGTTTTTGTGCAAACTTTTAGGACGTGCGGGTCGCTCGGTTGCGAAGATAAATGCAATGATGTGAGGTAACAAAAACGAGCGAGAAAACATGAAATATCTTTTAAACTTTGAGCGTTTCGATTGTTTTATTCCTTCAGCTTAATGTTAGCTTTTGTACGTTTATAATGCAGGCTTTTATGATGATGTTTTACTGTGTTTCTGTTGCATTTCAGGATTAGCACGTCGTGTAATATTGTCTCGTGTCAAGTTAATCTTCAATAAATTTAGGGCACATTGAAAACTTGGGCAACCAGGCTAACACTGACACTCTTCAAACACAGTGGTAAACGCAGATCCACGTTTGTCGGTCTGTAAAATTAATCAAAGGCTATATCAGAGCTCTAGATACAACATATTGGAGGCCTACATCAATACAAATTAATATTAAATAATAATAATAATAATAATAAAATTTACAAAATCCTGTACATTTTCATTGGAAAAATGTTTGTGGTTGTGAGGGCTGTTTTCTGTTTATCGTGTCATTTTCATTTGTAAATCATCTGACCAGACGGCTTTTAATTTGAGCTTGTTAAAATAATGAATTAAAGCGGTGTGGCTTTAAGGATAAGCCCTTTCAGGTTTCTGCCACACTCCATCACATTTTGTGTTGTTTTGTTTTATATGGACTTCTGTTTTGTTTTTTTTTGATTATGTGAAAATAAATAAATCACATCAATATATTTGTCTTATAATGAAATGAAACAGGCGGCATTAACATTTTGTGAATGGATATGGCTTTATGTTTGGAGATCGTAACTGAAAAAAAGTTGAGGAACGCAGCTTTATTTGTTTTTTTAAGTTTACCTGATTATGTTTATTTTTTACTAAAACATAGTATTTTGTTGTCTTATTATTAAATGGTCCTGTGTTCTGGGTAGTCCTGAAATTGGGGTTTTTAATTTCTCACAACTCATGGATCAGAACGAAACATGGAATATGTCCGTGTAAACCTAAAAGAAGCACAAAACCCAAAGAATAACTTAAGTGTACAGAAGGTAATCATAAACAAGAAAATATAAACACCTCCATGACACAAAGGTTCAGGTGGAACATCTCATTGTAAAGGGATGAGTCTTTCATTTTACTTACTACTAAAATTGAGAATTACTTTTCTTTATAAACTTTTCTGATTTAGAATATTGCTATAATTGTCTTGAATATTGCTCAAATTGACATGGTTGCTAGTCCACGATATAAACAAACAACAAACAAAAGCTAACCAACAAACATTGCTCTGATTTAGGAAATTAAACTCTCATTGCTCGTGAGTAACTTTCTTTTGGCCTGTCATGTTTTAGAAATAAAAGTAAACGTAAACTTTCCCTGATCAGTATTTGGTGTTAGCGTGCCATCTACTGGAAGCAGAGAGAAACAAACAAAAAAGCTAGCTTGCCCCAACATGCTATAATGTAAGCACGCAGTTGTAAAGAACGAGACTGGATATGATTTATGGATTTAAAAACAGCTCTACGCTTCACTTCACAAATCTGGGAAATCTGAAACTGAGTGCTTTGTGAGGCTCAGCAAAGATAACCTCGTAAACAAGATAATTGAAACAAGCGTGACTGAAGCTAAGTACAATTCAAAGTGCTTTTTGACGAGGGGACGACGTAAAAGCTCAGAAAAGTCTATTTGGAATAATATATATAGATGAAATTAAACTCATTGCTCTTGAGTAACTTTCCTTTGGCGTGTCATGTTTTAGAAATAAAAGTAAACTTTCTACTTCCCCTGATCAATATTTGGTGTTAGCATGCCATCTACTGGAGGCGGGAGAAACAAACAAAAAAGCTAGCTTGCCCAACATGCTATAATGTAAGCACGCAGTTGGAATGGATATGATTTAAAAACAGTTCTATGCTTCACTTCACAAATCTGGGAAATTTGAGAGGCTCAGTGAAGATGACCTCGTAAACAAGCTAACTGAAACAAGCTAAGTATAATTCAAAGTGCTTTTTGACAAGGGGACGACGTAAAAGCTCAGAAAAGTCCATTTAGAATAATATGTATCCCCTAACGTGGCAGAAACGGGAAAGGTTATGGAAAAAAACTACAAAATGTCTACGATAGAAGTCTTTTATGGATGAAAACGTTTACAAGCTTTGCACACGTCAGGCCATAATAGGACGGGTTGATCAGAGGCTTGTAAACCGCGGCTCTCCTCTCGTCGACCTTTATCCGAACATGAAGACGGTGTGTTTGAAGAGCGAGGGACAGATTCCTAAAGGCCAGACACCTGCAGGGAGTGAATCCTAAGCTTGTTTTCCACTACAGCGCCTTTCTATTCACATGTTGATGTCTCTTTCACAGCCGCGCAGGTTCTGGAGGTGCTACAGCGAGATGCCGGGGTGTGAGGCGGAGATCGAGTCGCATACAGGAGAGAGGGGGGAGAGAGGGGAGGGAGGGAGAGAAAGGAGGAGGGGGGGGAAGAGAGGAGGGAGAGGAGGGGGGCAGAAAGACAGAATCAAGAAGGGGAGGGTAAACATGAGAAAGGAGGAGGAGAGAGAGCAAGGGAAAGAGAGAAAGGAGGAAGAGAGGGGGGAGAGAGAGGGGAGGGAGGGAGAGAAAGGAGGAGGGGGGGGGGGGAGAGAGGAGGGGGGCAGAAAGACAGAAGTAAGAAGGGGAGGGTAAACAAGAGAAAGGAGGAGAGAGCAAGGGAAAGAGAGAAAGGAGGAAGAGAGGGTGGAGAGAGAGGGGAGGGAGGGAGAGAAAGGAGGAGGGGCAGAAAGACAGAAGCAAGAAGGGGAGGGTAAACATGAGAAAGGAGGAGAGAGAGCAAGGGAAAGAGAAAGGAGGAGGAGAGGGGGGAGTGGGGGGGAAGACAGAAAGGAGGAGGAGAGGGGGGGCAAGAGGGGAGGGAGTGGGGGAAAAAGAGAAAGGAGGAGAAGAGAGAGAGAGGATGAAAGAAAGAAAGGAGGAGGAGAGAGGGGAGAGAGTGAGGAGAGAGGGGAGGGAGAGGGGGGAAAGAGAAAGGAGGAGGAGAGAGGGGGAGAGAGAGGGGGGAAAAAGAGAAAGGAGGAGGAGAGAGAGAGAAAGAAGAGGGCAAAGAGAGAAAGAAGGAGGGGAGAGATAGAAAGAGAAGATGAAAGAAAAAGGAGGAGAGAGCGTGAGGGAGAGAGGGGGCGAGGGGGAGGGAGAGGGGGGAAAGAGGGAGGAAAGGGGGAGAGGAGAAGCATGGATGGATAGAGATATCAAACCATACAAACTAGAATGAGGAGAAGAGGGAGCAACAGGAGAGAGAAGGGGAGGAGGAAGAAGAGAGAAACACCAGAGTGAGACAACAAACGACGAAGGAAAGGGAGGAAGATGGAGAGAGTGAACCAGACAGGAGGAGAAGAGATAGAGAGAGGGGATGAGATGGAGGAGCGAGGGAGAGCGACAAAAGAGAGGAGGTGACAAGAGAGAAGAGGGCAGGAGGGAAAGGAAAAGTGAGCATGGATGGAGAAATCAAGCCAAAGAGGAAGAGGGATGGAAGAAAGGAGCGTGGAGATGCAAAGGGGAGGAGAGAAAAGGAAAGCGCAGGGAGATAAAGAATAGAAAAGAAGAGGAAAATAACGGGCAAAACATTTCGAAGAGAGAAAGGAAAGTAAAGAAGAGGAGGAGAAAAGGAACGAGAAGAGAGGAAGAAGGAGGCAAGGAGACAAAGAGGAGGACAGAAAAAAGAGAAGAGGAAGAGCAGATCGAAGAGCAGCTACTCTCTCACATAATGCATTTAAACAAGTGCATTATTCCAAACATGTCGCCCACGTTTTACTCTCGACACGTATGGATTTTAGGGCAGAGGGACACGCCTGAACTGCAACATGTGAAGATACACTCCCTGTGCTTTAGACGCCAGATACTCCAGACAAACTAATCACCTCAGATCACTGGAATCGGGTTTATTTTTAATCAGTTCATATGAATATTTAGCCATTAGGACAGGGCTATTTACAAAGGGCCAGAGTTTTTGGGAAGGTTTTGTTTTCAGGGACCAGAAACGTGACCAATGCTTTTGAACTAAGAAACAAGTGTTGAGGGCTTTACCAACATCTGCAGAACTGAGGACTAAAGGACTAAACCAGGACTAAACAAGTTCTAAACCAGGACTGAAACAGGACTAAATCAGGACTGAACCAGGACTGAAACAGGACTAAACCAGGACAAAAACCAGGATTAAACCAGGACTGAAACAGGACTAAACAAGGTCTAAACCAGGACTGAAACAGGACTAAATCAGGACTAAACAAGGACTGAAACAGGACTAAATCTGGACTAAACAAGGACTGAAACAGGACTAAACAAGGACTGAAACAGGACTAAACAAGGACTGAAACAGGACTAAATCCGGACTAAACAAGGTCTTAACCAGGACTGAAACAGGACTAAATCAGGATTGAACCAGGATTAAACAAGGTCTAAACAAGGACTGAAACAGGACTAAACCAGGACAAAAACCAGGATTAAACCTGGAAAAAAACAGGACTAAACCAGGTCTAAACAAGGTCTAAGTCCAGACTAAATCAGATCTAAACCAGGTCTAAACCAGGACTGAACTAGGGCTAAACTTGGAAAAAAAAACAGGGCTAAACCAGGTCTAAACAAGGTATAAAACAGATCTAAATTAGGACTAAACAAGAACTAAACCAGGTCTAATCCAGTCTAAATCAGGTCTAAACCAGAACTAAACTGAGACTAAACCGGGACTAAACCACTAACAAACCACTAAAAACAAATAAAATATTCTCTATATTTTTTCTGGGTTGAGGGCCGGATTGTAGCCCTTGAAGAGCCCGGTTTGGCCCCTGGGCCTGACGTTGAATAAACCTGCACTGGGATTTCAATGTGTTTTCCTTAACGCAGTACAGTAACATTTGCACTCGTTAAATCAAATCCTTACGTGCAATTTCTGATCGAGTATGCAAACAATAAATTGTTTTTTGAAGAAAACTTTGCAAAGACTCCTCTCTCTTATTGGTAAAAGGAGCAAGTAGCATCTAAATCTCCCTTTGCACTGGAGCGAGAGGCGATATTGCGGCAGTAAAAAACAGTCGGAAAGGTGGTTCAGGTTTTATTGCCGGCTTTGTAAAATTTTAAATATTTATGTCCGAAAAGAGTGTAACTTTTGAAAAACTCTTGCAAGAACAGCAACTTTTAGCGTTCGAGAGACTTCATCCGCCAAAAGACACTGGATTGAGGGGAAGTTGAGTTCAAAGCTATAAAACCCTCATATTTCCCGTCAAAATCAACCATCGAACACAAATCAAGAATACATTTCAATCGATTTTTTTATATGCCTTCTGCCTGGCCATTTTTTCCCTCTAGAACTCTCACTGTCTAATTGAAATGGGAATTGTCAAGACTCAACAGATGCTCAGTTTTCTGTCTGTCAGTCAGTATCGCCCAACAGCGTTTTCCTCCTTTTATTTTCCTTGGTGCGTGTCTAGTTAAAGTGCCAATGACAGTTTGGACTACTCATGTACTTAAAATACAGGTCAGATAAATATATTTAAAGTTTTGCTAAAAATAATTATACATTTTATTATTTTTAGCAATTTTTTTTGTTTTGTAATAGCACTTCCTGGTTGCAAATGAAGACATCACAGTGGGAAATTACTTTGAACACTGGGCTAAAACTCAGCTAATGTCACAGATTTTTTTTGTCCGACAAATCAAAATATACGTGAACACCTTTATTTTGTTGATTTAATGTTTTAAGGGTAAAATAAGTTGTTTATTTTGGGTAAATTATGCAAAACCTAATGAGTCTCCCTGGTGTGAGGTCAGTTTTTTTTACTTCCTGTCATTTTAAACAGATTTTTCAACTTTTCTCCACAAATCGTGACTTGATTGGTGTAAAACAATTTTATGTACAAAACGTATTAATACCCCAAATAAAATCAAAATTAGAAAATCGTTAAAGCCTGTCATACACACTAACACTTTAATCAGGGATGGGACAAGATCTCGTGCCACAAGATCTTAGATCTAAGATAAATTTGTTGACGTGAAAAAGTTGTGAACTGTATTTATTATAAACAATTTTAAATTCTTATCAATTTGTTCTGGACCCAATTCATACCGAAACAAATTCAGGAATACAAATAAAATCTGGTGTATAAAAGGAAAATTGACAAGAATGATAATTTTACATATTTGGATGCTATAATAATTATACGTTTCGCCAAATATTCACCTTGTTCCGCCCACTTATGCCTCTTTTTGCCACAGATATAAACGTACTTCCAGTTGAGAATCCCGTTCACACAAATGTGAGGGAAAAGTCAAAAACATTAAAGAAAGTAGACTGATTTGTGTAAAATGTTTCAAGGACATGTGCAACAATAAGTCACAACGCGCAGATTTCCTAGGCAGCGCTGAAACCGGCTTTTTAGTCCATGTAGAACTTATTCTCTGTTGAGCTCGTCTGCCCCGTGTAAACTACAACGGAAACAAGACGGCGGCGCCCACGACTTCCGGAATAAGGTCAATAATGTCTGCCTTTCGTTATAATTGGACGTTTTTAAAGGGCTCATATGCAAAATGTTATCTACGTTATATTGTTGTTTCCTCATCAAAAACATACCTGGAATTGCATTTTGTTTCATTCGCAAATGTTTAAACACACAAACGCTGCATATTTAGGCTGAGCTTGTCTCTCAAACTGAGATAAAGCTACATTTCCGGCTTGTTGTCATTCATTACTGCCGTTTGTGAGAGTTTGTGCAAAAGTAATAATCAATAACCTTGATAAACATTGGGGAATTGCAGACTCTTTTACCAAAGCAGGTTGCACTTGCAAAGAGTGCATTTAAGTCCACCTTCGCTAACAAGGACGGCCCGAAGAAGTTGCATTCTCTTACACTTTTGTTCCGCCGCTCCTTCACGAAAACAATTTCCACCGTTTTAACCCGGACATTGGTAAAAGCTTATCCAAATCTCACTAATCGCTGTTGAATCTTTCACGCGGACCTCTAGCTCTGGTCTTTAAACCGCGCTTTCCCGTCTCAAACGCCGCCGCATTGTTCATTATTATTTCTTGGAGGGCGAGCGAGATCCTTGGCTCCGTCTGTTTTCCCATTTATTTTTTTATTTTTTTTTTTTTTACACAGGTATCCTTATTGATCCTCTCGCCTTTTGCTGCGGGGGAGCGTGTTCGACTTATTAAACAAACCGCGTGTCGAAGCAAGGCCACTGAAACGCCGCCCGAATCCTGCCTGTCCGCCATCCCCCCGAATGCGAGCGCTCGGCTAACAAGGTGTGTAATCTACTTTAATCAGCTCATATTTTATAAAACAAGGCGAGGCTGGGAATTAAGTTGAGGCAGAGACGGTTAAGCGGCCGGCGCGGAGCAAAGGCGAGCTGTTTTTTGAAATTGGATGTGACGGCTTGGGGACCGCGACTTGATTTTACATGCATGACTGTGTAATGAAGCCATGCCAAATGGTCAGTTATGGTTAGCATTAGCCGCTGGAGGTAATGGAGGCTAATGCGCGGCTCTGACAGGCAGCGCCGGGGAATACACGGACGGAGGTGAGCCGGTTTTGCGCGGGGGCGTCATGGAAAATGGATGAACCGCGTTTAAATTATGCTGGAGATAAAATAACTCTGGGTTCATCAGGGACGAGGGTGTAATGGCAAAAGTGGCAATATGTTTACAGTATGTACAGTTTGGTATAAAGAAAATATAATTGGAATATATTCTAGAATCCCTATAGTTTAAAACTGATGGGACGCAGGTTTATGGAAGAATTCACTGTTAAATTGTCAGATTGTAGATTTGTCGACCTGGTTTATGGAGTACCTCTCTGTAATTACTGAAACAAAGCATAATGTTAAAGGACATATGCTAAATTTCCTTTTTTGACCTTTTAACCCAGTTCTAACATTGTTCCGTGATCAAAAACAAACCTGCATTTAGCTTCATTCACGCTTGTTTAATTAATCCACGTTAGAAAATTCTATATCCTCAAAAACGTTCTGTTTTCAATTTCCGCGATATTTATGTGGCTTCGAGAATCTTATGCTCGAAGCCGGGGGGTGCTCGGGGGGTGTATTGTTTCCATCTGTAATTCCCTCTGCTACCAGTAGGTGGAGCCCATCACTCAGTTTCTCACATTCTCACATTTTTTTTGTTTTGTTATTCACCTTCCAGAAGTTGCTGTGGGCGTTGCCATCTTGTTTCCGTTGTATTAGTTTACATAGGACAGACAAGCTCAGTGTAAAATAAGTTCTACATGGACTAAAAAGCCATTTTCAGGCCTCAGGAAATCGGTGCATTGATGACTTATTGCTGCTCGTGTTCATTAAACTTGTTACGCTAATCCATCTACTTTATATAATATTTTAGAGGCGAGACTTTTCACTCGTTCACCATTTACATGAACGGGGTTCTCATCAAATTGGACGTGCGTTTACAACAGGAGTGTGGATCTGCGGCAAAAAGAAGCAAAAGTGGGCGGAATAAGGTGAATAAAACTTGCAACATTAAAGTAAAAGCACTCAAGGGCATGTTTAAAGGGCATTAACATTACAAATAATAATAATCCTTCAATACAAAACAAAAGTTAAATAATTGTTGTCTTGAAGCCATGAGATTAAAATGAAATTTGTGGAGCCAATCCCAAACAAATGATTAAAATAAAAATAAAAAAGCTGTCCTAACCATTCGCTGCGCTTCATTTTGAAACGCCTTTCCCAACTTTCAGAGGCCAGAGCAAGCCGTCATGGTAAAGCTAACAACAACTAGCATGCAACAGCTAACACAACTCTTGCTTTAGAAAATAAAACTGTCTATGATGAGATATAGAGAATGTTTTTTACTGAAATATAGACTTTTACAATAAATCTGCAACGGGGCAAAACTGATTTTACTTTAATTCGTGAAAAAAAACAACAGGTACAGTTACTTTAAGGACGCGTTAAAGCTCGTTACAGCTTTCGAGACCAAACCCACATCTTCATCATTAGTATGAAATTGCTCGTCCTCAGGTAGCGGCCCATGTTTAGTCTTAAGGTTGCCTGAGGATACGCAGGTCAACAGCCTTCTGCCGCGTGCACACAACACCGCAAACGAAACCACGCCACGTTCTCGCCGGACAAATCCAGTGTCCCCTCCCTCCCACACTTTCGCCATGTTGTCATCGCCATTCCGACCATGATCCGTTTTATATCTTTACACTGGCTGCTTCATCGCGCCGTGTTTTCAATCATTTTTTACCCCCCCTCCTTCCTCCTCTCTCGTCTTCCTTCTTCCTCTCGCGCCATAAATTGTTTCAGATTCCGCAACACCAGACTGGCTTATGAATATATGAATACATAAAGCATATCCACGCGGAGGACCCCAGGAAGCTCCAGTAGTCAGACAGGGTAATGGATAGAGCGCGGTAATATAGTGCGGAGAGGAGCACCACTTGTTAGAAAAGCTTTAACTGCATCTCAATGAACAGCGAACAACATTAAACGTGTGTGTGTGCGGCGCGGTAATGCGGCCCGGCGCGGCGGCTGTGTGCGACCGGACCGGCGTCAGGTCATTATCCGCGCTCGTGTCGACCGTAAACAAACGGAGGGATTATCAAATGTGCCGCTAAAAAAAACGCTGCAACGTCTCGGCTAATGCATGTCTTAATAAAGCATGAAGAAAGAATGAATTCATAGTGAACAAAGGGCTGCAATCGAGACGAGTCGACTAGAAAAACTGATAATTGACTAATCGTTGACTGAACTATACGGATTCTGAAACGTCAAAAGACTTTTTATAATAAAGACTGACATTAAAGTGCCTCTGACAGGTTGGACGACTCATTTGACAAAAATGCAGTTAAGATAAATATGTTTCAAATTGTGTTAAAAAACTTCACAAATTTCACTGCGGTTTAGCAATTTTTTAGGTTTTTTTGTCTTACTTCCTGGTTGTAAATGATAACATCACACTAGGAAATTACCATAGCAACCATCCTGTACAGTGAGCCAAACCTCTTCAGATGTCACAGATTTGTTTATTTTACAAATAAAATACATGTTAACACCTTTGTTTTGTTGAAGTCATGTATAAAGGTTCAAGAAAAGGCATTTATTTTATGTAAATTTTGCATAACCTTTGTCTCCCCAGTGTGATGTCATCAATTTGTTTACTTCCTGTAATTTTGAGCAGATTTTTCAACTTTTCTCCACAAGTAGCTGCTTGATTGGCGTAAAACTATAATTTATATTTACAACAGGTATTAATGCACTGAATAAAGTCAAAATTAGAAAATCATGAAAACCTGTCATACGCACTTTAATACATCAAAATGTCAGAAAAGAATAGATTACATTTATTTATATGTATATGAATATTCTTTATGTAGAAGTCTTTAGTCACCGTATTTCAATCTTTATTTGGCTGAGAATTAATTTAAAAAGTATAAAATATACAATAGAAATAATCTTCTGGACTAATCGACTACTAAAATAATTGTTAGTGACAGCCCTAGTGAACAAATAGAAGAGTTCAATGGCAAAAACAGATAGCCATTTTGAAAAATAGTCAAAAAGTGTTTTGTTTTTGTGTTTGCATATATAACTAATTAAAATAATGAGTACAGGATTTTATCAAGGAGGGGTGGAATAAAATTTTGATAGCAGTACATTTTGCTTTTGAAAACATTACTACGATATACAAAGATTTGACTGCAAGCCTTTGATGACTTTAAAATGGCACTTATCTGTTTTTGCAAATAAACTTTGTTTATTAAAAATGATTCAGGCTAAGTACACAAACCTTAATTCCTAACCCTGACCTTAGTAGGTAATAAGCGTCAATCATGTTTAACGAACTATGTATGAATCGTAAATTGAATTGTTCATTTTTTTTATAGGAATAGTTATTGTGCATTTAATAGCCGTTTAAACATGCTCTTGAGTACCTTGAGTTTATAAAAGTTGATAAAAACGAAATTAACATCTGTATCTCTGCTGTTTCCCACGGCACTAAATTAGACTATCCTCTGGTTCTTCCTACTTTATCTATCAACAATATTTAATATTACTTCAACTGTAGTCTGTTCATTGCTGTTCACATGTTTCTCTTTCTCTCCACTTCCCCCGGGGAGTGGAGACTGTTTCAGGCACTGCGGCGGCTGATCCAGTGACGACCCCCCCACCCCCATCTGTCTGGAGGATCGATCTCTACACTGGACGATCTATGCGCCACCCGCCTGGACAGCTGGATTAGCCACACCTCGTCTGCCTGGACGAACTCCTTTTACTTTAGATGAACTGTTCCTCATCTCCTGCTGGAGGGATCTCTCTACACTGGTGGACTGCTCCTCGTCCGCCTGGAGGAACTCTTTAAAGCCACCTCCCTCTTGAGTGGTTCTGGCTCCACAGTCCAAGTGGATGCGTCAGTCCTAGTTCATCTGCAGCCTGTCCGTCCGTGGGAGTAGGATCTCTCCTTCACTGTGGTTCTCCCCGAGGTTTCTACTTTTTCCCATGGGGTTTTTTGTAGTTTTTCCTCGCCGCGAAGGAGGGTCAAAGGACAGGGGCATTCTGGGACAGTTATCTGAACTGCTTTTACCTGTGGCCCATCGAGGCAACTGTTGTTGTGATTTTGGGCATTATAAAAATAAATTTATTTGATTTGATTTGTTCAGGCGCCATCTACAGGCAGCATAGCGCTTACACAAGTGAATTTAAATGTGTTTTAGCTCGAGGGAGTAATAATGTATCCCAGTGTCTCCAAGTATCAGTGATCGTGTTTAGAGTCAGAAATGCTCAAAACGAGTCTGGTGATGATTCTAGGATTTAAGCCGCTAGAAGATAAGTGTCACACCGAAGTTTCATACTTTTATTGGAAAAAAGGTAATTGAGGGAGTTCAGCAGGGAGTGTATTTGACGGTCGGAGGAGAGGATGTTCAAACCAGGATTCTTCAAACTGGCGTGAATGAAGCTAAATGCAACTGTTTTTGATGACGGGACATTGTTAGAACTGGGTTAAAAGCTCAAAAAAGTCACTGTAGCAGAATATGTTCCCTTTAAAGCAAATGAAGGTGAGGTTATACTAAAGCGGTACCTCACAGTGAAACTTAAAATATTAAAACAATGAATGGCAAAGGACGTTTAGTGATAGTTGTGGGGATGATAAAGGAAATGGGTTAACCACTTTCTCATAGTCTCCTTGTTTCTTAATGTTGGCGTTTGTATATAATAATGCTAATCTTTTTTCCTGATCTTGGGGTTGATGCAATTCACGATCCGTATGAAATGTTCTTTGCTGCCAATTTAATCTTCAATAAATCTCAAATGTATGTAAAGAGCTGGGAGGAGATCCAAATACTTAACTAATTCCACACAAAACTGTCCTTTTTCACACACAACTTTAAACGATCCCTTTAGTTAAATACTAAAAAACACAACGATCATTAAATACTGTATATATTACCCTCATCAATAAATCACTGCAGAAATATCCTCTTTCTAAACTCCGCACAGAGTTCCCATGATGCCGTTGTGAGTTGGCGCGGCGTGATTATCATTTAGCAGAGCTGGTGTTTGACAGGGCCCGACCCGAGCGCTAAACTCATTTTCATTTTTTCTTATTATATCATGATTATATAAACATTCTTAACCAGTCGCCATAGCAGCGGCAACAAATTATCACAAATTAGCCCCATATTGCCAGTTTTTAGCCGCGGCGAAATGAACAGGCTCCACATGCGGCGCGGTCGTCCATAAATCAGGCCGGCCCCACCTGTTGGGAGTAAACAGCCGCGCCGCTGATTAAAGCCTTATTTCAAAACATTCCGGCTCTGCTCGCGCTGCTTCGGTTCGATCACCTGCTGCATTTTGTCACTGTATGAAACTTCGCTCTGACAGATGCCGTCCATAAATCTCTTTAGTCTTCCTCTAGGCCTTTTGTTTGCCGCAGATCTGAGCTAAACGTCCTCAAATTCGCCGTTCGCCTTCGATTCGTCGGGTTCGAAGGGCGCTTTTGAACTCGACGAGGAGCGCGGCGATGTCTGAGAGAAGAAATACGAACCGCTAACCTGGAAGGATTGTCAAAAGTAAATCAAATACTGATCAGGGCAAAAACTAGTGTTGAAAGTAGACTCGTTTTAAGTTGAGAATAGGAAAAAATATTAAATTTAAAGATATCAATTTGAATCTTCTCCAGTAGTTTACTCATACAAATATAAGAAAACGTGCGTTTTTCATCATGTCATGTTTTCATATAGAAATAAGGCATTTTGTGTGTATAACAGCCAAAATGACATTTAAATCTGAAAAAATTGACAGATTAGTTAAATTTCTTGGTTCATTTTGTACACATATTAGTTACAAAAAACTTTACTGAGGACATTTTGGATTTCTAATTTAGTTTTTTCAGTAAAACATGACTGAAAATTGGCGCAAAAAAGTCACATTTTGCCTCATTTCTTGACTTAAAACTTAAATAAATCAGGTTTAAAATAAGATATCATCAAATCCTTCTGTACATTCCGCCAAAATCTTTTTACAAACAAGACTGTAACGTTTGGTGTGTGTGGGAGCTACTTTAAGGCTGATATTTATGTCTCGAGGGAGAAAAATGCATTTTAAGAAAACGGAAGTTACAACGTCCCAGAGAAATCTATGGATGAAGTGGATTCAATGGAAGAACAAAACATCTTTAGAAACAGATCGGACTAGAATGTTGTTTCCACATGAAAGCAGATATGTAAAGAGCAAACTGACAAAAAATGAATTAAAAAAAAGTTTTGCCTGTTACGTCTCGCCTTGACAAGTCCACATGAACAGGACAAGAATCCTGAAGAGTTTTAGAATAATCCGATCTCAGTTTTTCATAACTTTATTAGGACTGAAACACGTCAATCAATTAATAGCAACTAATCAATGACTGAGCTAATCATCAACTAGTTTAGTATTGATTAAAGATAATTAATTAATTATCTTTACTATGCAGATTCCAAAATGAGCTGAGAGAAGATGTTTTACAACTCAGATAAAGATGGAATTATCTCAAAATGACACGACATGTATTTAGTGTTTTCTAATAAAAGTGCACACCATCAGGATGTCTTTAAGCAGCATCAGTTTAGTTTCATCTGGGTTAAATTTAGTCAAAGTAGCAAACTTACATGCAACTACTAACCGTTTAATCAAAAATAATAATCGCTGGACAAATCGATTAGTAAAATAATTGTTTTTGCAGCCCTAAACTTCACTATATACATTATTGTTATTGTTGCAATGCAATTTTAGTTGTGTTATTGTTTTTAATCAAATTGTACGAGTATTAACAAAAACATTACGAGTACTTTTTGGCTGTAAGTTCCAGTACGCAACTTTTAAGTAAAAAAAAAAAAAAAAAAGCCTGCAATGAACTGTTTTTGTTTTTTTTTTTGTGGATGTTTTTACACTGAAAAACGTCAAAAAAGTGTTAAATTTCCTCTCCACGGATACATCTTTTATGACCTGGAGGAGTCCGCTTCTTGTTTCCATGGAAATGTGGCTCCTTCGGCGATAATATTCCCCAGTGTGGCATAAAAATTATTTCCATGGATAATGATCTGAAGTATGTTCTTTTTTAAACTTTGCTCTTCCGTGGAATTATGTGGGTGGTGTGCCAACTCCAGAAAGTTACACACTGTAGCTTTGGGCTGTGCGTGTATGTAAGCGCTCCTAGTTTTGTGGCGTTTCGAGCACACAGCAGGTGACAGGCTCGGACCTTCACTGAACGACCTGCTCCTCTTGGGCCTCAGTGTGTTCTTTTTGTTTCTCCTTTTCTTTATTTTATTCACCTTATTCCGCGCTGACAGCTCATTTGTTCGAGCGTTTCCGGTTGAGTTGTCTTAAAGTCGATATGACAGGATCTCAAAATGTTCTAATTATGACATAGTTTGGCGGGAGGGCACCTGCGGAAATTATCTATTATAGTTTTACATCTGTGAAGTTGCGGTTTGTGAAGACATTTTGAAAAATAAGAAGTGCAGGAAGTATTACTTTGTGATGTCATCAAAAAGCGACGTACCATTGAAAATACAGACAATTTACATACAACGGACACATTTTTTGAGGTCATTCAACAAAATAAAGGTGTTATCAGGTATTATTATTGGTCAAATGATACCTATTATGTAATTTATATGGATTTTGGCCCTTGTTTTCAAAAGTGTTGCTAGGTAACAGAGATGGAATTACCTCTATGTCATATTTGTGCCCATGTTTTACCAGGAAGTAAGATTATAAACATTACAAAAGTTGTCAAACTGGGAATAATAAATGGCCAAAATGTTTAGTACAATTTTAAATATAATCACGTTCACTACGTTTTTGTGAAATGTGTCGTCTAACCCAGTGTTTTTCAACATTTTTGGCTTGAAATGATACGACGGCACACCAAGTACAATAAAAACATGACCAAACAAGACGACTTACTTAAAAAATATGGTAAATAATGTCTGTGCCGCAGTCTGGTTCTTTAAATTTGTCAGTAGTGATGGTTTCGTGTTGCAGAAGTTGCAAAATGATAAATGAGTCAATTCCATCCGCAACTGTCAATATGTAAACTGGACATTTCTTCAAGGCACACCTGGCAAAAACCTCAAGGCGCACTGGTGTTCCCCGGCACACTGGTTGAAAATCAAGGGTCTAACCCTGGCATGTCCAAACTCAGGCACGGGGGCCAAATGTGGCCCTCAGATCAATTTTTCTTGGCCCTTAGGCTTCCTGGTGAACTGGCCCACTCTGTCCTGATAAGTACTTTTTACAGCACATTTCAGATTTTCTACAATTCTAAATTCTAAGTAACATTTTGGTGCAACACAGACCTGATATTAAGACACTGAGACTGAATGTAGATGTGGCGCTTAAAACATCAGATAAAAGCTTTTTTAACGTTTCGCGATTGATTTGTGGCCCTCCGCTTGGTCTATATTTCAATATGTGGCCCTCGATGGAAAAAAGTTTGGACGCCCCTGGTCTAACCTGTCATACAGATTTTAAGATCAAGTTTGTAGAGGCTTAAACTACACGGTTTGCAGGTTTTAAACAAACTAAAACCTCACAGAGTCAACATTTTATGGTTGTTTGGAAATGACACCATAACTGCAGCCTTTACGCTTCGGTAACTGTTCAAACTGCAATTAAACTCATTTTTCAGCCATTCTTTAAACTCCTCTCTCCAACTCCTGAAGTAAGTTTCCGCTGCGGCCCCGTGCTCCGTCTGAATGTTGCGTGACGGGGGAGCCATCACACCCCCCGCTGCACCGGGACCGGCCCCATCATTACCGCAATAATATAGAACTATAACCCTGCAATTAGCCTAATGGAAATGCGCCTCTCTGGTGGTTGAGGCGCCGCCAGCTCCCCTCCGAGAGCTGAGGCGGGGAGGAGCAGCGCGCCGTCCCGGGCTCCATTGATCGTCGCCGCCACCTGGTCTATGGCTCCGCGGAGGGCCCCAAGCACAGCGGAGGGGTCCCCGAAGCGCATGCATCCCGGCCCGGCGCGCGCTCGCAGGCATATGGATAAGAGTCTATGTGGCCAGTCATCCGCCACGTCGCCCGCACAAATTAGCGCCGCACGAGGGGGGAGAGGGGCGCGCGACGGCCGGGTTTACGAGCGGGAGAGGCAATAAGGTGAAGGCAGAGCTGTTCTCGCACATATAGGTGCTGGAGACGCTATAGGAAGATCTCTGCATGGCTAAAAATGCGTTAATTTAAAGTCTATATGACAGGTTAGACCCTTGTGTGCCGGGGAACGCTAGTGTGCCTTGAGGTTTTCCCAGGTGTGCCTTGAAAAATGTCATATTCACGGATTTAAATGAATAACTGACAAGTTTTGTGTGTTTTGAGCAACTTCTTCACAAAAACAAAACAAAACTGAAAGGTCGTAGAAAAGGTTTCAGGGGTTGTCATCCGGACGCTGTTTGAAGATCGAGACGTTTCGACTTCTATTCCGAAGTCATTGTCAATCAGAGTTGGACTTCTGTGTACTTTTTATCATGTTTATCAGCTTTATATTTAAGTTAATTTGTGTTAGCCTTTAGCTTTGAGACGAAAACACGTACTTTTCTAAACACACAGACATCCCCTGGTGACATATGTACATTGTACATAAAGGTTTTAACATGTTGCCAGTGATTATCCTGTTACTAGCTCTTCGTCGGATCTTTTTTTGAATTCGATTTTTTCCTCACAAGCCTTGCTAAGTCCCATAGAGAATGAAGAGCTAGATTTGACGATCTGCACTTCTTAGCGTAACAGGAATTAGCGCTGAGAAGGTGAGAAGGGCCTATAGTTATGATTTGACAAATAATAAATAACACCATTCTTTTGTTGAATGACTGTTTAAACTGTTAAAATAAATTGTGTCAGTTGTGTGTCAATAGTGTCTGTATTTTCAAAGGCACGTCGCTTTTTGATGACATCACAGAGGGATTCTGTTTTAGAACTCAGCACTACTTCCAGTAATTTTAAACTTTTACTTTTTTTTAATTCCCTCACGAACTGCAACTTCACAAAAATAAATATTTAGCCCAAGCGCCCAACCCGTCAAACTAGAATTATAAGAATGAGAACATTTGAAATAGTTTTGTCCTGTCCTGTCTAATGTCTGTCTGCCTATTGTATGTTTCAAGCTAAATAAAGTATTAAAAAAAAATAATAATAATAAAAAAAAAAAGAAGAACGTCTTTACAAGTTATAGGAACATAGAACTCAGCCAAGTAACAGACTCGGGACCCCAAATGTGAATTAAAAATAAAAGTATGATTCAAAGTGTGTTTTGGTTTTAGTTAGAAAAACAGAGCTAATACGGTGTAATATTTATCAAAATTATATCTTAAAATCATTTATCGACCCCCAGCTCATCCCTCACGACGCCCACTTTGGAAACCATTGCATCAAACTAAAGAAATGTGATCACACGAAATATAGTTTGTCAACTATGTACACTGGAAAACCAAAGCGCTAAATTAATGGAATACTGAAGACAATGATATTCAGGTTAAAGGGCCGGTTCCTGATTTTTACTGTTGTGAAACGGGAAAAACAGAACTAGTCCATGTTCTCAATTTTTTGTAATTCAATCTGTGTTGCCTCAGAACAGATTTATTGTAAAAGCATCTAAATGAGACCACAATGTTTAAATTAAATGCAAATTTTGCATCTATGTATAGTGTGTTTTATCCAATGAGAGAAGCAAGCTAATGTTTGTTAGCTTTACCTGTGACAGCAAAACTCACTGTGGGTTCAGAGACTCCAGAAAAGTGCTCATGGAGATGAATATTTAAGATGCTGTGACTGCATTAGGAAAGTGAGCGATGCATGTGACTGATGTAAAGAGTTAAACGTCCACAAGTTCTGTTTTTCACGTTTCAAAATAATAAAAATCAGATACAGGGCCTTTAAATTCATGTGCAATTTCTTGCTCAAAAGGTGTGCATTTTGAAACCAGTTGTATCTTGAAATAAGTTAAAGTGCATATGGCAGGTTTTTATGATTTCCAAATTTTGACTTTCAGTATATTAACACTTCTTGTAAATTTAAATTGAAGTTTTACACCAATCAGGTCGCCGTTTGTGTAGAAAAGGTTGAAAATTATGCTGACATCACACTAGAGCGACAACGGCCAGGAATAATTTACACAAAATAAACCACTTTTTTGACTTTTTAAACATTGATTCAACAAAATAAAGGCGTTCACACATATTTTTCTTTGTCAAATAAAACAATCTGTGACATTAGATGAGTTATGGTGCACTGAACAGGATGGTTTCTTGTTAATTTCCTAGTGTGACGTCATCGTTTACAACCAGGAAGTACATTTAAAATCCTACAAAAGTAGCTAAACTGGTGCAAAATTTGTAAAGATTTTAGCCGAATTTGAAATATATTTATGTTAACTGCAATTTAGTTAAATGCATAGTCCAACCTGTCAGAGGCACTTTAATTCAAAACAAAATGTAAATAAATGCAGACTGATCATTAAAAAAACCAGCAATTCTGAGTAAACCTGACTAATGTAGACATGCTTGGTGACGCCACTTGGAAAAATGAATCGTGTGGGACAAAAGAAAGGAGGTGAAACTGCAACGATTCAAAAGGAAAGAAGGAAGTGTGAGGAAAGGAGGGAAGGAGGTGAGGGAAGTGTATAGGAAGTGCATAGGAAGCTGGCGTGGTATGCAGAGCCTTAACACGGTATGTTTATGTGCAGCTGCAGGAGCACGGCAGAACGTGAAAACTAGACTATCACTGCCCTCTTTTGTCCAAGTCTCTTACTGTTGAGCAACCTCTGACTTCCACTGCAGCACAGAGCAGCTTATGTAAAGGAAATTCAACAAAGGAAAGAAATGCGTCTGGCGTAAGTTCAGATTCACGGACAGATGCCGCAAACTTTAAAGACGTTCAAGGTGTAAAACGCTGCGCACTTTTGTGGCATCACGACCCTGTGCCAAAGCCGACAAAAGGGATGACATGCAAGAATACAAAACACTGAAATAAATATAGTCTTTATGCTGACGCTCTGAAAGGAACGCTATTCAGAGTGTGGTTTTATTTGCTTTGACAAACTTCAACGCATTTGATAATAAGACCTTGATTATTATTTGACTTGTTGTCAGTTTGCAGTTTAACTCCAAAGGCAGAAAATGTAGCTTTGAAAAAGAAAATGCATTGATGCAAATTCTGGTTATGGTTCATTAGCTTGATGTTCCTTTTTTTAAATCAATCAAACCCTAACCCCATTTTTAAAGTGTCCAGATTTGGGCTTAAAACTAAAAAAAAAAGAAAAGAAGTTGTTGTTGTGTGTGTGTTGCGTCTTATGGGTTTGTCAAATGATCAAGTTCATTTAAGGTTTGTGCCAATATTAACACGTTTCTATGTGTCATATATTTTATATTTTTCTAAACCAGGACTATTCAACTTTATGTTACCGCGGGACAGATTTTTCTGGTGGTTTTGTCTTCAGGGCCAGAAATGTGTCCAATGCTTTTGTTCAACATTCAACGTGTTCAACAACATCTGCAGAACTGAACCAGGTCTAAACCAGGTCTAAACCAGGTCCAAACCAGGATTAAACCAGGATTAAACCAGGATTAAACCAGGTCCAAACCAGGTCCAAACCAGGTCCAAACCAGGTCTAAACCAGGTCCAAACCAGGTCCAAACCAGGTCCAAACCAGGTCCAAACCAGGTCTAAACCAGGATTAAACCAGGTCCAAACCAGGATTAAACCAGATCTAAACCAGGTCTAAACCAGGTACAAACCAGGTACAAACCAGGTCCAAACCAAGTCCAAACAGGGTCCAAACCAGGTCCAAACCAGGATAAAACCAGATCTAAACCAGGTCCAAACCAGGTCCAAACCAGGTCCAAACCAGGTCCAAACCAGGTCCAAACCAGGTCTAAACCAGGATTAAACCAGGATTAAACCAGGTCTAAACCAGGTCTAAACCAGGTCTAAACCAGGTCTAAACCAGGTCTAAACCAGGTCTAAACCAGGTCTAAACCAGGTCCAAACCAGGTCCAAACCAGGTCCAAACCAGGTCTAAACCAGGTCCAAACCAGGATTAAACCAGGTCTAAACCAGAATTTACTATTCAGGTCTAAACCAGGTCCAAACCAGGACTAAACAAATGACAAGAGCTAAAATATTTTCTGTATTTTTAGGAGGCTGTTAGAGGACCAAATCATGTCCCTTGGAGGGCCCAATTTGGCCCCCGGGCCTTCAGTTGAATAGCCCTGATCTAAAGCTTTGTTTTGTCACATTTATAAGATCATTCTGAAAGTAAATGCACATTTCCGAATACTCATCCTGGGCCCAACCTTGAAACCAGAATATCAAAACCATGTTCTATATAATTGAAATATATTACATAACAAAACCGGAGATGGAACATAGATAAAGTGGATTAAACACAAACGCACACAAAGCCACGTATAAACAGAAGCAGAAGCGGAGTAACTCAATGAAACAACGAATCGCTACTCGGAAAGACCAGAAATGATTGGTTTATTGATCTGTATAAATTCCTGATCAACAAATGTATTAAAATGTATTTTCTGCCCTCCCTCCCTTGGTTTTCCCCTTATCCCGGACCTTGAGAATGCAGGTGGCTGGAAGAACCCGAGTCAGACCGACCCAGCAACATAAACATGAGATAACATTTGCACACACCGCCCGCGCTCTTCCCTCTATCTTCTTGTTTGTGACCCTGTCCTTTATCCACTGAAAAAATTCCATCACGTGACCACGTGTACCGTATTCACAATATCTGTTGTATACTGTGTATTAATGTTTGCTTGCTATACTGTTCTTGTTTTTCTTTTCTGAGAGTTTTGTTAGCGCTGGAAACGGCTGCTTCTTCTGGAATTTCCCCATTGTGGGACAATTAAAGGATCTCTCATTCTCATTCTCATTCTCAAGCATTCCCTCTCTCCAACATACTTCCACTACAATATCATTTAATATCTTTACACATTTTCAAAATTAACCAAGCACAAGACTCTAGTCCAGTACGTATTACTCTGAAAACCAAACAAGGCTCTAATCTTAACCATGACCCAACAACAAGGCCCTAAATGAAACCTTTACTGTTCAAAACCCAACCAGAACTCTACAAAAAATGTATAATTTGCAGCACAATTTGGGAGCTATAGAAACATGATATATATACGTTTTTCTTTTCTCTCACAAAAGCTGTTCATCTTCTACATTCAAGTTCATTCTTTGAGACAATTTTTTTTTAATCCCAAAGCTTGACAATGATAGAGAATGATTAAAATGATAAACAAGACACAGATTATCAAAATTCTATCTCTTCATTTTATCTCCAAGCGCCAACACAACACCACATTTGCTTAACAACCAAACCACAACTAAAACCAAACGATAAAGTTCCATCTGATCGAGCTGAAATGAAACGCTATGTTCGCTTCTTGAACCCACAATTTGAAATATAAAGACAACATACAGTAAATCTACATTCTGTTTTGTTTACCAAGACTAAATTTCACTGGTAATATCACTCGAGCTAATTGTGCATTGAAATTCCCTTGGTTTCCTCGCGTTAAAAATAGAAATCCAGTTTTATACACTCAGTTTCAGCCATCGCCAACGACACAGAACTGATCCAAAACAGCAGCAGAAAGCGCGGGTGTATCCAAGAGAAAGGCGGAAAAGAGGGGCTCGCTGTGGTCCTTACCTGCCCAGCTCGGAGTCTCCATGTACGGGTGAAGGTTAGGGCTGAGGCTGGTCAGTCACGGAGCAGCCGGAGCTCTCAGGAAAACTGCAAAAACACACGAGAAGAGACAGAGTTAGAAACAGAAAACGACGCGATGACGGTTTCAAAAACGTCTCACGGTAAGAACGCAGCATTATCCTCGATATTGTTAGAAAAATAAACAGTATAACGCAACAAACAAAAGACTGACGCATCCACGAAGACAAGTACGAAGCAAATCCACCACCAGAAAAGCTCCCAGTGTTGTGACATTGTGCACTTTTTTCTATTTGAGGATTAAATTGGAGTTTCTTTGCCTGGAATGTTTCACAATATGATATAAACTCATATTTCTTTCATTTATCCAGTTAAAGAAGTTTTTATTGCCCAAAAAGTACATGGTTTGCAGCATTTCTCCTTAAGACTGTTTGGTTTTATTCCAAATTGTCTCATACCCTCCACCAAAAAGTGCGTACTGCCCCTTTAAATTCATTCATCGTACTGAACTTCACCAACACACAAACATTTTCGGTTAAAAGTTGTATTATTTGTGGGTTCAGTGGTTTAAAATAACTTTCGATTTCCCTCCAAGTTTACCTGGTCCATGCGGCGCCTGAAATGTTTGGGGAGGGGCCGCCCGGACACTTCCAGCCTTTAAACCCCGCCCTGATGATGTCGCCGATGATGTCATCAGGAGCTACCATTTGGAGGGGTTTTCTAATGTTAAACCAGGGATTGAAGCATTCAATTGAAGCGGGATTTACAACAATGAGGGTTTTTTTTGGTTTTTTTTACTGTTTGTTTTGTAATCTTACTCTTTATTTTAGAGAAAAGGCCATTGTTGGGTGATTATTAAAGTGTTAAATTATAGTTGTGTCTTATTTTCTGTGTGTGAAGCCAAATCCAGTCCAACTTTATTTGTGAGGCACATTTTACAAACGAGACAAAGTGCTGCACATAAAGGAAAATCAAACAAATTCCAATCAGTCAGATAAATAAAAACAATACATTCGACGCTGACATATGATCCGTACATCATTTCGGTGGGACTATAAATACAAAAATTCCGCTCTCCTGCTGCCATTTTAGCCTCATAATGCTACACGTCCTCACTTTATCAGCGTCATTTCATATTAAACCTTTCATTGGAGTTTGAGCGTTCTCCAATTTTAAGGCTGTAGCCAAATACATACATTGTTGGTTGACTAAAGATGCGCTTCGTGCTTTGATTAATCGACTAAAAAGGGGGTGTGGCGATGGCAAAAGGTCTCAAAATGTCCAGGATCTCGCACAAAAAAAACAACTAGTACACAAAAAGACAACAAGGAAAGCATCTTCATGAGTAAAAAGACGAAGTAAACTGTCCAGTCACTCCAAAACTCCAGATAACACACTTCATATATTGACTTTTCTGCTTTTCTGGTCCACATAAATCCTTAGAATTCCAATATAGTCATTTATCTGGGAAAAAGTTGACCAGGACAGCATGGACATATGACTAATCTTTAGTTAAAGATATAGATAATATTGACTTTAATAGTGTTTAAGTAAAACATGGACATTTTACATCCTTAAGAGTGTTTTGGATGCTGCTCGTGGTTGAATGGATAGCACGTATGCCTGCAGTGTAGGGCTCATTCCCTGCTGCACTGTCCTGTCAAATAAAGCCTAAATCCATAAAAACAAAAGGGAAAAAAAGCATTTTGGGGGGATTTTGGACATCAGTGTCTTTAAAAGAAGAAAATATTACAAAAATCATGAGTAAAATCTGACAATTTACTGCTGAAGTAAACATTTATTTGAGATTTTGAGATTTGAGATTTAAAAAATGATTTAAAAAAAGGGCTAGAAACTAAAAAGACAAAGACAAAAAGAAGAAAAAGCAAAAACTCCCATGCAATTGTTTTTCATGCTACTACATCTGGGTAAAAACAATAGTATTTGTGCAAATAAAGATGAAAAAGAGATGCATTCATATAGGGAGCATTCCAAAATAAATAAATACATTGCATTTACAGATCAGCCGCACGAGAAAGCAAACAAGCATGTGGCCCTCAGTCTTTACGCTCTGTGTAACGTCAAGGTTTACTCAGCTTGCCAAGAGATTTAGGAGAACATACAGTATTTTGCAAGTTAACACGTTTCATATACAGTATTCAAATTCATCTTCGACGGAAAAAAGCGATGCAGAAGTCGTCTCTGCGGCGCCGCACAAACACACAGTATCGATATTAATCCAAATGGAAATATTACGAGCACAATTATACGATTTATGATCTGCGGCGCGAGTAAATAATCCCGTGTGTGTGTGTGTGTGTGTGTGTGTGTGTGTGTGTGTGTGTGTGTGTGTGTGTGTGTGTGTGTGTGTGTGTGTGTGTGTGTGTGTGTGTGTGTGTGTGTGTGTGTGTGTGTGTGTGTGTGTGTGTGTGTGTGTGTGTGTGTGTGTGTGTGTGTGTGTGTGTGTGTGTGTGTGTGTGTGTGTGTGTGTGTGTGTGTGTGGTGAGTATTTACATCGACATAAACAAACATGTCGTGTTGACGTCGGGGATCAGCGCTGACGGACGCGGCGTGGGAGGCCCGGGACAAAAACACAACTGTCAATATTGGCACAAAGGCTCGCAATATTTATCACCGAGCATTTCCACGAGCTGTTTTCTCTTATAGTGAAATAAAAAGTACGTTGTTTGATAAAGAACTGGATGAAGTTGTACGGATTTCTTAAAATTGTGCGTATGACAGGTTTTTACACTGCAAAAAGGGATTATCTAATTTAGTTAAATTTACTTGAATTAAGCAAATTAATCTTAAAAGTCCAATTTTAAGATTTTTTCACTTGACAGGACTACATCAAATTGACATTATTTGACTGGTTTTAAGTAAACTTGATAAGTAAAATAATCGTATTCCACTGACAGATAATTTCACTTAAATTAGGGCAAAAAAGGTCTTATTTTGAGTTTATTTTTCTTATTTTTTGATAGGCCTTTTTTGCAGTGTAGGATTTTCTAATTGTGACTTTATTCAGTGTATTAATACCTGATGTAAATATAAATTATAGTTTCACAACAATCCGGCCACTATTTGTGGAGAAAAGTTGAAAAATCTGTTGAAAATTACAGGAAGTAAACAAACTGATGACATCACACCAGGGAGACAAAGGTTATGTATAATTTACACAAAATAAACTACTTTTTTGACCATTTAAACACTGATTAAATTAAATAAAGGCGTTCACATGCGTTTCTCTTTGTCAAATGAAAAAATCTGTGACATTAGATGAGTTTTGGCCCAGTGCACAGTGTGGTTGCTATGGTGATTTCCTCGCGTGATGTCATACTTTACAACCAGGAAGTACAATTGAAAACCTAAAAGAATCGCTAAACTGTGGTAAAATGTGTAAAGATTTTTGTAGAAATTTAAATATATTTATCTTAACTGCATTTTAGTCAAATGAGTAATTCATCCTGTCAGAGGCCCTTTAATCCAATCCAATCTGAATTCAGGACCGTCAGCTTTCAACACGGAGATTCGTTTGAGCATTATTTATCTTTTACATTTGTCACAGGCATACTAAATACGGCTGGACAGTATTCAGAATTACTAATCAGACTTTCAATTAGATTTGTTTTCAGAAATCAATATTTACTTCATGGCGCACATTTAATAATTCCACAAGCGTCAACGTTTGAGAAAAGACTAAAAGATTAACAGCGAAACTAAAATGTGTTCCATTACTTTAAAGGGCCTGTGTTATCAACCTAGACTCTGGAAAAAGACGTACATATTTATTTATTTATGTTTGTGCATTTATGTATCTGTTGTACATTTTTGTTTTGGAAATATATTTGTTTGTGGAAAACGTACACATTTTACGTTTTGTAAATTAGGGTTAGAGTCTGCGTTGTGGTTTATTATTGACTTTTTAAAATATTTTTAGCGACATGTGGACGATTTGATTGACTTTCTTCTTCAGTTTTCATTCATAATTTGCAAAATGTGAAATATGTACATTTTCCACTGACAAACTCATGCAGCATCATTTCCAAAAACGTAAAATGTGTACGTTTTCACAGACTTACTTATTGTATGTATTTTGACAACAAAAACGGGGCGTGTTTTCTGAAATGTGTCCGGTCTCTGCTCAGAAAAACTGAAGGTAAAGCGCAAATGTTGTAATAATTTAAAGTTGTTCACATGAAGCTTTGTTACTCACATAGGGAAGCGCAATTTTAACTTTTAATCAAGCAAGAGTACTGTTACTTCAGAATCAGAAACGGTTTATTGCCGTTGTCAGTGATCAAAAATTCACAAACATAGGAACTTGCTTCGGCGTAAGGTGCAACATAAAACAATGAATAAAATATAATAAAATATATAAAAGAGGCATGCATAAGATTAAGAATAAAATAGACTAAGATAGATAGACTAAGACTATATACAGAAATGTACAATTGGCAGATAGTGCAAATGTGGTAGTGCAAATAGATAGTTCTTATATTTCTTATATTGTTTTAATACTTACTGTCTCTACTGGTCGGTTGCACATGTAACGAAAAGAATTTCCCCTTGGGGATAAATAAAAGTGATTCTGATTCTGATTATTGTTAAAGTGGCAAGTGTTACAAAGTGCCACTTTAATAGAATAGAAACAAAAGTATGGTGTCAAAAAAAAAAACAATTTCTTCGAGTAAATGCATGTAGACTTTTGAATAATCACATTCCAGAACCTGTTAGTCGTTCTGTTACACCTAAACTACATCGTATACTTTGTGATTGGCCAACTATCTCGCTCGTTCTGATCCAGTTTATCAGTCTATCTTAGTCTATTTTATTCTTAATCTTATGCATGCCTTTTTTATATATTTTTTATATTTTATTCATTGTTTTATGTTGCACCTTACGCCGAAGCAAGTTCCTATGTTTGTGAATTTTGATCACTGACAACGGCAATAACCCGTTTTCTGATTCTGATTTCGATGGCTCTCGTGGCCCTCCGTCCCGACAGAGCAGCGCGGGCTCCACAGGACGGCGTGCAAACTTCGGGTCTGAGGCGGTAAATGAAAGCGTGTTTCTGCAGAGCACGCCGCTCCATCCATCCCGTCCAGACGCCGTGTTTCTGCTGACTCCACACGAGCTGCTGCTGGCCCGGGCCCAAGAGCCGGCGCCCAATGAACCGCGGAGAAAACGCCATTGATTTACCCCCACCGCCCCCTTTCACTCCCCCAGTCTCCCCCCTCCTCCCAGCCCACGTTTCTCACTCCTCCCTTTTCCACCACCTCCTCTTTTTCTCCTTTCACTCCGTTCTCCCCCGTATCCCCTTCCTCTTCTCTCATTTCGCCTCCTTTCTCCCCTACCTTTCTCCCATTGCCCACTCCTTTTTTTTCCCTTTTCTCCCTCTGCCTCACTCTTCTCGTTCCCATGTCACTTCTTTCTCCCCCTTACCCCCTCCCGTTCCACCCTTCTACCTCTCTCCACTTTTGTCTCCCAATTTCCCCTTCCCTATCCTCCTCCTTTCAGTCTCCCCCCTCCTCCCAGCCCACGTTTCTCACTCCTCCCTTTTCCACCACCTCCTCTTTTCCTCCTTTCACTCCGTTCTCCCCGTATCCCCTTCCTCTTCTCTCATTTCGCCTCCTTTCTTCCCCGTCTCCCCTTCTTTTCTCCCATTGCCCATTCCTTTTTTTTCCCTTTTCTCCCTCTGCCCCACTCTCCTCATTCCCATTTCACTTCTTTCTCCCCCTTACCCCCTCCCGTTCCACCCTTCTCCCTCTCTCCACTTTTGTCTCCCCATTTCCCCTTCCCTCTCCTCCTTTCACATCTTCCCTTTCTCCTTTTTTTTAGCTCTTTTCAGTCCTTTCTCCCCCATCTCCCCTTCCTCTCTCTACCTCCATCCACTTTTGCTCACTTTTTTCTCTCTCCCCATCTACTATTCTCATTCTGCACCTCTTTTCTCACCCTTTCATTCATTTCTCCCCCATATCCCTCCCCTTTCGCCGCTTTCTTTCTCTCCTCCCCTCCTCTCTTCCCCCTTTCACTCCTTTCTCCCCCAAATCCTATCCCTTTCCTCCCCTATTCATTTCTCGCCTCCTTTCACTCCTCTCTCCTCCATCTCCCCTCTCTTTCTTCTCCTCCCCATTTCATTCCTTTTTCTATCTCCCCCTCTCTCTACCTCTCTTTAGCTCCTTTCACTCCAGTCTTCATCTCCAATATCTTTCTTTCCCTGCACCCCTCTCTTCCCCGTTTCGCTCTTCTCCATTTTGTTACTTTCTCCCCCGTTTCCATCCCTCCTTTCTCTCCCCATTTACCCAGCTCTTCTCTCCTCTGCCCTTTTCTCCTCCTTCCCCTTCACTCCTTTCTCCCTCATCTCACCTCCCTCTCTCCTGCTCTGCCCCACATTCTTCTCCCCTTTCCCTCTTTAACTCCTCCTTTGCCTTTCCTTTCTCTCCCTCAACTCCTCTTCTCCAATTTTTATTACTTTCTCCCCCATTTAAACCCCTTTCTCTCCCCATTTACCCTAGCCCTTCTTCTGCCATTTTCCGTTACTTACTCTCCCATTTCCTCCCCTTACTCTCATTTCTCTCCCAGCCCTTATCTCTTCAGCCCTTTTATTCTCCTTCTCCTTCACTCCTTTCTCCCCCATCTCACCTCCCTCTCTGACACTCTGCCCCATGTTTACCTCCCCTTTCACTCCTTTTTTCCTCCATGCCCCATATCTTTCTCTCCCTGCGCCCCTTTCCTCCCAATTTCACTCCTTACCCCTTTTCCTTCACCCCCTCTTCTCCATGTTTTGTTACTTTCTCCCCCATTTCCATCCCTTTCTCTCCCAGCCTTTCTCTCTTCAGCGTTTTTATTCTCCTCCTTCACTCTTTTCTCCCCCATCTCACCTCCCTCTCTCCCACTCTGTCCCTTATTCTCCCCTCCTTTCGCTCTTTTTCTCCTCCATCTCCCTTATCTTTCTTTTCTTCTCCTTCTCCTCCCCTTGCACTCCTTTTCTCCCCCACGTCCCTTTTCTTTTCTCCCACTCCTCCCTCTTTCAGCACCCGAATATCCTTCTTTTTCCCTCCGCCAATCTCCCCCTCCTTCTCTCTCCCCCAAACGCACCTGATTAAGCATTAGCCACAGAAAAAAAAAAATTAAAAAAATAAAAAAAATCAGTCCCATGCCAACGCAATTTGTCATTTATCAAAAGTAATTAAAAGCAATTCCTTCTCTCTTGTTGATTGGGAATTGACTAATTGTTGAGCGCGTGAAAAACCGGGGGAATAAATAAAACAGAAGGAGGATGAATTTTACATAAACTCGGAGGGGAGGAAAAAAAAACCAGACGCGGTAAAAAACAGGCCTAGACATCTGGCCGTGTGATAGCGCTCAACATGATTACGATGGCAAAATAACTGTTGTTTAGCGCCTTCTGATACACCACCCATAGGCGCTAAATTATGTATTAGCTACAGCATATTGACTAGCTCGACTTAAAAGGCTGAGCTTGTTGTGCCGTGTTGGAGAAGCAGGAGGCCAAATAAGAACACGCCTCGGCCAGTTGTTAACAGCAACGTGTGATAAATAAATAAAATAAAGCTAAATACGTCTCCCGCTCGAGCCGAACGGGGAGACGGCGCGCTGCGAAAACACAAATATCCGTGTTCGCGCTGGTCCCGGTTTAGTCCTGGTGCGGGCTTGTTTTGGTGTTGGACGGACGCACGGCACGTTCGGGTTTCACAAGCGGCACGTCGATATTTGGGGTAAATTATGGCGAAAAATGAAGCAAAACGTGGATTTCGCCAAGACCAGAACAAACCAGGGACGAAACCGGGGCAAAACAAGGCCAACTGTGAGTTTAGTCCTGGTTTAGTCTAGGTTTAGTTCCAGGTTTAGTCCATTTTGTGATGATCGAAAGTGTGAACGTGTCGTTAGTTAAAGCTGCGGTACCTGATTTTCGCGCCGCAAAACTGGAAAACTGGTCCCTAGCTCTCACAAACCCTTTGGAAAATTAATGATATCCACAAGAATTCATTTCCGTTCAGCTTTTTTCAGACGATTAAGTCAAGTCAGCCAATCAGAGCGTTGCTTTCACTCTTATTTCCGTCCTGACAAGACACGAAATACGTTATTATTAGATGCAGACAGCGCAAAGTGGTCTGATTTTTGTCACAAGGTGCTGCTTTTACAATATACTCTTTAGGGGAAAACACAAAATTGTATTAATAATTCACAAACAAAAACAGACAAACACAACTTCAACTTGATTTAAATATCCAAACTTACGTCAGAACAAATATTAAAATAAGGCCAAAAAAAAAAGGTATAAAGTAATATAAGTACTCAAGAGTTGTTTACATACATCCGTTTTCTTGTTTTATTTAAAAAATGAGTGTACTATATTGAAAAGTCGAAATACAAATCGAGATTCACATCAAAATCCAGGACTATACTCAGATCTACCCTGGACTAGAACGGGACTAAAATGGGCTCAGTTTAGAAGCACATAACGACAAACTGTGAACGCATTCTTAATCTAAATGAGTCCAAACTACTTACTCACTTAATCTAGACAATTTTTGGTCGATTGGTTGAATTTTTGATTGTAATTGAGTAAAATTTACAGAGTACAACACAAGTCCCAGTCGTATACAGCAAATTAAAACAGCATCAAACAGTTTAATTAATCAGTGTAATTATAAAAGACTGACCTAAAATTTTACAGCAATTAAGTGAAAAAAGTAACTACTTTACAGGGGCGTCGGAGTAGGGGGTGAATGGTACTAGTTTCTCCGGGGCCCAAGGCAGGAAGGGGCCCTCAAAAGCATATGATTTTTTTTTTTCTTTTCTCAGTTACATTTTTGTACACTTTGATCAGTTTTTGTTGTAATAAAATGCATTGTGGTTGAGTAAAGTACTTCAGAGACTAATTGTTAACAAATAAAACTAGAGATCATAATTTGGAGTTAGTGTATTTTCTTAGACGTTTTGAAGTATTTGTGAAATTGTTCTGGTACAAACAATACTGTATCATAATAGTAGCTCCACAGGATGTCTATAAATTAGCGAGCTATTGTTAAGTGTAAGTAGAAGCCATATTCTAGCAATAGGGAATGAAAAAATAACAATTAGAACTGAATTTGCTGTGATAAATATACAAAATTATATTTTAAAGTGCATATGACAGGTTTTTATGATTTTCTAGTTTTCACATATTTGGTGGAAAAATAACCTGTTGTGAACATAAATGACAGTTTTACACCAATCAAGAGACAGTTTGGGAAGAAAAGTTGAAAAATATGTTGAAATTTACAGGAAGTATAGCAGAATTCCAAAACATGATGACATCACACTAGGGAGACACACTAGGGACAATTTACAACCAACATACACATTTTCCTGACCCTTTAAACATTAATTCGACAAAATAAAGGCGTTCCCACATATTTTTAATTGCCAAATAATAACTTCTGTGAGATTAGAGGAGTTTTGGCCCAGTGTAAAACATGGTTGCTAGGTAACAGTTGCAGAATTTCCTAGAGTGATGTCATGATTTACAACCAGGAAGTAAAAAATTACCTAAAAAACCTTAAAAAAAAATGCCAAACTTAGGTAAAAATAGTTATTTCTTTAGAAGAATCTTAAAAATAATGATCTTCACTGTGTTTTAGTAAAATGACTACTTCAACCTGTCATGGGCCCACTGAGAATGTTTGTACCTGGGGCCCAGAATTTGGTGCTACGCCCCTGGTACTTTGCGCAGTATGTTTCACGATCGATGTACTTTGGCACAAATTCGGCAGCAGTACTTTTTCAGCCACGTAACTGTACTTTTACTTTAATTTTCACTAATCTGTCCACCTCTGTAGATTTCCTTTTACAGCACGAACGCACGGAAGTACAGTGTGGACGAAGGAGAAGAGGAAAAAAAAAAAAGAGAAGAAACAGGGGTGGCAATGAAACCAAGCAATACCATTTGGACATTATCGGTAACAACCTCTAAATGCACCATTACCTTCTATAAGGCCAAAATGAAATGTCAGAATTGATTCAAACGGGAGGTGCCGGGGATGTAAGTGGGCAGCAGAGGCGGACATTTTGTTTCCACTTGATATCATTAGCAGAGCAGGAGCCGGAGAACATGAAGGAGGTGTGGGCGAGAAGACCGAACTGGACTCATACGAGGTAAGAAAGGTGCATGTTTTCACGGGGTCGTACTCTTTCGATACGTGTTGTTTGTGTCGATTTTAAAAGGTCATTACCATTTTCTCCCAGGACTTGGTTATTCCGCGCTCTGGCATTTGTGTCTAGTTAATGTTCGTGCGGCAACGCTAGTCGGGAAACGAAACATTCTTGGTGAATTTGATCAGCATTTAGACGTAAACGATGAGATCAAGAGAAACTGTTTTACGTGTATTTGTCACATTGCACAATAGTCGTACCTCTTGTTTACAACTTTGAATTAACTTTTAGATGATTTGCTTTTCTGGGGCATTCCAAGCGCACTCGAAATGGTTTTATTTCTGATTTTACAGCCTGTTTCTTGGATTAATAAACACGCATGAGAACTAATGGCACTTGAGTTTGCAATCACTATCATCGTTACGTGAGAAAACTGTTTTTTTCCAGTATTTAAGAGCTCAGAACGGCCTCCCATCCCCAAAGAAATTACCATTCTAGTTATTGAAAAGAAGGTAAAGGTAATCCCTCGGTCATCCAGGTCAATTTGAGTTCTGGACAGAAGTTTTAAGTATGAATAGGGCTGGGCGATACGGTGATAAAAATAGAATAGTGAGCTTGTCCCTGTGACAATCTACTATTTTTGTGAAATCGTCGCATTGTGATTGACTGTTTCTGTCTATAATGCAGCTGTCTGTTCACACACACTTTTTCTCCTGTTGTTTAGCCTTCCACAAGCAACAAAATGTCTTGCTTTGATTTGAATAAAAACTGCTTAACACTGGAGTTTGGATTTGTACAAACATGTTCTGAAACAAGCGACAAAAGCGTGACCAAAATCGATATAAATGTGTTCCGCCAAAAAACGCGACTCAATGCACCAAAACGTGATGAAAAGCCACAAAGATACACTCAAAAGTGACAAAACCTGCCTATAAACATGACACAACGCACCAAAACGCAACAAAAACATGACTAAAAGTTTAAATATGACAAACACAACTCAATGTGACAAAAACGCAACTAAAATTGACTATTTAGTTTAAAATTGTGAATCTGAACAAAATTCTATCGTTAAAACATAAATCGCATATCTAATCAGTCGCACTGGTCAGAAAAATCGCAATTAGATTTTTTTCCTAAATCACGCAGCTCTGTTAAAGGCAATAGAAAAACACAAAGTGAACATGAATCGTGATAAAAATCGAAATCATGACCTGGCCCCAAGAAAAACGCGATAATCATTTTTTGCCGTATCGCCCAGACTTTAGTATGAATGCATTTCTCTACTCCTTCTTAAGAACTAAAACTTCAGTTGACAGAATTACATTTTCTTATCCATTCTAGCGTTTTCAAAAGGAGCCCGGATTCGATGAACACGTAGCTTGTTAAAGAGAGACCAACAGATATCAAAACATTGCAAATCTGTGAAAAATCAATGCGTATACATCCAGTAGATTGTGTTCACGTGACATCTCAACGTTTGTGAATTTTCTTTTGAGATATTTCATGGCAAAGTCCATTGTCCTCCAAGAGGAAAAAGTGACTCCTGCCCTCCATCTCGGGTTTTGACATCAACATATTGTACCATGTGAACGCAACCTATGAATAACTGGTCTCTGCAAACTCGCTTTACAACATTATACATTATTCTAGGGCTGTAATTCTTTAGTCGTTTGGTCGATTAATCGGTCGATGGTGTCTTGGTTGACCAACCTTTTTATCAGTCGACTAATTATTGTATTTGCGTTTAACAAATTCATGTGGCAAAAACTAAATCAGTATCTAACAAATACATACAGTACACACACAACGGAGGAGGATGAAGCGTCTTGCCGAAGGAAACAACGACATCTAAAGCTGGGACTGAACCTCCAAACTTCCATTTAGCCAGTGCCAAACCAAAATACACCAAACACTAGCAATTATGCTGAAGGCTACATGCTAATTCCAACATACGTATTGATCTGCTTGACAAGAAGAAATATGACAATCGTGAACCGCCGTAGTTTCTTACGCTTTCCGTCAAGGCTTATTCCACTAAAGTATGTGTCTCTATGGCGACCGAACCACCAGATATGTGCTGTTTTCTTCAGTTATTTAGTATTGCTATAAATGTTTGATTTGTGCCAAAATAACTTTGCTCTCTCGTCAGTATGAATGGAAACTATTCAACTAATGGGAGGTGCTGGAATACAAGTGGGCTGCAGACAAGAGACGGCCATTTTGTTTCCACTTGATATCATTAGCGGAGAAGGAGTTTGGAGGAACATGAAGGAGGAGTGGGCGGGCGTCGCGGAACGTCTCAGATGACAAGCTAAAAAAAAAAAAAACGAAAGATAAAATAAACAAAAATCCAAAAGACGCCGGAGGAGCCGTTTAAATTTCCCCCACTTTGTAAATAACCTCACCTGGACGGCATTCTCTCAGCTCCGAGCGAACATTTTTCCAGCCAACTCTTTTACCCGATGCCAATAAACGGTGCCGCTGCTTCGGTGAGGCGGATTTGAATATCCCTTTGAAGGCTGCAGATGGACACGCGAAACCATCATCGCCTCCAAACTCAGAAATAATTGGGCAACAGTGGGACGAGCTGCGTTCTCCACACTCCCCGGTCTGTTGTGTTTTTCCATGGATCAGAAAGGGCCAGATTACTTATGTTCGCTAATATTCAGACTAAATCATTATGTAATCCTTTGCCCATGCCGTCTGGTTGCTAAGACAATATTTTCCAATTTAAACGTGTTTGATGTTATGTCAAATGGTTTATGGAGAGAAAAAAAAAAAAAAACAACAACAACTGCATATTGAAATAACGGTTTACGTAACATTTTATTGCAGTTATGTTACTTCTGGATGTAGCTGTACCTTGAATAGTTCATTGACTGGAAAAACATTGACGAGTAGAGACTTCAGTATTTACACACGTTTCTTGAGAGACGATTAGTCAAGAAGCAAAGGTGGCAGGCTGTGATTGGCTGATAGCAACATGAGCAAAAAAGAGGAAGGGTTGAGGTGGAAATATAGTCTTCCTGGTTGCACTTTTTGCTTGATTGTGATGAGTTCAATGAGCCTTTTCCAGCCAAATATCGAAGTATTTACGTTACATCCAGAACATGCTAACAACTTTTAAAACATGACAAAATGTAAGCATTGAAAACTAAGGCGTTCCCACGTAAAGACTGGTGTTAGCGCTCCATGTACTGGCAGCAGAATGAATTACCATGAGGAAATAAACAAACGTTAGCGTACCCTAACATGCTAACGGAAGCTAATGAACGCAATTTGACAGTAGAAATGTTCAAAACAAGTCTGGCATTGCGTTAAAGACCTAAAAATAGCACTTCTACCATTGACATGAAAAAAATAGGGAAATTTGAAACTGACTTTTTTGTGAGGCTCAGAGAAGGAGCAGAAAAGAGAACCTTGTAAACTGGATTAATAAAACAAGCATGAACAAACCCAAATATGATGTCTTTTTTTGGGTTTTGTTTTCTTTTCATGACAGAACAATGTACACAGTTAAAAGCTCATAAAGTCATTGTAAACGTGTCCTTTAAAAATCCTTCATAACTCATTCCATTTTTAAGTACAGACTCCTCTACAGTCTTGGATTTGACAATGCAAATGAACAGAACCATTTTCACTCTGCACATCAGCGAGGTAAACAAATAAATCACAATTTATCACTCATCAAATGCTATTATACCGTATATCCATAGTATTCCAGTGTAATTTGGTGATTTGAACTGTCATGGGGATTGCAAACAGCGTCCATCTGCAGCACACGGACCAGACAATGGGCCTGTACACGATTATTAATGCTGTAATTAAACTGCTAATCTCTTCTGCTCTCGTTTAGGCTCATGTTTCCACAACCCGCACCTCGTTATGCAAATCTGAGACGCCACAACACACCTTTCTCCTGGGACCCGGCTGACAGTATGTGGTTTGCAAGGCTTTCGCACAGCAAGGAGGTTCAATTCCTGTGTGGAGTTTGCACGTTCTTCCATTGTCTTGTTTTATATTTTGTGTCCAGGGGTTTTCACAGCAAGTTTCATCCAAGAAAATGTTTGGCACGTCATCTAATACCAGATCGAACCCAAGACTATCCCAGGTCCAAACAGCAGTAACGACGACTAAGCCAAAAGAAAAATTGTTGAAATTGCAACCACTAGAACAGCCAAGTAAGTTTGAGAGCCAGTGTCATAACTCAGACTGAAACATGTACAAAAGGCTAATCTCTTGATTTTCAACCAGTGGATTCTTTGAGGTATTGCCAGGTGTAGCTTAAAAATGGCCAATCTGAGTTAAGAGATTTACACATCATTATTTAAAGCAGTGTTTCCCAACCAGAGGTGCGGGAAGGAATTACCAGGGGGCACTTAGAATGATTTCAAGTTTTAAATGAAGATGAAATGGACTTTTATCAGAATACAAATGTGTAATTAGTTGTAAATTTAGCATCTTTTGGTGTATTGTGGATCATACATATAATTAAAATAAAAAATATTATAGTAAGAATTGAGAATATTCGACTACTAAACCCATACATTTGCCCGAAACTCAAGTTAAGGGGCACTCTGAGTGTGAAAAAAAGCTTAAGGGGTAAGTGAGACAAAAAAGATTGGGGACCACTGATTTAAAGGACAAATATTATGCAAAATTGACTTTGTTGAGCTTTTAGCCATGTTCTAACATTGTTCCATCATCAAAAACATACCCGGAGTATGTTTTAGTTTGATTCACGTTTGTTTGTCATTCAAGAACAGGTTTGAAGGCTAAAAACAGTACAAAAAAAAGCATAATATTTGTCCTTTAATGGAGTAGTTTACCTGTTTGGACTCTCCTGAGCAAACATCTGCCAAAAAAACAAAAAAAGAACACAAAATAATCAATATTGCAGAATGTATCAGAACTAGACAGTGGCACTGACGTTATTCGCCACATTATAAGCACATTCTTGTACTAAATTAAAGTAATGTTTTTGTAGGTGGTCTTTTCAACTTAGAAAGTGTGCCGTTTCTCAAAAGAGGTTGAAAAACACTTTGCTAATCCTCCAGCTAAGTACTATTATTTGGAGATGGGTCTTTGTGCGCCACGGTGACTAAAAGTGGGACAAATTGTGCAGTGCGGTGGGACTGACACGATGAATTTAGGTTTATGAATGGAGACTGCTTTAAAACGGTATGATTTCCAATGTTTATTCTATTATTAGAGTTTGGAATGGTAATAAATGATGCAATTTTACAACGCAGATGGACAGAACACCCAGAAAAAAAGTGGTGTGGGTGATGTAGTAAGGCTTATTTAAGACATATTTCTGTTTTACCTTGGAACAGACAAATAAAGTTATATAAATTTTTAAGCAAGGAATCTTGACATTATCGGTTTTCTATAAAAACTCATTTTCAGTGAAAAAGTGGGACATTATCTTATTAAGTGGGACAAAGAATGTGGACCTAAATGGCAGTGCAAGACAAACAAATAAGGCACAGGTGGTCACTATTCCTATTGTTATCCTATTGTTTGTTGTTCTGCCATTGTCCACTTCGGTTTTCACCTAAGCAGCATTGATGAACGGGTCAAATGCAGAGGACAAATTTATCTACATGGACAAAACAGAAGGAGAACGCTTGTCATTTTGAGGCCAGTGTGGGATTCGAGCCAGCCCAGCGAGCACACTCCGTAAAGTACGCCTTTAGTTCGTCATGCGTTCCCGAGCAGAAAGTTGGCTAATCAGCTATTGCAAGAACAGATGTAGCGGGCAAGAAAAATGAGCAAAAGACACGAACTTTGAGGGGAAACAAATGAGCGTCCAGGGTGAGACGGACTGTAGGTACGGGATGTTAGCGTCGAAGCGGTGGAATAGAGACGGATATGTTGGAAGTGTCCCGCGGAGAGGCAGAGAGGGTCCTGTACTGCCTCCAGCTACGAGTGTACTTCAAGGCGCGCGCTGCCTCTTCTGAGCACTTTTACAAGAGACAAATTAGGAGGGGGAAGGAGGCGGGTGAGCGAGGCAGACGAGGCGAGCGGGAGAGCCGGCTGTGAGGCAGGAGACGGACTCTGGAGCGGTGCAAGAGGTCTCCGAGTTGCACGCGTGGGGGAAATGATAATGTAAAGAGTTTTGCCTGACTTGAATTATGGCTGACTGGATTTCAGGTTTGAGAGCTGTCTTTAAACAGACTTAATCGGGTGTGCAGGTGTCGGCGAACTTCTGCAGTGAACTCTGCCTCCTCCTACGTTTTCAGCATTAGCTTCTGTGTTTTGATTCAACTTCGCCGATAGCTGTGGACGTAACGAGCCGCAGATTGAAACGTTTTCGAAGCGGAAAGACACAACTCCGCGGCGGATACAGTGATTCCTCTAACAACGCATTTACGGAGCCACTGTGCCTTTAATAAGTCTCGGATTATTCATTTTAACTCAATGCAATGTAGCGTTATAAAGGTTGTAGTGGTATAAAAGACTTACATTTGCAATAAAAGGCACTTCTTAATATAATTTTGGCCAATTCAGCATGGATTCAGCTTCAGGACCAATAAAATAAATATGTTCTGATGGCTGGATTTGGCCTCCGAGCCATAGTTTGAAAATAAATAAACCCAAACTTTATAATTTGCTATAAACTACTGTATTTCCATAACTTAACCTTATTACAATTCATGATAATATACAGCTGTGGGAGTCTCTAATAGTTGCTACACTCTCCCACATTTTTCCGTTTTTTACATTAATGTTAATCTACAAAAAGGGGACGATGTGTTGTGCTGACAAAAGCCCACAGTGTCGCTGTATTTGTGTTAAACTGCACTGAGAAAACCACAGGAGTTCACACAATTACACATATTTAAACAGAAAGCTACGAATAAAGCAAGTATTTATGTGTAAAAGGCTGATTAAGCTCACACAATTCACTACCAAACCTCAAACGAAGTCACTACAAACCTTTACATGTTTACTATGGTCTATACAATCCTTTTAATTGTCGACTTTGGTCAACTAAGACTGTGGTTCTTAAACTAAGGGTTGGGACCTCAATGGGGGGGTCTATATTGTCTAAATAAAGTCAAACATTAGACATAATTGTAGCACGCAAGGTGCTATCTGTACCCTTTTGTATGGTATTTGGTTACCTTTACCACTATGGAAGGGAGAATAGGCCAGATCAGAAGATTTTAGGTGCGTAGGAGCCCAAGAGGTGAGTAACAACTTAGGACACTGACAAAAGTTGTAGAAAGAATGTTGTACAACAATAAAGTTCAAAATACTCACAATTACATTACTACCATATGAATAAACCAAATAAAATAGCTTACATGTAACTAAGTAATAATACCAGTTCCATTTTTTACAGTGCATAGTCAATACGCCTTTAAAATAACACAAAATAGATTTAAAGTGCATTTTAAATACACATAGGCTTTTAGTTAAATTATCTGTATCAAAATTATAGCAAAGTGACAATAATTTGCACTCAACATTCATATGTACATTTCTACAGTGCTCTGAACCAGTTAGCACAGCAGAGAAACAGAAACATGTGCTTCTAGCACTAAAATAACACTTTTTAACAACCAGACTACAACATTGTGCATCGCACCTTTAAGATACATTGAGGATATAGTAAAACAAACCCATTGCTAATCGTTTTGGCCTCTAAAAAGGTTTTTTCATTGTAAAATGGCTAGCGGAGATTAGCACAGATGCTAGCGCCGATTAGCGCGCTATGCGCACAATACATTGTATATGGGACTCACCAAAGCAGCGCAGCGTGTGCTAACGAGGCTACGGGGTTTCCCAGGCTTCCGTGGGCTGTCGGCACTCAGCAACTCCAATATCTTAGAGTTTAACAAATGTTTTGTCACCAACATGAACCGTTAAGATGTTAAGGAAGTTTTATCACTGGTTTGTGCTCACCAAACTCACTGTCAGGAGGACGCCGATACCACCACGTTAGCGTTCATAACACACGAAGAAGTCCTCCGTCAGCGTCTGCCGCAGACTGAGCGGAGCACCGAGCGCAACCTTGACCTTATTGGCTGATACACTTCAGACTGCACTGTGATTGGTTCCTCGGTGTGTCAAACAAAAATACATTAATGACGTTTTTTAAACATTTTTAACGCCATTTATAACATTTTAATTAACATATTTATGAACTTAATATTGAAATGATTTTATCAATATTTATTCCAATGTGCTTTTAACCAAGTGTTATGAATATTCATGTAGTTTTTACCCGTTTTTAACACTGGGTTACATAAGGCTAATTTATCCCTTTGCTTGTCGCCTATTTTTTGTGTTTGGGGGTCACAAATGTGAACTATTGTTATGTTGGGGGTCGCAACTGAAAAAGTTTGAGAACCACTGAACTAAGACACCATCAGCTGATTAACAATTACATTTGCCCCTTTCACACTTCAACGCTTCCTTTCTTTGGGCAAAACAAAATCTTAAAAATGAAAAGAGAGAAAGAAAAAGCAAAGCAAGGGGTCAAATGCACCATTACGAAAAAATGGAAGACACAGACTGTGCCAACACTCAAAGATTGAACTGAAATTGTGACTGACAAACGAAAAATGGGGAAAATGACACTCCGACTAATCTTAAAAATTGATGTTTTTGACAGACTTTGGACTAAGTGTGACTGGAAAGGATGTGCCGTCATGTTATTTTGTTGATTTGTTTGCGTGTCGCTTGTGTTTGGTCTCTTCTTTTGCATTCCGCGCTCTCTTTCTGTGCCACATTCGGTGTTTTGTGACACACGTGTTTCAAAAAATGAAAAAAGAAAAGGAGTCAAATCCATATCCGTCCCAAACTGTGCACAAATTAAGCTCTTCCACACTGAAACACCCCACACCGAGGTTAATCTTTGAGTGGCGTTTAAACTTTCGTACGTTAAAAAAAACCTAAACTTGGGTTGGTCCGGCGCTGACAGTGACGAACCGGGGGGCGTTCTGAAGTCCTAAAAATAAGCTGAAACGCTAACGGCCACTCAAATATCCAATGATGCCTCTCGCTGCTTTTAATCTTTAATGTGAAAAATTAATCATCCTATTCATTATTTTAATAGCTGTCGTTTTCCTCTCCCCAAAGTGATGATTTATGCGCGGCGGCCCCGGAGTGAGGGGGATTTATCGTAATGTTTGCACCAGGTACCCGCGCTCCATATTTCATTAAGCCTGACAGGCTCTAAAATGCCCCCGTGATTAAACAACAGCTTGGGGTCAGGGCGGAGGGAGCCTTCCTCGGCGGATCAGGAGGAGCACCCAATCGCGACCCTCTGCACCGGTCACTGCGCAGCGGCCGAGTCTGATACGGATCTGTGTCCGAGGTCCAGCGAGCGAGGGAGCGAGGGAAAGAAAAGAGGTGAAAGAGGAGGCTATTTTTGGTTTGGATCGTTCAAGAAGACAGTCGGAAATGTATACAGTTGAGGATCTGAATCTGCTGCTGTTTTAGATGTGCTTAATTTTTTTGTTTTTGGTCGGTTTGCTCTTTCAACATATCGACTTTCATGTGGAAACAACAAACTTGTCCAATCTGCTCCTAAAGATGTTTTATTCTTCCATTGAATCCACTTCATCCATAGATTTCTCTAAGACATTGTAACTTCAAAGGACGTTTTCTTAAAATGCATTTTTCTCCCTCGAGACATAAAGATCAGCCTTAAAGTAGATCCTACACACAAAACTTTACAGTCTTGGATTCAACAAGATTTTGACACATTTTACAGAAGGTTTTTATTAATATCTAATTCTAAAACTGATTTTTAAAAGGGTAACACTTTATAATAACTACACTTATTCATGCCTTAATAAAGCATGAACAAAGACTTAGTTCATAATCAACAAATAGTTTATTAAAAATGATTCAGGCTTAGTAACTATTTAACAAATATTCTAACCCTAATTTCTAACCCTAACCCTAACCTTAACCTTAATTGAGTAGTTACTAATCCTGAATCATGTTTAATAAACCATATATTCATTATTAATTAAGTCTTTGTTCATGCTTTATTAAGGCAAAATAAGATGTAGTTATTATAAAGTGGTACCTATTAAAGTATTGAGTTAAAAAAAATGAAGCGAATTTTGAATTTTTAGGACAATTTTCAGTCCAGTCTAGTTTATTTAAAAACTAAATAAAAAATCCAAAATCCCCTCTGTACATTTTTTTACTAATATGTGTACAAAATGAACCAAGAAATTCAAACCTGTCCATTTTTCAACTTTAAATGTCCCAAATATGTGTATTTTTGGCCATTTTTACACATAAAATGCCTTATTTCTAGATGAAAACATGACATGATGAAAAACTTGTAATATATTTTGTTCTTATATTTATGTGAGTAAACTACAGGAGAAGTTTACAATTGATATGTTTAAATTCAAGATTTTTTCCTATCTCACCTGTCGTGTCTCATCTTAATGCATTATAAATCAGAAACGGTTTATTGCCATTGTCAGTGATCAAAATTCACAAACATAGGAACTTGCTTTGGCGTGAGGTGCAACATAAAACAATGAATAAAATATAATAAAATATATAAAAGAGGCATGCATAAATTAAGAATAAAACAGACTAAGATAGACTAGGACTATATACAGAAATGTACAGTTGAAGTTCAATGCGAGTCTCAAGTCATAGTCCATTTTATCTGGTCATGTCTTTAGTCATAAATAGTGACTCAAGTCTGAATCAAGTCCACACCTTTGCACATTGGTACATTTCATTCACTCCGCATACTTCCTCGGTTGCTTGGTGTAATTTGTATAACAACAGTTGGTTTGGTGCAGACTGGTGGAGACGGGGCTTTCTTTCTACTCTAATGGCCTCGCTGTACTCAAACCAAAACTCAAAGTACTGTATTCACGCCCAATATGGCACAACACTTTGATTGTGATTCAATTTTCTCGAAGGACAAATGGCTCCGACCTCTGCCAGAGCGGTATTCCATCAAATGAGGCCTAATGTTTGTTGCCATAACACATTGTTTACGAGCTGTGGTTAGCACTTTTTGCTTTTCTCTCTGCACCTCTGGGTGTTGCTACATTTCGGCTAAAACTTACTTTTGTTTGACTCTGTAATTTACTTAAAGTTTACGTGACAGGTTCTCACGATTCTCTGATTATGACTTAGTTTGGTGGGAGTGAAATTGCAGTTTGTGATGGCATTTTGAAAAAGAAAAGTTTAAAATGACAGGAAGTAGAGCTGACTCCTAAAACTGAATCCCTCTGTGATGTCATCAAAAAGCGACGTACCTTTGAAAACACAAACAATTTACACAAAACGGACACACTTTTCTGTCAGTTTAAAATGTTATCAGGTTGAATAATTTGTCAAATCATAACTATTGTGTCATTTATATGGATTTTGACCCTTGTTTTCAAAATGGTTGCTAAGTAACAGCCCATGTCCAACCAGGAAGTACAATTGTAAACATTACGAAAACTGTCGCACTTGGGAAAAAGTGGCAAAATGTTTGGTAAAATCTTAAATATAATCATGTTCAGTACGTTTTAGTGAAATGTTTGGGTCCAGTTTGGGCACTTTTCCCCATTCAAGAGATACGTTATGTTTTTAATCACTGCGGTAATGGTTCAAATGTTTCATCGTTCTAAAACTCATGGATAATATAAGTTTTATGTTTAGTATTCCAGTGGATCCATTCTCATTTATGACCCGGCTCTCAACTGGTGCGGAGTCAAAACCAATTTTTAGTGACCAGGAGCCAGCGTTTTTAAGCGGCACACGACAGCAAAGGCAGTTCAGATACTGGAATAAGTTTGGTGAAAAGAGTCTTCACAGAGTTGGTACACTTTCATAATTATCAGTCAATTACTTTGGCTGTATTCTCCTGATGTTTAGACGTGGGAATAAAATCCAAATCCAAATCCACTTTATTTGTAGCACATTTTATAAACAGATCTGTTTCCAAAGTGCTGCACATACAAACATAAAAACAGCAAAACACAATATATAATAACAACTCAATTTGATCTGACTGCTTGTAAAACCAGTAAAATCAAATCCAAGCCAAATGATAAAACCATAAAATAGAAATAAATTAATAGAATAAATACACAGAGGACCACACAACTCACGCGGTGTTAAAAGCCAGAGAATAAAAGTGGGTCTTAAGACGAGACTTAAAACACTCCACTGTGGGGGCCGTTCACACGTGGAGAGGCAGAGAGAAGAGTTTGGGGCTAAAATACAGAAATTCTATGATCAGAACTTGCTTTCTTACACCAATTACTGCGAGTCGAAGCACACAACACGGATAACATCACTACAAATGTAAAATTTCGACCACACGGGCGTTCGACAGCACTGTTCCCCGACTTCACTCTGCATAAAATGATGGATCGTCCTCTTAAATCTTCCCCATGTTTCCTGTGTCTTTAGTCGGGACAGCTGCGGCGGTCGCGTCCCGGCGGAGGAACCGGGGGAGCAGAGACCGGCCCGAACAGCCGGCGCCGGGTCCTCCGCCCGCGGCCTGTACCAGCGCTACCTCTGCCCTCTCGCCGCCCCTCTCGGCCCCTGACAGCGACTGACAGCCTCTGGAACGGCCCCGCTCGCCTTGGGACGAGGGCGTGGAGACGGAGGGGGGGCCGAGCGAGTTTGAACGCGCGCTCGTCTCTGCGGCAGCTCCGGGCGACACTCGGTACGCGACACAATGGAGGACGGAGGAGAGCCGTGATTAATGGATGGGATTAGTGCCATGTTACAGACAAAGGACGCACCCACTTAGGCTCCACTGTGGGGGAGATGGGAACTTACTGTGGAAGAAGTTGGTAAAAGAATGGCAACAGATTTCTTTTCTTACATGCAAAGATACTTCACTCAATAAGAATATGATAATTAGCATTTCTACTCTACAGCAGGGGTTCCCAAACTTTTCTGCCCGGGATTCTGCCCCAAATCAGCCAATTGATTACGCAATTGACTTGGGACTCCCAAAGTGAAATGAAAATGACAGTAGCAATAATGTTATGCCGGTTAATTCAGGTTTAATATTGGTTATTTGAATAGTTTATTGCAGGTCCAAACTTTTTCCATCGAGGGCCACATTTTGAAATATAGACCAAGCGGAGGGCCAGAAAACCATCGTGAAACATTTATCTGATGTTTTAAGCACCACCACATCTATATTTAGTCTCATTGTCTTAATATCAGGTCTGTATTGCACCAAAATGTTAGTTTTTTTAGTTTATAATTATAGAACATGTGAAATTTGCTGTAAAAAGTACTTGGACAATGTGGGCCAATTCACCACGAAGCCTAAGGGCCAAGAAAAATTGATCTGAGGGCCGCATTTGGCCCCCGGGCCTGAGTTTGGACATGCCTGGTTTATTGTCTTATTAGACCCTATTTCACCAAAATATACTGTTTTAAATTAAAAAAATAGAGCAACTACAATGTCTAATCTATTTAAATGAGATCTTGAAATCATCTCTCGACCCCCGCTTTGGGAACCACTGCTCTACAGTACAAATCCAAAAACACCTCAACAATTCACTCACGAGGGCTGAATGATTTTAGAAAAAAAAAAAAAAATCCAATTGACAGTTTTTTGGAGAAGGATTTCGATTACAATTCAATCCACAATTTACGTATCGATAGCATTATTCAGTCAAAGTTCACATGTCCAGGAGCGTCGACATTTGAGAGAAGAAGAACTGAAGAAACTAAACCAAGAATTCCATGCATTTGCGAATAAAACGGAATAATTTGTTTGCTGTGGAAATGATGTCATCTAAATAATCCAGTCACTATTTCTGTTTCGATTTGATTGCGAAATATCTTGCAGCTCTAGTTTCTTCCGTAGTACTTGAGCTGATTGACAAACATTGCTTTGTTTCGTCCGTGAACTCACTCCTACACCGTTCACAAACACGTAGGCAAGTTGGAGGAAGTGTCTTGCCCAAGGACACAATGACTGCATGCACTCATTCTGGCTCCACTTGAAGAATTGGAAAAGAAAAGCATAGCGCAACACTTGACAATAACTACACTTAGAATTGGTTTAATTAAGCATGAACAAAGACTTAATTCATGATGAACAAATAATCAGAATAATTAATCTTAGTATCTACTTTAAAGTCTGTATTTCACTAAAACGTAGTGAACATGATCATATTTAAGATTTAATTAAACACGTTGCCAATTTGTCCCCAGTTTGACGGTTTGTGTAAAGTTTAAAATTACTTCCTGGTTGGACACGAGCAGCCAATATGAATTCCACAACTGTTACCATAGCAACCAGACTGTAAACAAGAGCCGTAATCAATATAAATAACACAATAGTTAAGACTTGACAAATAATAATACAAGATAACAACTTTATTTTGTTGAATAACCGTAAAATGTCAGAAAAATGTGTTTCTGAATTTTCAACGGTACGTCGCTTTTTTATGACATCACGGAGGGATTCTGTTTTAAAACTCAGCACCACTTCCTGTATTTTTTAAGTTTTATTTTTCAGATTTCTTCACAGACTGCAATGTCACAAATGTAAAACTACGATAAACATTTACCACAGGTGCCTTTCCACCAAACTAAGTCAAAATTTGAAAAACACGAGAACCTGTCATTTAAACTTTATATAGTATAGTTATTATTGACCTTATTCTGCCCCGCCCACTTTTGTCGTTTTTTGCCGTTTTTTGCACTTTTGTTGTAAACGCACTTCCGTTTGACGAGAACTCCGTTAAAGCTAATGATGAACGAGGGAAAAGTCTCACCGCTAAAATGTTACATAAAGTAGATTGATTTGTGTAAAATGTTTAATGAACACGAGCAACAACAAGTCACAACGCAACGATTTCCTGAAAACGTCTTTTTAGTCCATGTAGAACTTATTTTCTGTTGAGCTCGTCTGCTCCATGTAAACTACAACGGAAACAAGACGGCGGCGCGTACGGCAGCTTCCGGAATAAGGTGAATAAAGTGGTATTAAACACTGAAAACTAATACTATAATTAAAAAAACAGTGCCTCTCGAGTTTTCCCAATAAGTGCCATCTATAATCATTGGGCTGGGTCTAAACCAGGTCTAAACTCGGACAGAACCTGGTCAAAAACGCGAGCAGATATGGAAACATGAAGGTCTTATTAACACAGAAAGTTACTGACAATTTTCCACAAGCAGAAGTTGCAAAAAGCTAATATAACGGCATTACTTTTTTAATGCATTTCAATCTATTCCTCATGACTAAAACGTACAATATTGTTTTTCTGTTTCTGCTCGGACACGCGGGAATCCCATCACATCCCGCTAATTTCCAAATGCCACAAGTCAACTTCTGCCGCAATTAAATCCAACATTATTAGACAATTTATCCAGCGCCTTCTGCTCAAAGATCCTCGGCGGACCCTGCAAAGACAGATCCAAGATTGACTTTACTCAAACGGAGAGAGCCGTAAAACAAACACAACGCGGCCACTGGGAGACTTTGAGTTAAGATTTCTGAAACATTAAAAATCCAGGAGCAGTTGGCGCAGACTTTTACATTTAAAACGGTCGCTAAAGGAGAAGTTTTGCGGGGGCGAACTTGTTTGAACGTCGTAAAGAGAAGACCCGGGACGCAGAGGTTAAAAGCTCTTTTACCAGCCCGGCACAGCAGCCAACAAGCGCCATAAAAACATGACTTATTAATAAATGCCAAAACTGTTTTATGGAGCCGGAAAGGTCCCACTGAAAGCATAGGGACGTGTTTGAGGTACATGGTTAAAAAGTTGTTTGTTTGATCATGCTTTAAAGTGAAAGTAGTTGGCAACTGACATGGATTGAAGTGAGTGGTCAGCTTCCTGAAAAAAAGAAAAGAAAAAGGTTGTGGGTCTGATCTTAGCAGGGTTTACGCAGAGCATTAAAAGTCATGAGATGAATTTGGGGAAAATTAAGTCCTTAAAATGCATTAAAAAGCATTAAATAAAATCCCCACAAGCATTACATTTCAAAAACACATTTATCCATCAGAACAATAAATGACAACAAGCAAAAATTAACATCTGCTACAACCTGGTGTAAGAGCTTTCCTTTTGGTCAATGCTTATTGTACACTGTCCCTGGGTAAATAAATACCATTACAAATATAAAAAAAAAACAAAAGAGCAATTCATTCTTGCAGCCCATGTCTCCCCAGAGCAGAGAAGCAGAGAAGTGTGTGTTAATGACAGTGGTTTTTACTTTGAAATGTAACATTCAAATTAATTTTAAATCACCGATGTACTGGATTTATTGAATCTAGATGTTAAAGCTTTGATCAAACTATCTAAAAAGTAAAAGATAGGGATAAAAATTTAAATAGATGTGCATGCTTTGAATTTCATGTAAATTTGATTTTTGAACATTGTAAAGTAATTCATTGATTTTAACCCTGTTCTAACAATGTTTCGTCGTCAAAAACACACCTGGATTAGTATTCAGTTGCGTTCACGCTGTTTTGAGGAACGTTTCTAAGAAAATCCTCTCCCTCCGAGCGTCAAACACACTTCCTGCTGAACTTCCGGGATTTTCTGACATATTTTCAGATCATTTACGTCACTCATCTGAGAATGTTCCGCTGTTTTAAGTCCTTAAATCACTGCTAAACTCGTTCTGAGCATTTCTGCCTCTAAACACGATGACTACTGCTGCAGCAAATCCACACAATTACGTCTTTTCAGCGCTAACTTCACTAGATCGTATATAGGCAAGGCAAGTTTATTTGTAGAGTACAATTCATACACAAGGCAATTCAAAGTGCTTTACATAACAGGAAAAGTTGCATATATATAGCGCTGGATGCAGTGCAAGTGTAATTTCATAGTGACTGATAACACAGGTCATAGAATGAATAAGAAACCTTTTTTTGTTTTAAAAGATTAGATGACAAAAGATTAGATGGGAAATTTAAGGCACTCAGGAGCATGTTTAAAGGCTAACAGCAATATGAAAAATGCAGAATATTTTGCCTTTAACGCTTCTCTTTAGGGTGATGGAGAAGATGAAACCGATCCAACACAAACTGCACTCAAAAGTATAAGGAGATGACGGTGCTGACCATTATGCCATATGCTTGATTCATACGGTTCCTTTCCTCGTTTGAACCGCGCCTGAACGTTCTGTCTCCGGCCCGCACAGCCCTGGATGCTTCTGCGTATTAAAGGAAACATATTGGCAGCTCGCAGACTCGGAGATGAGACCGGGCCAGCCGCTAAAAGTGCGTTAGATCCAGTCTGGGCCAGCGACTAAAAGTGTGTGCTGTTAACATTTACAGTGGCTCCGGGGGGACAGCGATCATCAGTGAAATCAGCCTCCTCCATCCAACAGCCACGTCGGAAACCAGGACACCAACTCCCTGCCCGGGTTTATTTTAATTCGGCTTCTGAATATGTTACACGCAGCTTCTCTTACAAGATTCACAGCAAAACCATGAATAACACACTGAGTATTAGGAGGAGAGAACATGCATGTGTCCCAAAATGAAGATATCACGCTAATCTCACTAAAGTTAAAACAAAACAGCAACATTTTGGAAGTATTTTTTATTGCCAACATGCAAAGTGTGACTTTGAATTTTACAGTAACACTTTTTTGGGGTACGGATCTAACTAGATGCTAATTTATGAACATGTGTATTCAGTGTCAATTAGTATTATTACTATTATTTGTCCCTTAATCTGAATTTTTCTTACCTACTTTTAAGCAGAACTTAAAAAGAACATGTCAAATGAACCACTTATTTGAATGTAAATTATCAGCTGTACCCTAAAATAAAGTGTCACACATTTACAAATTAATTTAAACTTAATAACCTTTATTATTGTGTCGTATTGTATTGTATTTAACCTTTATTTATCCAGGAAGCTCGATTGAGAAGTAATTATCATTTACAACTTGGTAAAGAGGCAAGTCCTTAAGAGAAAATATCTGGTTTGTTTATTATTGCATTTACACTTGTTAAGGGTGCGCTTATTTTCAAAAATCAAATTTGCCTCACAACCGCCACTTTGCATTAGTGACTATAGCTCGCAGATTTTTTTTATTTTAGTCTGTAAATGTTTTCAGGTTAAGGTTAGGGTTAGGTCCAAGATCAGGTTTGTTTTGAATTAGGGTTAAATTCAGGATCAGGTTTAGTTGAGATTAGTTTTAGGTTCAGGATCAAGTTTAGTTGAGATTAGGTTTAGGGTCAGGTTAGGTTTAGGGTCAGGGTCAGGTTTAGTTGAGATTATCTTTAGGTTCAGGGTCAGGTTTAGTTGAGATTAGGTTTAGGGTCAGGTTTAGTTGAGATTAGGTTTAGGGTCAGGGTCATGTTTTGTTAAAATCAGGGTTAGGTTCAGGATCAGGTTTAGTTGAGATTAGGTTTAGGGTCAGGGTCAGGTTTTGTTGAAATTATCTTTAGGTTCAGGATCAGGTTTAGTTGAGATTAGGTTTAGGGTCAGGTTTAGTTGAGATTAGCTTTAGGTTCAGGATCAGGTTTAGTTGAGATTAGGTTTAGGTTCAGGATCAGGTTTAGTTGAGATTAGGTTTAGGTTCAGGATCAGGTTTAGTTGAGATTAGGTTTAGGTTCAGGATCAGGTTTAGTTGAGATTAGGTTTAGGTTCAGGATCAGGTTTAGTTGAGATTAGGTTTAGGTTCAGGATCAGGTTTAGTTGAGATTAGGTTTAGGTTCAGGATCAGGTTTTGTTAAGATCAGGGTTAGGTTCTGGATCAGGTTTGGTTTGGATTAGGGCTTTGGGATAGGTTTCCTAACCGGGTCTTGTCAGAACTGCATTTGGAAAACAAATAAATAGGGTAAAGGCAGTTTTAGTTTTAACTTAAATATGATCCATTGACAGAGCTGTTTCCCAAATAAAATAATCTACATAAACACAACTTAAACATCTCATTTTACTCCCAAACTTTGTGAAGTTGCTTAACAATTTAACAAAACAAAACAAGTTCATTTGGAGAGGCAGGCTAGCCCACAGTAAGATGTTTTTCAAGTGTTTTTTTTTCTTTTTTAATCAATAAATGCAATATAGATCATAATATTCCAGGTAAAACGATAACATCTTGGCGGAAACGAGCAGGTGGCGGACATTACACAACTTAAATCTGCATAACGGATCATCTCAGCACAATCAAAGACAATGGGCATCGCTAATGCTAACGATTCCACTTTTGCCGATCAGAAAAACACTTTTAGTATCCAGCTGTACATCACGGTGCAGTGGGAGTCGCGGGTAGAGGGGGGCGCTCATAATTCTGGATATGTTTTTCTGCAACTTAGCAACTTTTTCATGTATCGGCGCCGCACATAAAATCCCAGCTGGTCCGGGCGCTTTCCACATGAAACAAACTGCAGTGAAATGAAAGAGTTTCCCAAAGCCCGGCTCTTTACAGAACCCCATTAAAAATACATGCGCAAATATGAATCGTCGTGGCAACTTCTACCATTTCCCCCTTGAACTTTTCATGCATTTCAAAGCGCGCTGGTGAATTATTGAAACCATTATCTAAGCTGTTCCCAATATTAACCCAGTCCAGGTGATGGATACAATATGTTATCTTAGTTCCAGCAGCTTCGACGAGCAGCTTTTGGATTTATGTGCGCAACTACTGGCTTTAGGAGGGATGCACAATGAACTGAAAAGAAACTTACAAAGCATAAAAAATGTCTAGATATGAGTAGTTTTATTTAGTTAATGACAAAACAGAATTTAAGTTGTTGTAAAGTGGACATGTTATGCCTTCTTGTGACTTTACGTGTCTTTTAAACATGTTTTTGTCACCTTGGAATAAGTATTTCACATTTTTTCTTTTGAATTTCATCTTAAAATAGTGTCTGCTTTTGGAAAACACATTACAAACTACGCCTCTGTTTCCGATGAGGTATTTAGGCATTTAAAGAAAAACTAAGTAACTTCAGCGACAGAGCTCCCCCTGCAGGTCTCTATTGAAAATACACTATACAATACACTACTATACAATTTTTTCCCCATCATTTTACTGAAATAAGTACAATCACAAAGCATTTCACGTTGCCAAATGCAAAAAAGAGAGCCAGGGTTACTTGGGAGAATTGTTTTCGGGTCAATGTCGGCAAATGTTGCAAATGAGACAGCAGGGGGCGATGACGGGAGTTTCAAACACCCCAAAAACACATTTGCCACCACCACACTGCAAATAATGAAGTTCTAAATGAGCTAAAATGTCTTGATTCCAGGATATTAATCTGAATTTCAGACGTTTTGACTCGTTAAGATCAGTGGATACTATTTATTTGATGGAACTAGATTATTTCACTTGTTTCAAACCGTTTCTGACTTGTTTCAATACATTATTTCTTACTTCAATCCAAATTATCTGTCAGTGGGTTAAGATCATTTTACTTACCCCATTGACAAATGTATTTTCTTATTTTGAGCAACATTACGGTGATGATCATCAGAAATACCTTGAAACCAGTGAAATATTCTGCATCACATCAACAATTAAATCTCATCGAGTCAAATCTACTCAAATCCAGATAAAAATGATCAATTCAAGTCATTTTGAGCTTAGATTTACATTTTTTGCTGTGCACACAGACTTACGTTTTAACAAATGTTACTTAGTTCTACTTTAAGTGCTTTATGCGGTCAACATGGGGAATTAATAATGAAAACATGAATAGATAAAGCCCTTAGGCAACGTAGCTTCAGTGCTAATAGAACCATACTTTGAATGTGAACACAGTTTGACGGCGGCGTGAGTCCAGTGATGGTTTACGGACTTACAAATTGAGCTGAAGAAGTCCAGATTTTTACCTCTGACGTAATAATCTGGGAATAAATTAATCAGACTGTTTTGTGAGGCTCAAAGAAGAAAACCTCATGTACAGGACTAAATAAACAAGCATGAATGAAGCAACTGCGGATGTGTTTTTCATAGAATAATGTTAAAGTTCTAAAAAAAATTATGTCGCATATGTGTCTTTTGGCAATGGAGTGAGGGAAATGCTTTCAGAATAAAACAAATTCTCTTTGATGCTTATTTTTCTTCTAAGTGAAATAATACATATCATATTAATAAAAATGTAAATCTGTTAACATAAATAAATACATACACACTCAAAATGATCACAATACAAATACTAAATACACGGAAACTAGTAAAAAGTACTTGAACAGACTGCATTTTCTGAACTTCAGTAACTACTCACACATATTGTTTTTTGCGGTGTAAGAATAACATCTGTTCTTACGCGTCCTGTACTTTTATGCAGATGAGTTCCACTGGTCCTGAGAGTATATCGTGAATGCAAACACAAACATGGCTGCAGAGAAATGCATCATCCTGAACTGTGCGGAATCAATGAGTCAGCCATTCCTCAAATACAGAAATCCACTCAGGGCGAATGACTCAGAAACACAAGGACCAGATGCAGCTGTGGACCGTGACGGAACAACACAAGGTCTGATTAAACCTTAAACAAGTGCACGGACTCTGCATCAAAAAGAACGGGAAGCAGAGTTAATGGTGTTATTGTCGGATTTTTCAATGATACGTCCTGAAAGATTGTTGTCATTTACATTCAGAGTCTTTAAAATTGTTATTTTATCATTGGCTATTTATATTTTATAACTACTTCTCATTGTTTTGTTCATTGTCATTGGGAATAAAACAATTTTTTTTTCTTGACTCTGATGCCATGTGTATGATTTATTATTAAATTGTTTAGTAGTTTGTCTCTTCAATTACATATACAACTCAATGGTTTGAATTTAATTATCAGTAATTATTATTAGTAGTCATTATTATTAGTTAATTTGAAAATTAACTTCATGGACATTTTCTTAGAAGGCCAGTATCGAAGGAATTTCTTCTTTTGGGATGAAGTTTGGTCATGAAAGTAATTAAATAATAATGCTTGTTATTGGACCTTTATATTGTAAAGCAACAGCAAGTCCAAATGTTAGAAAAAGAAGGGCTTTTGAGGTATAACTAGACCAGCATAAACAGAAGAAAATGGTGGAAATAACACATTTATCAAAGTTGAGAAGAGAAAGTGGGTAAAGTAATGTCAAAAAGAAAAGAAAATTAATTTTCCACATATAAGAGTTTAAAGAATACCTTCAAAACTGTATCAATGATGCCAAAAGATGAAAAAACAACATAAAAAACCAAAAACAAAACTACTAAATACTAAATGTTTACCAATGTTCAATGTTTAATTTAACAATCCATTAAGTTGTGTGATACTTGAACCTCAACAAAGCCATTCACCAGCTGTTCGAGCACGTTTCTGAAATAATGACATGTTAACTTTTGTCAATATTGCCCCAAACCAGCTACAGAAGACAAATGTACACGCTCAGCCAAACAGAGCCGTGTGAAGCCCCTCTCAGCTGTGCCGCCGTCTTGGCTCGAGCGCCGCGCACTCCACGTAATTGTGTGCATCTGCAGACTCCACAAACAAACAGTGAATTATCTCCTGATTTGACTTGGACCGCAGACTGTGGATCCAGCGCCGGAGACCCCCCCTCGGACCTCCCGTGTTTACCCAGCGAGCGGCGCATCGACTGGGGCTGGCGTTTGGAGACACGTGGGTGTGCCGAGGCTGAACCGCGGAGGATGTGCCCCACGAGCGCCGCGTGTTCTGTGGACTGTGATTCAGAGAGAGGCCCCGGACTGGGACTGGAGTGAGACCGGAGCCAGGGAGAAGCATGCCAGATCATTAATTGCACAATTTAAAAGCAAAGTCCCTGGCAGACTGTCGCAGAAAGCGGAGACGAGACACTGCTTAATCAGCGGAGTCAGATCTGAAGTGGAACAGAGGACTGAGCATAAAATAGCACTCATTTTGTTTTCATAAAGCAAATTTCATAAGTGTTTTTGTCAGGCTTTGGCCAGCTTGACTAAAAGCGAGTATTGGATATTCTGGATTGAGATGGGCAGGTTGAGGACTTGCTCACGAACTGAACCTTGTCCATGTGCGTTTTTACGTTGGACAAGACATTTTATTGTACACGTTATTTAGAAAATGAATGCTGTCTTGCTGCTTTTTGAGATCACTCTACTATTTTCTTCTAACAAGACAACACCTCTAATGAAAGCAAAAGTTCGACCACGGAAACACGACAAGCAATTTACTTTGCTTGAAGATTGGAAAAAGAAAACGCAACACAAGAAAACCTCAAATTTGCAATATCTTAGAAGTGAAAATCATTTAAAGCTGGGGTACCTGACATTTTTTTTAAGTTAGTATATTTAAAATGTTTTCACCAAAGACTATCTTGTAAAAGCAGCAAATTGCAACAAAAATAAGACCACTGCTTCTGTCTATATCTAACAAGTACGTATTTTATGTCTCGTCAAAGCGGAAATAAGAGCTCAAAGCAGCGCTCTGATTGGATGTTCATGGGGCGGTCGCAGGAGTTTCGTGTCGTTGTTTGAAAAAAGCTGTTCTAAAGCTGAGCCTAGACCAGAGAATGAATGTTTGTGGATATTAACAATGTGCCAAAGGGTTTGTGGGAGCTTGAAACTAGTTGGAAACATTTAGATAACCTGGTAGATAATTTGGTACTCCAGCTTCAATGGGCAGGGAAAGAGAAAAGCAGCAGGAACAGAGAAGCACAAGTGTAAAAAAGGAAACGAGAAGCATCTTCAATTTAAGGTGAGACACTACAGGCAAATCAATTTTTTTCTATTTTTTGTTTTCTGGTCAGTTTGCTCTCTCAACACATAGGCTTTCATATGGAAACAACAAACCTCTGCAATCTGTTCCTAAAAATATTTTATTCTTTCATTTAATCCACTTCATCCATAGAAATCTATAGGACATTGTAACTTCAAAGGCCGTTTTCTTAAAATGCATTTTTCTCCCTCGGGACATAAGGATCACCACTTATAGTAGCTCCTCCACCACACTGTACAGTCTGGACTCAAAGGGTACAGAGGGATGTTTTGATATCTAATTCTAAACCTGATTTAAAGTTTTAAGTCTAAAAAATGAGTCAGAATTTGAATTTTTAGGACAAAATCTAGTTTACTTAAAAACTAAATAAGAAATCCAAAATCTCCTCTGTACATTTATTTGTAATTAATATGTTACAAAATGAACCAAGAAATTTAAACCTGGTTCTGTCCGTTTTTCAGTTTTATATGTTCCAAATATGTGTATTTTTGGCAGTTTTTCCACATAAAATACCTTATTTCTACTTGAAAACATGACATGATGAAAAACATGTAATATACATTTTTTCTTACATTTATATGACTAAACTACACAAGAAATTTCCAATTGATATCTTGAAATTTAAGATTTTTTCCTATTCATCTATAGTGTTAATTAATTGTTGAGTCTGTTCATTTTGTTGGAGTTTTAGCCGAAAATATTAGCCTGTGCGTCATTTACAATAAAGAAACTGCCTGTTAATCGCCTTCCTCTAGAAGATCTGGTACAGCGGAGCGATGTGCAGCCATTGTCAGAAGCGCACACATTACGGACACAGAGGCATCCTGGTACTTTACGAGCCGTCGCCGCCTCCCATTGGCCCAGAGAAGCGCTGAGTCCGGGGCTTTTCACCGCACTAACCAGCCCTTCATTTGGTTTAATCGCTTTTATATGAGCTGCTACAACTGGAGCTAACAGTTGGCGCGGATGGAGTCACAGCGGCCGCGTCATATCTGCGGACCTGACTGACATTCGGAGCCAGATGGAGACGGGCACTTTTGGATGGATTCAACTCCGAGACGCACAGTAATTAAGTACATTATAGAGCTTGGCTGTTATGATTTGGCAGATCACTTAAAGCAGGACTGTGTAACTTTTCTGGTGTGGATGTGAGCCAGCTGCGACATTAAAGTGCCTATGACAGGTTGAAATACACATTTAACTAAAATGCAGTTAAGATAAATCTATTCAAATTTCTACTAAAATCTTTACAAATTTTACCCTAGTTTAGCTGTTTTTTAGATTTTAAATTTTACTTCCTGGTTGTAAAGTATGACATCACACTAGGAAATTACCATAGCAACCACACTATACAGTGGCCAAAACTCATCTAACGTCACAGATTTTGTTCATTTGACAAAAAGAAACGCATGTGAACGCCTTTATTTTGTTGAATTAATGGTTAAAGGGTCAAAAAAGTAGTTTATTTTGTGTAAATTTTGCATAACCTTTGTCTCCCCAGTGTGATGTCATCAGTTTGTTTACTTCCTGTAATTGTCAACAGATTTTTCAACTTTTCTACACAAACAGCGACCTGATTGGTGTAAAACTACAATTTATATTTACAAGAGGTATTAATACACTAAAGAAAGTCAAAATTAGAAAATCATAAAAACCCGTCATACGCACTTTAAACATGTACAGTTCAAGTAAATTCCCAAAAAGATGTTTAGTAAATCCAAGTTTGTGTCGCTGCGAGGTTTGGCTAAAGCTAGAGTAAACAAGAAACTACTTCCTGTTTAGTGTTGGCTTTTTCTGTATTTATTTCACTTCTTATCTCAATCAAACTCTAGGCAGTAGATTTAAAGCGCTCATGTTTGCTTCTGCACCTAGAATGCTTTAGCTAACAAGGAGCTAAACCCCCAAGCTTGGTTTGGACAAGAGAGAACAGAAAATGAGTCGACAAAAGCAGAAAATAATAATTTCTCACTGAACACTGATTTGATCTTTTGATAAACTGCTGTATTTCTCGTGATTCTAACTTATGTGTTGAGCCCACATGCTTAGCAAAACAAAGCTAGCACACGGTAGCATCAGGTATTTTCTGTTTATCGACGCACAGCACTTGCTTTCTGCTCATAATGGATCTATCATCTGCCAAACCCAAAGCACACAAAGACACATTCAAAGGCGGCATTGAGGCGCTTTGATTCACCTTAACAGGCCGCTACGGTTCACTTAGGAGACATTTGTTCGGACTGTACCAATCTGCTCCAAAGCAAACAAGTGGAAACATGGCCCTTGTGTGCTCAATTTGATGATCTTAAAGCTGGGGTACCCAATTCATTCATTCCTACTGCAAAACTGAAAGTATGTATTCAAATTTGTGTGAGTAGTTCCTCACTCTGACAAACCCTTTGGCACATTGTTAATATCCACAAACATTCATTTTTGGGCTTTAGAACAGCCTTTTTCAGACGGCAAAGTGAAACTCTTGCGACCGCCCCAAGCACAGCCAATCAGAGCGCTGCTTTCGGCTCTTAGTTCCGGGTTGACGAGAAATAAAATACCTTATTATGAGATGTAGAAAGTGCACATTGGTCTAATTTTTGCCACAAAGTGCTACGATAAAAAAGATGCACAAAATTTACTCATTTTCAAAAAAGAAAAGCCGAATTGGAGCGTTTTTATTCTGGAAATGTTTAGATTTAGGTACAGCAAGAAGGTTCCAGGTTCATTTGTCAAAGTTGTATGGTATTTGCATGTTCTCCCTGTGTCTGGCTGTGTATCTACTTGTCGATTGCTTAGTTTTCCTGCACATGCACACCATCAACATTTGTCCTTTAGTCCTGGTTTGATTCTGATTTAGTCCTGATGTAGACTTGGTTTGATCTTGTTCTATTTCAGGTTTAGTTCCCAGTTCAGTCCAGTTTTGATGCAGTGTGTGCCTGTTCATAATGTAGTTACAGTATAGTTTTGTTTATAAATGTCACTTATACACAAGTTAAACATTGCTTAGAAGGTGCCAGGTCTTACAAAGTGCTAGCTGAGATAGCATAATGTTTCCCCCAGACTTCTCTCCACATTTTAAACCTCCAGCATGTTTTTCTGTCATTAAATCACTTTAAAATGTGTGCTAATGTTGTTTTTACGAAGCGATAACTGCATGTTTTGGATTCGAGTTTTGCATCTTCACACACGCTGGATCAGAGTGACCTATTTTTAAAACTCTGGAGACGGTTCAGCGCTCCCTCGGCTCTCTCCCACTGAGGTTCACGTGTCCACAACATAAGCCATCAGAAAGTGGTAAACATGATGAGATTAACAAATATTATAACTTACAGATGTGTATGTTGGAGGGTGGAGGTCGTTTGCGATCTGTCAAAGCAGGAACTCAAACTCAAACATGATCAGGGCCAAACATCAGGCACAAGACTTGCTCGTATTGTTATGCAAACTTTCCTCTGTCACGGTTTTATCTTCTATCCAAAAACAAAAAGTGTATAGTTTTTAGTTTTGTTTTATTCCTATTGCTCATGCGGGGCTGCACATGTGGTGGCAACTTTGTGAAAAATGTAAATATTGTAAGAGTGCTAGACCTACATCACTATATGAGATTAAGCTAATGTTTGCTAATGCCAGTTTTCATTGCTTTCCGAAGCTAACAGCTAACGATCAATGTTAGCGCTAATTAAACATATGCTACGGTGACTCTTCCAAAATGAAAACTGTATACAACCAAACAAGAAGAACCATTTAGGAGAAAATATGACTAAATCTAACCTCATCATTCCATGAAAAGTGGGTATAATATCGATTTCCATCATTTTAAGTCAACAATAAGAAGAGTGAAAGGAAGTAGGTCTCGATTCCAAGACTGTGTAGGGCCTTGAGTGAACTTTGGGTGAATTTCTTACAAGTTCCCCTATCAGCCAAAAAGGTGCACTGTAGACTAAGGCACATTTATTTGTAGAGCACAACTCGTGCACAAGGCAATTCAAAGTGCTTTACACAACAGAATAAAATTGCGTCAAAATCACAAAACCGATAAAGACAACCAAAATTATTATAAAAATACGTTAAAGGAAAAATATTATACATTATGCAAGTATATACAAGTTCTCTGCTGTCTGCCCTGGGCATTATACACAATTTAGTTATGTTCTGACTTTAAGGGAATGTGTGACATGCTATTATCAGGCGAGCAGCAGCAGTGATTGTGTTTAGACGGCAGAAATGCTCAGAACGAGTCTGGGGATTTTTTAAGGACTTAAAACATCAGAAGATTCTTGGATAAGTGACATATATGAGCTCAGTGATCGAGGGAGTTCAGCAGGAAGTGTTTTTGACGGAGGGAGAGGATAGGATTTTCAAACGTACATTCCTCAAAACGAATGCAGCTAAATGCAACTGTTTTTGATGATGGAACATTGTTAGAACAGGGTTAAAAGCTCAAAAAGGCCACTGTAGAGGAATATGCTTTAAAAGAGAAGAGTGCAGATAAAATAAATAAAATCTTTCAGTCAGACAAATTTTCCAGCTTGTGGTCTTGACCAACATGGACCATAACCTGGAGCTGGGTACAAAGCGCAGAACAAATTCCATAAAATGACCCCCAAACTCATCTATCCCGTTTGTTAATCTTGAATCTTAAACATCTTAGTCAGGAGTTAGCTGATTTGACACATATTTGGTTGATGGGGAACTTAAACGTAGTCAGAACAGTCACTTTCTTCTTCTCACTGCAAGCACAGAGCATGAAGCAGCTCTGCCCCGGAGTCCTTCCCCTCAGAACATCCGTCTGCGCCTGGAGAGCCCGACACCAGAGCGATGCTGCACTCGGGGCCATGAATTCACCAGTCAATATGTAAAACCATAAAGAGATGCCATTTTGAAAAAGCGCCCCATCAATGGAAATCATATTAACATGATAAAGGGCAGATCGGGAGGCGAGGCTATCGATTGTTGATACCGCGTCCACCTCCGACATGTTAATGAGCGCGGCCGCAAAAACAAAGCACTTCAGAGGCACGAGGAGGCCGTCAGGGCTGGGTCAAAATCCGGGTTTGTGGCAGGGGAATACGGGAGGTGTAGTGTGTTGTGGTAAATGGACCAGTTGGCTCTATATGGAACAAGTGTGAAGTCCTTATGAACAAGTACAGTGAAAAATTAAATGGTGTAAACAAACGTAACAATGGAACAAAGGATTAGAAAGACACATGAAGATTATGAAATACTGGACAGACAGGGATTTGAACTTTTTAAAGGACACATATTCTGTTACAGTGACGTTTTTGGGCTTTTAACCAATGTTCCGTCATCAAAAACACACCTGAAGTTGCATTCGGTTGCATTCACGCTGTTTGAGGAATGTTTATTAGAAAATCCGAGAGTCAAACACACGTCCTGCTGAACTTCTGGGATTTTTGGAAGTATTTTCAGACTTGGGGGTGCACGGTGGCAGAGCGGCTAGAGCTTCTGCCTCTCAATAAGGAGATCGTGGGTTCGAATCCCGGACCACCCCAACATCGTGGTTTCGAATTCTGAACCACCCTAACATCACACGATCTCTCTGGGTGGAGTCTGCATGTCCTCCCCGTGTTACCGTGGGTTCTCTCTGGGTTCTCCGGCTCCTCCCACCGTCCAAAGACATGACTGTGTAGGTTAATTGACAACTCTAAATTGTCCCTAGTGTGTGAATGTGAGAGTGAATGGTTGTCTGTCCATGTCTCTGTCTCTCTGTGTCAGCCCTGCGACGAGTTGGCCACTGTCCAGGGTGTACCCCGCCTAAGGCCCAAAGTCACTGGGATAGGCTCCAGTCACCCGCGACCCCCTAACGGGAATAAGCGGTAGAAAATGAATGAATTAATTTTCAGACGTCAAACATCAATTATCAGAAAATATTCCGCTGTTTTTAGTCGTTAAATGACAAAACGTCTAAACAGGATAACTGCTGCAGCAAATCCGCACAATGACGTCTTTTCAGATGCAACAAACTGCAACAAATTGATTATCTGATCATTAATCGCCTGTGAAAAGGTTCCAATGAGCTGAGAAAGACGTTTTAAGTTTGAAATTGAGTGACAATTGCATGAAAATTATGCAGAAAATGTGTAAATGTAGTGTATTTGACGATGAAAACACACTTTTGTCCATCAGTGTACTCCACCAGGATCCTTAAACGCTTCACTTCAGCTTCATCTGAGTCAAATACAGTAAAACTATTTTTATCCTGAGACTTTAATGTTCTACACAACCAATCAATTAATCAAAAGGATAATCACCAGACTAATTAATTACCAAAATGATAGTTTCAATTAACGGACAGGTTGCGATCGCATTCTAGAATTTTATTATGCCATATTTTTTCAGATGGAGGGTTGAGTCTTTATTAACTCTCTATAAACCCTTCCAGTACATCCTGAAGGCAGGCGCCGTTCAGTACATTTACTCCAGTGACTGTTCAAAGGGAGAGTTAGCATTAGCCTCCAAACATCACAAACTATGAAAAACCTGGGCTGTTTTTTGGTGACAGCCACTCGAGCACACATGAGTAAGAGCATGAGTAATGAGTTAGAAAACATTACCACACGTTGAAATGTTTTTGATTTGTGTTTCTGTTAGAGATTAGAGATTAAAACCAAAATTAGCCGACATGCTAACAATCTCATAATAAACTTTGGTAACGCTTTAGATTAAGGTTCCTTAGTTAACTATTCATAAGATGTTAATAAGCACTAATAGTTTGTTTATGCCCTTATAACACCTTATACATGTTTATAATCCATGATCCAAAACATGTTTGAGTGAATAAACCACATGTACAGAGCATCAATGAGCTGCATATTACATTCTTTTCAATTATGGCGCTAATAAATGCTTGTAAATGCCTTATAAGTGCTTCTAAACACATAACAATTGCTTATTAATGCATTATAAATAGTTTACTGAGGAACCTTAATCTAAAGCGTTACCTAAACTTTTCTTAAATCTAACGTTATTCTGGACAATAATGCGCCAAAATGTAGCGGGCCACACCAGACTGACTCTTACCTTTTTGTTTTTGTTTCACCAAGCAACACAAATCCTACGCAAGACATTTAGTGAACTTTATAAAGTAGAGGTTGACGTTAGATATTGATAGTTATTACTCATTGGCAAATGTGATAACCATAAACTACAACCATTTGTCTGCGCTGTCTACAAAATGACTATTCTAAACACATCACTCTTGGAAGATCTATAAGTCCAATCAGCAAACAACGTTCACGTCTTTGGGGTTGAATAATGGCACCACTTTATGAAGCTATTTTGAAAGCATAATTCCCCTTTTGTTTATTTCTGCTGACAGATACGACGTTGATCTGTCTGCCAGTTTTTGTTTCATGCGGATAGGCCCAGTAATTACAGAGATTTCAAGCACGAACCATGTGAACAAATCTGACAGTTAAACAGCAAACTCCACCACAGACGTATCCCCCCCGTTCAACCAAACCATACATTACACAAATTACACATCGCAAATCTAAAAATACAACATACATCTCCACACATTAATGATCATACAACCCCTTATTTGAGATGTTTAGATGTGTCTAATACCTTTCATCCCGCGTCGCCCTCTGAACCCGCACATGAAAGCCCGCACGGCTCGGCGCTCTGTCTAATTAGCGCCGAACCCGGGGTGAAACAGCCAGCGCAATGCGTTGATGTGCCGCGCTGCCCCCTAGAGCTCAGTGGGAGGCGGCGCGCTTCTCCTCACCTCCCTCTGACCGAGCACTACAGACCAACGGCCCCGGGGAGTGACCATCCAAGGCTCCGTGGTAGCCGAAGTCGGGACATGAAAGCAACGAGGCAGCGCTGCCGGGCCAAACAGATGAATTACTTATCAAAGAAGTGTGCACTGCGAGACAAGGCAGGGCATCTGGGCCAGGGCAGCTACACGGCATTATCAATTCACCTTCAATTAGCTGTCGTCGGCAGGGGCAGCAGACGACGGGGGGGGAGTGTCCTACAGCGGCGTGTATGCTCTCCGAATTCGCCAAAACAAACCGGCGCAGATCAGGTGGGGCGTTTTTTCACTGGGATTTAATTAAGGAGTGGAGTGAAGAAAAAGCCATGAAAATTCACATTAGGAGATGAAAGGAAAGAGGAATTTAGTGCCAAACAAAGCAAATTTGGTCTGTGTGTTTCTACAATGAGGTTACCATGGTTATTTGGGGAAACGTTTTAAAATTGGAAGCCGTTCGTAAATGTGCATCTAAAGCCCGACTCCCACGTTAGCTGTTAGCTCAGGCAATTGTGTGATTTTGCACCGAATACGAGACAAAAACAGGACAGACACTTGCAGATGGGTATGTTTGTGATGCAGGCGATTGAAGAACTGGAAGAGTACTTTAAAAACACAGAGGAGTACTTCGAGAAGAGGGAAAGGCAGTCGAACATAATAAACAAGAAGATGGCCTTGGCAAACAAAACAACAAACAGATGAAGCAAAGCGACTCAAGCTCTGTTTTTGATGAGACGAGAGGCGTATGGAAGACATGTGCTTTTATATTTCATATTTTGGAAGGAAATTACAATATAAAGAAACAAGTCAGGAAACTTCCGGGTTGAAAAAAGTATGGGTCAGTTAAAACAGGAATGTTTTGGTGTCTAGAATGCAGGATGTATGAATCACCCGAAATACAACTTTGAGTGAATAAATGAGAAGGGAAAACAAGTTTTAATTGTCAATTTTGCCTTATATGTCCACATATTATGCATTATTTTCTATTGTTATTGGCCTTTAAACATTCTCTTGAATAACTTTACTTCTTCATTTCGAACTAGAAAGCACACATTGCTTATAGAGGAAATTACCATGGGGAAATAACAAAAGCTAGCTTGCCTCTAAAGTTGTTATGGACATGATTGAAGGCAGAAATTATCAGAATAAATTTTGCAGTGGTTTTGTGGACATAAAACAGCACAGCAGACCTCCAGATGTCTACCTTGGCTTTAGAAATCTGGGAAATTTGAAAGCAATTACGCTCTAAGGCTCAGAGCAAGAGGACCTCATAAGCAGAATTAATGACACGTTATGACGCAGAAAAAAACAACAACAAAAAAAAACACTCCAGGTTTGTTTTTGATGAGGCAACAATGTCAGAGCGCGGTTAAAAGCTCAGTAAAGTACATTTTGCAAGTATGTCCGTTGGTAGATGTCCACAAAAGCCTCTTTAGAGTCAATTTAACAGTTCAATTAACATGCTCACGTCAATGACAGTGAAGAGGAGAGACTACGCTAACAACATGAGGCCCTGATGTGAGCGAGGTGAAAATATTCAAGGCAAAATTAGGTCAAACGAGAAAAGAAAAACACAGCACTACTAAACTTTCTATTGAACCCCGCTCTTCAAACACAGGCTAAAGATCAGGTAGCGCTTTGGAGCCATTCAATTAAAACTGTATTAAAATATTATATAAAAACATAGATACTGGGATGAAAGAAAAGGGATTATTTTCAGCACGGCGGGAGGTGAGGAGAGCGCGGAAAGAAATGGATTTTGGCTGAAAAAAATGAAAGAAAAACTGCAGAGTGCTTCCTGGGAGTGTGATGGCACAGCACCTTTGTTAAATATGAATTAATTAAGTGGAGAAATGAAAGCGTTTCATCTTCATTAGGATCAGACAATGGGACTACGAGGCATAATTGAGACTAGTGCGCCTTAATAGAACGAACAGAAGTCATTTGGTATTGAAATGTGCGCGCCGATTTGGCCAAAAGAAGGCGCATTATTAGATTTCATACAGAAAGCCGTGCGTGATGGATGCCGGCGGCGCAGGTGCTAGTTTGTCTCCGCTTCTTCAAATGATTAGTCCGAGCAAATAATGGGCAGTCGGATTTGCGCCGCGCCCCGCATTGATTACCGCGCACAGGCCATTTTTCACAAAGTGCGGCCGCCACTGCCATTTATTAAGCCTTTACACATGTGACATAACAAGTGCACGGCGATTCAGAAGAAGGCGAAGGATGATGAACGAGAACTGGATAGAGAGATACGAGAGCGGGGGAGAGAAGAGGAGGAGGCACAGTGGTTTCCCTCGGAACAGGAAGGTTACAGGTTTGATTCCCAGACAATGCGAGGGGTGTGATGGTTGTTCAGTATGTTCTCTAGCTTTTTAATATGATCAACTTCAACATTTTGTCATAGTTTTTGTCATTGTTATATTTTTGGTGACATAAACACATTAAAAAAGTATGTAAAATATTAAAGAAGATATTTTTCAACTTATTCACCTTATTCCGGAAGTTGCCGTATGCGCCGCCGTCTTGTTTCCGTTGTAGTTCACACGGAGCAGACGAGCTCAACAGAAAATAAGTTCTACATGGACTAAAAAGACGTTTTCAGGAAATCGGTGCGTTGTGACTTGTTGTTGCTCGTGTTCATTAAACACTTTACACAAATCAATCTACTTTATGTAACATTTTAGCGGCGAGACTTTTCCTTGTTCGTCATTAGCTTTAACGGAGTTCTCGTCAAACGGAAGTGCGTTTACAACAAAAGTGCGTATCTGTGGCAAAAAACAGCAAAAGTGGGCGGGGCAGAATAACGTGAATATAAAAGGAGATCTTTTTTCAACTTATAGTACTGATCTTTTTTGATAAATAATAAAAACTTTCATTGGCTGGTGTATGAATGAGAGTGTTGTGAGAGTGAATGCGGGACAACAGATGGAAATTAGCCCAAGGCTACAATCTGGTGTGTTTACAGCATGTATATCATGTATGTTCATTAACATGCACTGTCCCAACCAAAAAAAAAACAAAAAAAAACAAACTAAAGGTAATAAATTGACTTAGCACGTAACTTTCGACAGATGCTCCTCCTACCGGCAAAGTCCAGCACCAGAGCTAGAGCTGGAGAAGTTACAAGACAAAAAGTAAGCGCTAGTTGTGTTAGTGAAAAAGGGTAATTAATGAAGGTTACATAGCTAGGTTGCGTAAAAGTGTTACATGTTAGTGCGTTAGCGACGTTAGCACTGCTCATTACTTACCCTCGTAGCTTTGGATGTAGCTGGAAATGCGTAGAAAAGCTTGAACAAAGGTCGTAGTACAGCTCAATAATAAAAAAAAAGATTTGTCAGGAGAGCAGATCTGTGTCTGGGCAGATTGAGGAGAATAACAGCCCTCAGGACATTCTCTCAAAGTATTTCCTCTGTTTAGCTGCATTGGTGTTAAAAAGTATTAAAATCATGTTATTATTGAGCTGTACTACGACCTTTGTTTGAGCTTTTCTATTATTATTATAATTAATAACTCAATGTGCTTGAGTTGGAGCTGAGTGATTGTAATTTCGGTTTCTGGTTCAATCCCCACAGAACGAAAGGCGCGTACTGTTTGCATGTTCTCCTTGGGCACTGGATTACACTCATTAAGCTAAAACATGCACAACAGACCGATCCGTCAGATCCTGCCCGAGATCCGAGGCCAGGATCAGGAGATGTGTCCCCGGGCGCGGCGCTGCGGTCGCACACAGCCCTGACAGGTTGAAGGATGGTCAGAACAAATTTTCCTATGGGGACAATATAGTCTGCCTTAACCTTATAGGACTAATCACAGGATTTCACTCTACACTTTATTAGGCCTGGGAATTCCAGCAATTTTTTTTCATTTAAAGCCAATTGTGTCAGATGAATTGCTTGTCATACAGCTAGAAGGTTGCCAGTTCATTTCCCACCGATAATTGTGTCTTTGTCACCTACACTCAGAGGTTGACAAGGATTTGGTGTCGAAAGTCATCTGCACACTATGTTTTTTCAGCCTTTATGAGTAACGGTAGGGCTGGAAATGAGTGCGATATGGTGTAATGTGTTGCGATAACGATATTATTGCGATATTCTTCCCTCATTTGTATATATTTTTAATTTATTTTCCAGGTATAAAGGATAACAATTAAAATGGTTGATCGCATGAGCATCGACTGGTGCGTGTACTTTGAAATGCAACATAAAAAACAACAGCTATCAGTGGTGTTTCCATCAGAGTGAAAGGACGTCATAAAAGGACTAGATGCCCGTTCTCTATCTTTGTGACCGGGACTGGGAGCTGACAAAAGAGGTGCTAAAGAGATGTTAAAGTTGAAGTTAACCTTAGCAAGTCAGAATGAGAATACAGAACTTATAACTGCGATTACAGACATTAAACATTTTCACTATTTTACAGGTGGCTGTTTTGCACATAATTTCCTTGAAAAACCTGTATTGTTCTCGTTAGCAGAGTCGCATTTTCACAAATCTGACGTGTAACTTGGCAGTGTCCACTGTCAAAGGAGAACTGTTTAAAGCCATACTGCAGAACATTGTAGGGTTAGCTAAGGCCATGAGGTAAACATGTTCAAATCTATAGCTATTGTAGATCCATATTAATACCACCATTAAAAAGTGGATTTTTTGTTTTGGTTCTCCATTCAACATTTTTTCTGCAGTTACAGAGACAAAGAGGGGGAAAAACCTAAAGTTACGTTGCCCTGATATGTTTGTGATGGTTTACAGCACAGAAGACCATCAGATCTCTACCTCTGAAGGCACAAATCTGGGGAATTTGAAACTGCCAGTTCATTTCCCACCGATAATTGTGTCTTTGTCACCTACACTCAGAGGTTGACAAGAATCTGGTGTCGAAAGTCATCTGCACACTGTTTTTTCAGCCTTTATGAGTAACGGTAGGGCTGGAAATGAGTGCGATATGGTGTAATGTGTTGCGATAACGATATTATTGCGATATTCTTCCCTCATTTGTATATATTTTTAATTTATTTTCCAGGTATAAAGGATAACAATTAAAATGGTTGATCGCATGAGCATCGACTGGTGCGTGTACTTTGAAATGCAACATACTTTTTAACACCAAATGCAGCTAAACAGGGAAAATACTTTGAGAGAATGTCCTGCGGGCTGTTATTCTCCTCATTTGTATATATTTTTCCAGCTATAAAGGATAACAATTAAATACTCAACTCTTACTGTAAAATATAGTAGCTTAGTACAAATATTACATTGGAGACCTTTAGAGTGTTAAAATCTGGAGTTACTTTATCCATTACTCTCATGACATTTTAGTCACCTTCATTTATGTCTGTATGAAATAGTGGGGGAAAAAATTATGAGGATTTTGAAGCAAGAGCTTTAACAATTAAAGACTTTAATCTTCACTTGCGCTTTTGAGGATGAACATTTAAAGTGCCTATGACAGGTTAGACCACTCATGTACCTAAAATACAGATAAGATAAATATATTCAAAGTTTTGCTAAAAATAATTATATATTTCATCATTTTTAGGTGTTTTTTTAATTTTGTAATATCACTTCCTGGTTGTAAATGATGACATCACACTAGGAAATTATTCTGTACACCGGGCTAAAACTCTGCTAATGTCACAGATTTTCTTTTGTCCGACAAATCAAAATACATGTGAACATCTTTCTTTTGTTGAATTAATGTTTTATTGGTAATTTAAGTTGTTTATTTTGGGTAAATGATGCAGAACCTTTGGATGGAGTGAGTCTCCCTAGTGTGACGTCATCAATTTTTTACTTCCTTTAATTTCAAACTGATTTTTCCACTTTTCTCCACCAACTACAACTTGACTGGTCTGAAACAGGAATTTTTATGTACAATACGTATTAATACACCAAAAAAAAAATCAAAATTAGAAAATTGTAAAAACCTGTCATACGCACTTTAAGGTTTAACCAGTAGGAATGATCGTGCATCTTTACGTCATGAATTGTTATTATCGCGATAACGATATTTTTTCGACATATTGTGCAGCCCTAAGTAGCGGCACACTTTTTTTGGTTTAAAAGATGTAACAACACACCCATTTTAGGAAAAAAAATGTGTCTAACGTGACAAATCATGTCTGTGTCTAGCGCTTTACATTTGGTAATTGTGATGTTTTTTCTTTCTTTTTTAGTACAAAAGTATGTCCAGAACACTAGAAATTCTATATCATTCAAATAAATCAATGTGTGAATCCAAATTTTTTCAAGGCACAGTAGGATCTAAACATCTTCAGCGATTTTAAGATGATCTGTCTCACACCGACATGAACAACAGCAACACAACACACTGGCCGTTTTCAGGAAAGATTTGATACAAAGGTCTACAAAGTGTATAACGTGATCGAACAGGGGTCATAAAGAAAACAAAAACAGGAGCAGTGCCATGAACTTCTCTTCTTTGCGCCCTTATTTACAGCAAACATGAAACAAAATGAAGAAACGTGTGTGGAGTAAACCCTGCTCGTACAGGTCATGGGAGGTGTATTCACTCTTCACTGTGAGTTTGAGGTAAAGAGCCTGTTACTCTCATCGTTGTGGTCATGATATATATATATAAAAAAAAAACAAGTCTACAACAAGACAAAACCAAGACTACATCAGGACTAAACCAAGACCAGGACTAAACCAAGACTAAATCAGGACAAAACCAAGACCAGGACTAAACCAAGACCAGGACTAAACCAAGTCTATATCAGGACAAAACCAAGACCAGGACTAAACCAAGACCAGGACTAAACCAAGACTACATCAGGACTAAACCAAGTCTATATCAGGACAAAACCAAGACCAGGACTAAACCAAGACCAGGACTAAACCAAGTCTATATCAGGACAAAACCAAGACCAGGACTAAACCAAGACCAGGACTAAACCAAGACTACATCAGGACTAAACAAAGTCTATATCAGGACAAAACCAAGACCAGGACTAAACCAAGACTACATCAGGACTAAACCAAGACTAGAACAGGACTAAACCAAGACTAGAACAGGACTAAACCAAGACTACATCAGGACTAAACCAAGACTAGAACAGGACTAAACCAAGACTAGAACAGGACTAAACCAAGTCTACATCAGGACTAAACTAAGACCAGGACTAAACCAAGACTACATCAGGACTAAACCAAGACTAGAACAAGACTAAACCAGGACTAAACCAAGACTACATCAGGACTAAACCAAGACTACATCAGGACTAAACCAAGTCTATATCTGGACTAAACCAAGACAAGGACTAAACCAAGACTAGAACAGGACTGTGTTGCAGTGATGATATATAGAAAAAACATTTGCACATACATCCGTGATGGAGTCTTACAATTTTGGGTTTTGGAGCTGCAACCTGACAAATAGTACTACCAGAATCATTTAAACCTGCATTTTTGTTGCGTTTTTCAAAGTATACTTGATATTCTATTTCAGCAAATTACCAGTTATGTTTCATTTTTCTTGGTTTATTGCAGAAAGTCCGCAGCTGTAGTGTTGCTGTACAGATAGCATATAGCTCATTCTGCGTGACATACATTGACGGTCTTATGGTATAGAACTGCGTCTGCTGTTGCTTGATTGTGTCCTCCGCTCAAACAGCGACAGCTTGGTGACACAGGGGTGTGTTTTTGTGTTCGGCGACTGGGGCAGAGGGTGCTTTGTGAGGGGGCAGTGAGGTGCAGCTCGGGGCCCATAGCTCCAGGCCCAGGGCTAATCCTCCACGCTCTGACGCCGCTGAGCTCTGAGCCACAAACGCCGCCACTAAACCTGTTTCTATATCCACACTGTGTGCACTGCATTCAGCGGCGCTCAGTCACTTCCCCGGCATGGACAAAGACCAGTCTGAGGCCAGGGTCTGGGTGGCTGCTCTTTGGGCGGATGGCTTTGGGCTAGCAAAACACACAACGACTGGCTACGCTCTCAGTTGTGAATGAGGAATATCTCATAACAGTGACAGTCACAAACCCAGTTTGACTGTTACGGGAGAATTGCTATATAAAAAAAAACAAAACCAAGACTACATCAGGACTAAACCAAGACTAGAACAGGACTAAACCAAGTCTACAACAGGACAAAACCAAGACTACATCAGGACTAAACCAAGACTAGAACACAACGAAACCAAGTCTATATCAGGACAAAATCAAGACCAGGACTAAACCAAGACTACATCAGGACAAAACCAAGTCTATATCAGGACAAAACCAAGTCTACATCAGGACTAAACCAAGACCAGGACTAAACCAAGACTACATCAGGACAAAACCAAGTCTATATCAGGACAAAACCAAGACCAGGACTAAACCAAGACCAGGACTAAACCAAGACTAGAACAGGACTAAACCAAGTCTACATCAGGACTAAACCAAGACCAGGACTAGGGTCTAGACCAGGGTCTGGGTGGTTGCTCTTTGGGCGGATGGCTTTGGGCTAGCAAAACACACAACGACTGGCTACGCTCTCAGTTTAAAATACAGTGAATGAGGAATATCTCTTAACAGTGACAGTCACAAACCCAATTTGACTGTTACGGGAGAATTGCTGTTGTGGATTTCTAAAACAAGTTAAACAATAAAAATGCAGAGAGAATGAGTCTGATCAATGAGTTGATTTATTCACTGGTACCAAAGTGAATAGTCGCCTTTCCCTGACATAGTGACCTCTCCCTGGTCGACGGAGGTCCATGACAATCAGAACACATGCTTTTTATACACAAGACACAGGTGGAGACATAGTTATCACATCATGAGGAGACAACATGAAACATCAGTGTGAAACAAGAGCAAGGACATATGTGACTATCAGTATTTATGAAAAACAACAGCTATCAGTGGTGTTTCCATCAGAGTGAAAGGACGTCATAAAAGGACTAGATGCCCGTTCTCTATCTTTGTGACCGGGACTGGGAGCTAACAAAAGAGGTGCTAAAGAGATGTTAAAGTTGAAGTTAACCTTAGCAAGTCAGAATGAGAATACAGAACTTATAACTGCGATTACAGACATTAAACATTTTCACTATTTTACAGGTGGCTGTTTTGCACATAATTTCCTTGAAAAACCTGTATTGTTCTCGTTAGCAGAGTCGCATTTTCACAAATCTGACGTGTAACTTGGCAGTGTCCCCTGTCAAAGGAGAACTGTTTAAAGCCATACTGCAGAACATTGTAGGGTTAGCTAAGGCCATGAGGTAAACATGTTCAAATCTATAGCTATTGTAGATCCATATTAATACCACCATTAAAAAGTGGATTTTTTGTTTTGGTTCTCCATTCAACATATTTTCTGCAGTTACAGAGACAAAGAGGGGGAAAAACCTAAAGTTACGTTGCCCTGATATGTTTGTGATGGTTTACAGCACAGAAGACCTCCAGATCTCTACCTCTGAAGGCACAAATCTGGGGAATTTGAAACTGAATGTTTTTGAAGCTCAGAGAACCAACCTCGTAAACAGGAATAATAAAACAAGTGCTAATGAAGTTAAACACAACTACAGGTCGGTTTTTGACGAGGGAACACCGCGATAACATTGTTAAAAGCTCAAAAATGTCATTTATTCAACTTTCTAGCTTTAGCCAGCCAACTGATGCTCAACAAACAAAGTTATCGTTTTTGGAAATACGCCACTTTTTCACAAGATCAAGTCAGCGCTTGGTGAGGATTGATTATCTTGTCTTTATATCTGCTTTTTGCCACTTCGTTCTCAGCTGCGTCTGCGTTCTTTTTTGTTCTCTCTCGTAAAATCACAAACCAGTCCTCACTAAAGCGAGCTGGCACCGTCTTGGAGCTAGTACCTCTCGCGGCCCCCTTCAAACGCTCAAACGGGGCGGGACGGTTCACTTTACTTTTGTTCAGTGGAAAAACCTCGGTCCGTCCCGCTCCGTACCGCGCTAATGGAAACACGCCTTATTTATTTGTGACCTGGGCCTGAGGGAAACAGATGAGAGCCGCTCGGGTTCGAAAATGTCACTTTTCAAAATTTACAATAATTAAAGGACAATCCAGTTTGTGTGAGATATCATTATGAAGAGGCTCTGCAGTGTCGAACAGGAAGTCAATGAACCCCTTCCTGTTATTAAACCGTTTTCTATCAATTGTGTAAAAAAAGAAAAAAACAATGTCAAAACATGATGTACTTGTGTTCTAGTTTAATCCTATAATATACATAATACATCTCCTTTAACTCAGCAAATACTACATCAGATTAAAACTGAAAGTAAATTGGTTAATAGTGAATAAAGATGATTGTAAAAGAAACACAATGTTTTATTCTAGGGGAGTTTAGTTTAGTTACACATTTTATTTTGTGGTAGGGGAAACCGGAGCACCCGGTGGAAACCTACGTAGACACGGGGAGAACGTGCAAACGCCAGGACCTTTTGCTGCGAAGCAAGAGCACCGTGTCACTCTAGATAGAACCATCAGCAAAGAAACAGTGACCCAGATTGAATTCTTATTTTAAAGTGAGGGTCAAAGGCCTTTATCCTTTGGACAAACGTGAAATCTGAAAAGCACCACTTGCGTTTCGTGTTCCAAAGGCCAGATTCATCTAAATTACACAGCGGCAGCAGCAACCCATGTTATCATGAGGACAGCAAACAGGAACAACATGACGGAAACGACCCATTTGTCCCACCAGGTCACTGCTTTTCACATTCTTTTCCTGTACTTGTACCTCAGCCAGGGCAGAGGGGACCTCCAGCTGAACGGGGGGAGGTGTTCTATTAGAAACGGGTCGTTGGGAGCACTGCCCGTCTCCAACTTTTTTCCTTCCTTTTTGGACTCCTTTGTCGATTTGTGCGTTTGACCAGGTTTGGTTCTTTTGTAGAGTCCGTTCTGTTGGCCAGCTTTCTTCTCGTCCTTCTGGGGCTCTGAACTCCTGAAAAAGAGCTGAACAGGAGTCTCCTTCTCCTTCAAATCCAGTCCCTGTGGTGGGGGGGTTCTGTTCCTGAAGATCTGGAGCACACTTATTGCGGCGTTTGAGGAGATTCCAGAGAGATCTCTTGGAACTCTGAGCAGGAGGACTTTGTGTGTCGCCTCCTTCTTGCTCAGAGGAACTTACAGCCATCTCCTGGTCACGGCGCGCTGATAACCCCAAAAAGCAGTGAACTTTCTGCTTCAGTGGGGAAGGACGAGGTCCTTCTAAAGTGTGGGACACAGAGCTCGTCCTGGACGGCTGCTGTGTGGAGCTCCCAGGAGAACTGTACTGGGTCGTGGCACCTGATTTTGGGCTGGATACTACACAGGTGTATGTAGATCCAGGCAGGCTGAAGTCAAAGGCCCACTCTTTTGGTAGACTGAACTTTCTCCCACAGTCCTCTGTGCAGAGTGGAGCGTTGAAGTCTCCAGCTTGACACTCAGAGGTGTCGTCAGCGGCTCCTTTGCTGTGAGTAGACATCTCACTCAGAAACTGTCCTGATTAGAAAGGGCGCGCTGGAAGAATTTACAAGGGAGTCGAGGGAAGGAAGTGCTTTCTCTGTCGCTGTCTGAAGTAAAGTGACGGAACTCAGAAGTCGTCTGAGCTCACAGCTCAGAGCCGTGATGTCATGTCTAGAACTCTGAGGTTGGAATATTGCCATGACAACACAACATGTGACCCTGGAGTGTGATTTTAAAGCACAGAGAAAGAAGTAAACTCTATAATAGCTATAATTATTATGTAAAATAAATTACATGACCAACTCTATGTTCTTGAAGTAGCCCTTGGCCCTAGAAAGGTTAATGACCGCCGTTAATGACGAATACTTCAGGACCACAATGATAACATCAACTCTTTTTAGACAAATATCTTCTATATTCTACTTCTAATTCAGTTATTCTTAGTTTGGATATAAAGTTGTCAAAGTGCACAAGGCGTTACTGATTGTTCCTTGATGGAAGAATAGACAAGCAGTCATAATAATATGGCTAATCTGTGCACGAAGAACCACTGCACAACAATATTAGGCAATTCTATTCTATTTTTTGCAGGAATCTGATAACACTTCTTAATTAAGTCGTCCACTTTTACAGTCGGTGGGTATGAAGTGACACTTTGCACAAAAAAGCACATTTTATTCTCTGGAGGGAAATTGGAAGAGCAGGATTCCAACTGGAGAGCTCACTGGTTTGAAACTGGAGAGGAAAAAAACAAAACTCAAAACTGTGTGTGCAGTCAACAACTTCTGCAAAGTTACCGGACTAAAAGAAATACAAAACCTAAATCACTCTCTGGAAATGAGGTCTTAAAAAATAATTCTTAAGGAAACATACGCAACGAATAAATAAATGTAATGTTACACTTTTCACTCTAATTGGTGTATTACACATAAATTCCGTCACGCAGCCGTCACGTGATCAGAGACGACAGGAATTTAACACGATAAAGCAACGAAAAAGTTGACCTCATTGGCCTCATTCACTCAAAGGGAATAAACTTCACATTTTTACATCGTCTTCTTTCAGAAACAGCATCTTTTTGCGCTTTTATCAGACGCCACAGAGCAGCGCCTCGTGTGGCTCGGCAGAGAAACAACATCACAATTGGAACGAATAAAAGTTTCCTCCTCTTTACTTGCATTTTCAAGTAATTAACTATGAAATGAATTTACATGAATTTACAAAAAAATGTCTTATTTAGGGTGCACGGTGGCAGAGCGGCTAGAGCTTCTGCCTCTCAATAAGGAGATCGTGGGTTCGAATCCCAGACCACCCCAACATCGTGGTTTCGAATTCTGAACCACCCTAACATCACACGATCTCTCTGGGTGGAGTCTGCATGTCCTCCCCGTGTTACCGTGGGTTCTCTCCGGGTTCTCCGGCTTCCTCCCACCGTCCAAAGACATGACTGTGTTCAGGTTAATTGAGAACTCTAAATTGTCCCTAGTGAATGAATGTGAGAGTGAATGGTTGTCTGTCCTTGTCTGTCTCTCTGTGTCAGCCCTGCGACGAGTTGGCCACTGTCCAGGGTGTACCCCGCCTAAGGCCCAAAGTCACTGGGATAGGCTCCAGTCACCCGTGACCCCTAACGGGAAAAAGCGGTAGAAAATGAATGAATGTCTTATTTATTACTGCTGATATTTGCATCTATTTGCTGTGTTTTAAACTGAATTTTAGAAAACATGAATTTAAAGGTATGAGAGTTGCCTGTGACTTTTTGATGCCAGTTCGATGGAACATAGACATTTTTCACTTTACTTGGGATGCTTTTCTGAAGTATTTTGACAGATATCTGAATATAGTTTTGCACAAAGGCTTTGTTGTGCAATGCAATTCAATAAACAGCTCAAACGCCCGTTCCTTTATTCGCCTTATTCTGCCCCACCCACTTTTGTCGTTTTTTGCCACAGATACGCACTTTTGTTGTAAACGCACTTCAGTTTGACGAGAACTCCGTTAAAGCTAATGACGAACGAGGGAAAAGTCTCACCGCTAAAATGTTACATAAAGTAGATTGATTTGTGTAAAATGTTTAATGAACACGAGCAACAACAAGTCACAACGCAACGATTTCCTGAAAACGTCTTTTTAGTTAGTTACTAATACAACGGAAACAAGACGGCGGCGCGTACGGCAACTTCCGGAATAAGGCGAATAATGCCAGGATACTAACATTTCCAAGTTGATTTTGATACAAAGGAAACATCTGTACCAGGGGTCGAGTCATGTTTAGCCAAAAACTCTGCTAGAATTATAGCCATGTTTCCACTAAACCTGGTCCCTCAGACCGGTTCACTTGGGGCTGGCTCGGACTGTTTCCTGCAGAGGTCCAGCTCACGGGGGCCCACTACGTGAACAGCTGACGTGACCAAAAAGTGACTGTTTTCTTTATAAATAAAATCTAAACCGCACCTGAATTACAATTTTCCTTCATGCGGCCGATCTTCTCCTTTCATAAAAAGACTTTTAGTAATTACACGTTTGTGACTGTAAATTGTGGATAAAGCGAGCGTAATCTTCTGCTTTTATTTCACTTTTCTTCCTCTACACCACGTTTTGACATCTCTTTGTGAAATGATTCAGGTTTAGATAGAGCTGGCTGCCGTATGCACAGAAAAAATATGACTTTGGGTCTAAATACGAGTGCCGTGCGTTAACAGGAAACAGCTGATGCCAGTTCATTTCAGGATGCAGATATTATGTGTATTAGAGTTTGAAAACAAGCTGTATTGAGTTTAAGACGATGCAACAGTGTGTAACGTAATGCAATTAGACCAGACCAGGCCACCGGCGCCTGTTTCTGCGATGCTTCTGTGTTTGGAGGCCACAGCGTTCAGAAGAGTTTAGTTACACCACAAATTCAGTTTGATCTCCATGTTTTTTGGGGATTTCACACCAAGATGCAACGACCTGCGAACAACCTAGGGCTTTTATTTTGAAGATGTGTATACTGTGTGACTTAATGTAAATGTGTTTGGGGAGTGAAGGAGAAATGCATGAAAGTAAGACGTACAATACATCACTTGGACACACCCTCTTGTTTTTTTCTTTGTTTACTACACTCATTGTAGATACTGACGAAACATATGAGGCAAGATAGTTTGTATCGAAGAAGAAGACGAAGAAGAAATATTAAATGAAAAAAGTGTCAAAACTTTTGAATGGTTGTGTAGGCCTAATCTGTCCTACACTACCATTAACAACTATAAACATTGAGTTCTCTCACTTTTAAGTTTGGAAAATGTAGATCAAAGTAATAGTATTGTTACTTCAAAATAATATTACTGAAGTAGAAGTTGAGTTCCAGTAATGGTGATTGTGCAAGTGTTATTTTCCCTTATTTACTTGAAGTTAATCTAATTGTAAAGACAAAACATATGTATATACCTACAATATATAGTTGTAATTTGTATATTGTAATATCTGCACTGTTGTATGTATTGTTTTTTAAATGTACTGTATTTTAAACCCTCTGTATTTTAATTGTACTGTATTTTCTCTGTAAAAGCCCTTCTGGGGACGGACATTGAGAATTAGCCTTGGCTAAAATGTTGTAGTATGTGACATGAGCTCATGAAGCATACTTGTCCCTATTCAAATAAACTAAACTAAACTAAACTAAACCTAAACTAAATAATGTACACAATCTGGTATTTACTGGACCTAAAAAATGGCAAAAACAATTCATATCTAGTGAAGCAGTGCAAGAAACACAAATGTTAAACCATTCGATTTTGTCCAAAGAGCGAGAGAAGGAGGACAGGAAAACCAGCAAGGACTTTTTTGACTGAAGTGAGAACAATCACCTCATCCTCAACACAACAAAAACTAAAGAGCTGATGGTGGACTTCAGGAGAGGGTGGAGGGGCGACCAACCTACCCCTGTCGTGATCCAGGACACCGAGGTCGAAGTGGATTTCAATCACAAGTGTACAGTTGGTCAGTAATTTGGACTGGAAGAGCCCTAATAATAAGGGTCTAATTCCAACTGCCCAACAAGTCACAGAGGAAAGGATGCTGTCCAAGCTCAGATCCATCGTGGTCTAGTCCTCTCACCCTCTGCCTGCTCTGGACGTGTTTAACAACAGATCTATCTGTCTGTCTATTGTCAGCATAAAGCTTTTGTCACTTGAACACTCTTGAGTTCACGCTTGCACACACACCACGTTACAATTAAGACTAAACTTGGACTAAACGTAAACTAAACCCGGACTAGAACAGGACCAAATCACATCTACATCAGAATTAAAGTGCGTATGACAAGTTTCTATGATTCTTAAATTTTGACTTTATTTATTAGTGTATTTATCTGTTATGAATAGAAATGATCGTTTTACACCAATCAGGTCGCTGTTTGTGGAGAAAAGTTGAAAAATATGTTGAAAATTACACTGGGGAGACAAAGGACATGCATAATTTACACAAAAGAAACTACTTTTTTGACCCTTTAAACATTGATTCAACAAAATAAAGGCGTTTCCGTTTGTTTTCATTTGTCAAATTTTTTTAAAAGTGACATTAGATGACTTTTGGCCCAGTGTACAGTGTTGTTGCTATGGTAATTTTCTAGCGTGATTTCATAATTTACCACCAGGAAGTAAAATTAAAAAGCTAATAATTGCGAAACTGGTGTAAAATGTGTAAAGAATTTTAGCTAATTTTGAAATATGTTTATCTGAACTGCATTTTGGTTAAACGAGTCGCCCGACCTGTCATGGGCCCTTTAAACCGGGCTCAAACAAATACAAGTGTAAATGCACTCTTTAATTTGGATCTAAGCAGGACTAGAACATAACAAAACCAATCGTACGCCTGGGCTTAAATGGGCTCAAACTCAAGTAAGAGCACCGTTACTTCATTAAGCTTTTACTCAAGTGGAGTAGATGCCTAGACACAACAATTACTTGAGACAATGCACCCACTTTTGCTTCAAAGTAATATATTTGATGCTGTTTCGGCCATGTTTGGCACTTGGACTAACATTAAACTAGATTATGAACCCTGTGACCGGATGACTTCATGGTGCTACTTACACAAGTTATAAAACGCATGTACAACTGCATTAAAGCGGCTCTATAGGGTATGTATAAAGCAGAGATAAAGTAAATGAAAAAACCTCCCGACACATTAAAGCCCATGTGTTATCAGGCTGCGTAGGATCCCCATGTGGCTTCTCTCTTTGACTGCGGCGAGTCTTCGGGCGTCTGTGCTGCAGCGAACGCGCCGTGAATGAAAAGAAGCGCAGAAAAACACGGACTCCAGACAGCGCTCTGGCAGCCGGGATCTCAATTTAAGACTAATTCATTATTTTAAATCCTTCTTGGCACAAACACGAGTAGCATTTATTACTGGGAGGCCGCGGCTGGCGCTGGTTTTCCCCGGTGGCGCGCCCGTAATAGCCGTATCGCGGTGTCGTGGCCCGCTGGGACTCGCCGTGATGACCGGAGTCGAGTGCATCCATCGCTAATGATCCGCCATTTTGTCTCCCCAGCGGCTTGTCAACTGTCAGTCCCCAAGTGTTTGTAAGCACAGGAGCAGTGGTAGTAGTGAGCCTCATTTACACGTTACATGTATTTGAGTACTTCGGGAAAGAAACAACATTTGAAGTAAAAGTTATTGCAGCTTACGTTTCTTGTAAAATATCTTGTAAAACCCAGTTGACTTAATTACATTCCTTGCATTTTTAAAGTGATTTTTGCACATGGGTGATAATATTTTGAATATGTCTGGCAATTAATCACATTTTAAGCAAGATTGAGATTCAGTCACTTAAAATCGTCAATGATCAGCTTGGGTCTAATGCTCTGTCAGTGAGGGTGCACGTTTACCCCATCAAACATGGGACCACATCAGGACTGAGCCTGAAATTAAACCTGGACTAGATCAGGACTAATCAGGGACTAGAACAGGACCAAACCAAGTCCACATAGGATTAAAATGGGATAAATTTAGGACCAAATAATGACAAGTGGGAAAAGGGTAAAAACATGGAGCAGAGTTCACATTGTAGGAAGAAATTTGACTATTTTTGTATGAAATGGCAGTGGATGAAAAAGTTAGTATTGTTTATGTTCATGTAATCAGTATATATATACAATATATAATATACAATATAACTGAAGTTTGAGATCAATCTATATGAGGAAAAGGAAAACATCATTAATATTTTCTGCTCTGTTGCCCAGCCTTAATATTGAATCAAAAATACTCACAAGGTGAGTTTGATTTTATGGTAGTGAAATTTATCTTCTGTATTTCTTGAACCAATGCAACTTATGGCACATCACCCAGCGACAATTATCCACATTTTCTTAGCCAGGATCTTTATCAGAAGAAGTTGGAAGATTATTTTACAAAAGGGATATAACACAAATCTCACTTTACATTATTCTACAGCACAATATTTGTGACTATAATTTGAAGATAATAACAATGGTAGAAATGATATATTTTTACTTTGAAATAGCCTTGAAGCATTGTCATATTCCAAAGAATTCAGACAGAAAAGTGCTTAATGACAGTTTATTTATCTATATGTTTGTACGAATATCAAGTAAAGGATTATGATATATGCAGAGAAGCTTATAATTCAATATGTTGTAACAGTTTAGAATATTATTATGAGACATTACAATATGATATGATCAAAATATTTTGGTTATTGCTACATCTCTTCTCTTCCAGCTGGGGTTATTTTAAGAAAAGACTTATGTTGACCGTATGACATGATTCAAAATTTGTTTCTAATGTAATCTGTGTGAGCAATTTACATAATTATGCACAGAATAAGTTATTTTGTCTTTCAGATTACATCCTCCAAAACAGTGCTTAGTCATTGCATCCAACATTACTGATTACTTAAGCGGTAAACTCCAAGTCCCATGCTTTTTTTTACTTTGCCCACAGAGGGAATCGCACCCGTCACCTCGCTCTAAACCTCAAGTGGAAGGGCGCTTTGAGGAGCCGCGGGTCCCCGCCGAGCGCCGCTAATGATCCGAATTATGGCGCGGGCCAGGCATTGTTTGGGCTACATTACCCAAACAATCGTTGGCGATGTCACTTGATAATGGCCTTCCAAAAAAAGCAAGTCTCGCAGACCTTCATTCTTCACAAGGGTAATTAATTCGTATGGGACTCCTCGAATCTCCGCGCTCGTCTCACGCTGCCCCCGCCAAACACTCCCAAAGATTTCCAATTGTTTTGTAGACAATGGCCTCACCAGGCAGTAAGAGGGCATTGATCTGAGCAGCCTCTCGCACATACCCATCTTCATATCCAACAGAAATGCATCTTACTATGTTGCGTTAAGCAATTCCACATTTTAATGGGCCGACTATTGATGGTTGACGCCAAAAGCTATCGACTCCGCTCCCAACACCATCTACAATGAGGTCTGCAGGGGATAGTCCCAAGTCAGCACAATAAATAAACCAAGGAGGGCAATGGAGGAGGCGCTGCAGAGGTCTATAAAAAGTTGCTATAATGATTGACTTTTATTATCAATGCCAAAGTCTGGAGATGGGATCCATAGTGCGGAGGTGATCACGGCCGACGCTAAGCTGCGCACGCATCATGGGGTGTAATTAGTTGTTGATTAAAATTGTATCGTAACATAAGGGCAGTCGTAACAGCAAGGCCAATTAACGGACCATATCTCGGAGATCGATCGTTTTGAGAGAAAGGCCAAAGAAGCATGTTTGGGTTATTACAGAAGAGGCAGTAAAACATTGGGGCGTAGAGAGGAGAATAAGTGGACTCGGCAGCAACAGTTTGTAACTATTTATAACGCTCAATGATCCGTTTTTGGCTGGATGGGTTTTTTTTTCCAATATGAAATGGACCTAAACCAATCTGGGTTTTAATTTTGAAAAGATATAAAGCCCAAATAAGAGTCTGGCGACAGCTTAAGTTGACTTTTCATAAAGAATTTGATAATTTAGCTGGAAAAATGCAAAATAATTAGAAGACTTGCATTAAGTTGAATAATCTGGACTTTAAATAGTCAAAACTGTAGCACTTTATTATTACTACACTTTTAATAGCTTTGGACGCTTTCACACTTGTTGGTTGGTTCGGGTTTGATCCCAGTTTTGTCCTGATTTTGAAATGGTTTGGTCGTGTTGTAGCCCTGGTTTAGTCCAGGTTTAGTTTCAGGTTTGGTCAACGGTCCAGTTTTTCACTTATTGTTTTTAGAGGTCCAAACTTCGATTAAATGGACTTTTAAACTAACCTGGGTTTTACTCCTGAATAGATGAGAAACCTAAGTATGAATTGGTGAGTTATTAAAATGACTTTTTTCATTGAAATATGTAAAAAAAAGATATGAGAAAGCATAAAAACTTTTATCAAAACAAGTCAAATTGTCTGTCTATCTAAACGTAAACTAGCACATAACAAATTTCCAAAGGAGTAATTTTGTATTTTGTCTTGTTTTTGCAAATTGCCTTGTCTTCATAGCTCTTAAATATACTTTGAATGTCAATTTAAGGAAATCAATTCATATTTTTTCACTTTAAAACCTGCATTCCCAGATTCACATTTTAGTTTTCAGCTTCAAAGATTCAAAGATGGAACTCTTTTGGCTCCATAACATTGACTTTTCATTGATCATTTGGTAGTTTTATTGAAACAAACCAAATAATCTGGACTTTCAAATGAAACACGTGAACTTGCCAAAACAAATTTTTTAAAAGTCGAAAAGTCAAATTTCCACAACAATTGGTACTATGTTGTGTTGTTCTTCGACATTTCCAGGATATTTTCATAACTCTTGTCCAATTCTCAAACCCTTTAGCATTGCTTTATCTAGATTATGTTGAATTTCTTGTTCTTTCAGTGCATCTACATCTTGTTTTTCCAACATTTGTGCATCACCTGGACTCGTCTTCCCCGTTCACCTGCCGTTTGTGTGTCAACAATAAACCTGGTTCAAAAATGAATGATCCTCGGACGAGCGGCGGCCGGCGGAGGACAAGACAAATGCCGGCGCTCGCATCAAACGCCTCCCCCTCAACCGAACAATCCAACGCACGGATAACGCGGTCGATGCTAACCTAATCCCGCCCGGCCCCTGAGCCACCGCGCGCCGTTTCTTAGCCCCAGAATGAAGAGGGAAAGAGAGGTTCAACGGCACAAATAAAGACGGCTAACTCCAATCAGTGCATTGTTCTATGGAGATCACAGAGGCGTCTTAGGTGCGTGAAGCGAAGCGAATGGAAATGGAAAGGTAACAGTATGGATTTACAGAGAAATGTGGTTATGAGCAAATCTTTAAAATTATAGAAATTATGTGGAAATGTGGACAAGTCCTAGTTTAGACCTAGAATAGTTATAATTTGTCCTGGAATAGTCCTAGTTTAGAACTTGTTTAGTCCTGGAATAGAACTTGTATGGTCCTGGAAAAGTCCTTGTTTAATCCTGGAATAATCCTGGAAAAATCCTAGTTTAGATTTGGAATAAGATTAGTTTTCCCTGGAATGGTCTTGGTCTACAACTTGTTTAGTCCTGGAGTAGAGCTCATTTAAACCTGGTTTAGTCGAGGAAAAATCCTTGTTTAGTCCTGGACTAGTCCTTGTTTGGATCTGGTTTAGTCCTGGAAAAGTTTAGATCCGGAATAGTCTTAATTTGTCTTGGAATATTCCTTGTTTAGACCTGGTTTAGTCCTGGAATATTCCTTGTTTAATCCTGGAATAGTCTCAGTTAGTCTAGGTACATACTGTATGTTTCCGTAAAACTGCTTTAAAACAGTCAATATGCAATACATTTACAAACTATAATACTTCAACGAAACACCAACCCAATTTCCAAAAGTGCAGACGTCTGGCCTACTTTGTTACATAAGGTCCTGGGGGTCGCAGAGTTCATTTATTTAAGCCCTTTTAGAACAAATGTGCCAGTCGTGGCCATTATTTTTTCATGGCCCACATTATACTGTTAAGTTTTTATTAAGTTTTGACTCCAAGTTTAAAATTTTCTACAATTATAACCTCAATAACTAACACCTAAAACCTCAGATGAAAGCAAAATTTTTGATTGATTCACGGTATTGACCTCCTTTCTGTTTCCCTCGAGTAAAAAACAAAAACCAAAACAAAAAAACACTGGACATTTTTGGACATGCCTGATATAGCTTTTTTGGCCAGGTGGATTTTCCATCCTTTTATCTCGACAAAGGAAACTATTGAGCCTTAGATTTGCATGTGATGAAAAAGAAGCATCAAAATTATCAAACATAATTCCAGATTATTACACAATTTAATTCAAAATCAGATAAAACTAATTTGCCTCATACTGATAATGCGTGCAGTTAAACACTCCAGTGTTTCCTTGGAGTTTGCATTTGTTTAAATGCAACTAGAACCAATATGGCGGCAGGTGGCAAAACAGCAATAAGGTTCAAACTACTCTGGACCTTTAGGCTTGTTGAGTAATGGGAATGACTCATCCAACGGGAAAGATCCACATTCAATCACTGCCTCCGGGTGCTTACGTCACCAAAATACATCCTCAAAACCTTTGGAATCTGAGCCTTTAAGATCGAGAGAAGGAAGAATAGAGGGAGGACAGTAGCAGAGGGAGGAGGATGAGTCACGGAGATGTGGGGAGGTTGGGAGGCCCACACTGAGAACAGGCCGTGGGCAAAGACTCCAGGAAGCTCCGGAAAACACGCTTAAATCTCAGAGCAGAGCAGAGCGACGACAAGTGACGATGACGAGTGACACTGACACGACACTGTGGTACAGAACAGACCCAACGATCGGTCATATCAGACAAATATGACTGATATCGCCGTGAAACCTGGATTCTGGTTCCGTCACGGAGTAGTCCTCGATTGGTTTAGTCATAGTTTGGACCTGGAAAAGCCTTCATTTGTCCTGGAATAGTCCCTGTTTCGATCTGGTTTAGTCATGAGGTAGTCATAGTTCAGACCTGGATTAGCCCTCAATTGTCCTGGAATAGTTCCTGTTTAGAACTGGTTTAGTCCCGGAATAGTCATAGTTTAGACCTGGAATAATAGCTTTAATTAGTCCTGGAATAGTCCCTGTTTAGTCCTGGGATAGTCCTAGTTTAGACCTGGAATGGCCCTAATTTGTCCTGGAATAGTCCCTGTTTCAAACTGGTTTAGTCCTGGAATAGTCATAGTTTAGACCTGGAATAGCTTCAATTAGTCCTGGAGTACTCCCTGTTTAGTCCTGGGATAGTCCTAGTTCAGACCTGGAATGGCCCTAATTTGTCCTGGAATAGTCCCTGTTTCAAACTGGTTTAGTCCTGGAATAGTCATAGTTTAGACCTGGAATAGCTTCAATTAGTCCTGGAGTACTCCCTGTTTAGTCCTGGGATCGTAATAGTTTAGACCTTGAATAGCCTTAATTTGTTCTACAATAGTCCCTGTTTGGAACTGGTTTAGTCCTGGGATATTCATAGTTATGACTGGAATAGCCTTCATTAGGCCTGGAATAGTCCCTGTTCGGTCCTGGGATCGTCATAGTTTAGACCTGGAATTGCTTTAATTTGTCCTGGATTAGTCCCTGTTTAGAACGGGTTTAGTCCTGGGAAAGTCATTGTTTAGACTTGGAATTACCTTCATTAGTCCTGGAATAGTCCTTGTTTAGTCCTGGGATCGTCATAGTTTAGACCTTGAATAGCCTTAATTTGTTCTAGAATAGTCCCTGTTTTGAACTAGTTTAGTCCTGGGATAATCATAGTTTAGACCTGGAATAGCCTTTATTTGTCATGGATTAGTCCCTGTTTAGAATGGGTTTAGTCCTGGGAAAGTCATTGTTTAGACCTGGAATAGCTTTCATTAGTCCTGGAATAGTCCTTGTTTAGTCCTGGGATAGTCATAGTTCAGACCTGGAATGGCCCTCATTTGTCCTGGAATAGTCCCTGTTTCAAACTGGTTTAGTCCTGGAATAGTCATAGTTTAGACCTGGAATAGCTTGAATTAGTCCTGGAGTACTCCCTGTTTAGTCCTGGGATTGTCATAGTTTAGACCTTGAATGGCCTTAATTTGTTCTACAATAGTCCCTGTTTTGAACTGGTTTAGTCCTGGAATCGTCATAGTTTAGACCTGGAATATCTTTAATTAGTCCTGGTACTGGTTTAGTCCTGGGATAGTCATAGTTTAGACTTGGTTTAGTCTAGGAATAGTCGTAGTTTAGACCTGGAATAGCCTTCATTTGTCCTGGTACTGGTTTAGTCCTGGGATAGTCGTAGTCTAGACTTGGTTTAGTCTTGGAATAGTCTTAGTTTAAGTACATGAGTTTCCATAAAAATGTCTTAAAACATTCACAGTAGTCAATCTCTGGTCCCGGTCTGATATTTTGTAATAAATTTGCAAACTAAAATACCGAATGAAGCACCAACTCATTTCCAGAAGTGCAGAAGTCTGGCACACTTTTTTACATAAGGTCCTGGGGGTCGCGGAGTTCACTTATTTAAGCCCGTTTGATACAAAATGTGCCCCCGTTCCAGCCAACATTAGCCGAGTACAATTAGGCAGAAAGCGCTGGTATCAATAGTGAATGCTGCGGTGCAATATTTATGGCGACCCGTGAGTTCAAACTAAAAATGGTCTGGGTTAAAAGGTTTTGGGGAGAGGGGCAAGTGTTGAGAGTCTGGCGCCTTCACACTTTTTTATTGTCGCAGAAAACAAGGGATTTTTACCAACTTTAAATGGCTTGGACGTTGCAATATTTAATGCGTTGCGAGACGTGTTGACCAAAGACGGTTCAGAGCAGTGGATTGTTTTTTTTTATTATTAAATGGGTTCTACTTGGGTTGAGGTCTCAGTTAATAAAGTTAAGTTTCCAAATATAATTTTTGTCCTGGTTTAAAGATGGGGCTAACTAGTTCAGTTCTAAATTTGAGAGTATTTTGTAACCTACATCAGTCTTAGTCTAGTCCCGGTCGTACTTATTTTGCATACATAATGAGGATGTGTATATAGTCTAATTTTAGAGTATATAGTATGTTTATTTTATTTTAGCTAATTCTTAATTTTATGTAAGCCTCCTTTTATATATTTTGCAGCTTTATTATGCATTGTTATATGTTGAGCTTTACTGCCAAAGCAGGAATCAGAATTGGTTTATTTATTGGCGTAAGGTGCAACATAAAACAATGAATAAAATATAATGAAATATATCCAATAGGCATGCATAAGATTAAGAATAAAATAAAATAAAGTAGACTAAGATAGACTAAGACTACATACAGAAATGTAAAGTTGGACAGTCAGTGGTGCAAATGTAGCAGTGCAATTAGCTCGTAGTTTGTGACTTATGCTCAATGACAAAGGTAATCAACTTTTTTCTGATTCTGAAGAGTTTCAGAACCACTGATCCAGACACAAGATAGATTGACTGATATCTCTTATTGTCTGGTCTCATTGAGTTTCAACCTGAGACTCAGCTGAAGACGATGTGCACTGGACGACAATGAGTGAAATACAACTTGAATGATACAAAGATATAGATAAACATGTTAGGAACGGATGAGCAGGAGGTGTAGAGTAGGACATGATAGGAATCTTACCCCTGGAACCTGGAAAATGTAAACCTGAAAGAAAAGACGAAGAGTGCTGAGGTGGTGCTGGGGTGGAGGAGGGCTGCGTGAGCCGAATCACCAAATGGAGAGGCGGAGGTTTGTGGCTCAGAGCAGTGAAAGCAGGCTGAAATAGTTGTCTTTTTAGATCTCAGGAAAACTCTGCTTACTGGCACTTTACAAGATTGTTATGAAGACAGTACTTTTACGTTTTATTGTTAAGCTCCTTTCTTAACACCCAAGGACACAGAGAAACTCATCTAAAATGGAGAGTTTGACATTTTACGGTCTTAAAAATTTGAAAAACAAGAAGAACAAGGTCATTTTTGCAACAATCCAAACGTATTCCTCCCTTTTCTAACAGCATCGTAATTATTTTTTATCTATTTGCACTGCCACATTTGCACTGTCAACTGTACATTTTGTGTCTATTTTAGTTTATTTTATTAGCTAATTCTTAATTTTAGGCATGCCTTCTTTTATATATTTTGCTGCGGTTTTATTAATTGTTTTATGTTGCAACTTACGCCAAAGCAAGTTCCTAGTTTGTGAATTTTGTGAGCACTTTTCACCACTTTCACTACTTTCAGAGACAAGAACAGACATCACGGTAAAACTACAAAAACTAGCATGCTAACAACACACTTCCTCGTTCTTGGACAATAGAATTAAATGCAAACAGCACTCAGAACTCTCACTTTGACTATAAAAGCTGTTTTTGCCCAACGACATGAACAAAACTTGGGTACAGCCACTTTAAAAGGTCAAGAAATTATACCATTGACACATTTTTAAGCCAGTGAAAAGTAAAAAAAAGACAATATAATGATTAAAAACTACTACAGCGAGATTCGTCTGATGAATGTAATGGGGCTGTAGTCATTTAGTCCTTTAGTCGATTAGTCGGTCGATGGTATCTTAGTCGACCAAGATTTTTATTAGTCGACTCATCATTTCATTTATACTAAATGATTGTAAAAGGATTTAAATGGCAAAAACGAGAAGATATGAAGTGACTTTGCTGAAGATTTTGGAGTCTTAATGGATAAATACACTGTCTCCTTGTACTTTTCTGTATTAAATTGTTTTTGCATGAACTCCTCTACAGTTGTTTTTCTTTTGAGTGCAGTTTGGTTTAAATAAATGGAAATACTTTACAGTTCTGATATATTTTCCCACACCCCACTTTAGTCGACTCATCGGTCGATGGGGCAGGTTTTTAGTCGACCAAGAATCTCTTTAGTCGACTACAGCCCTAGAACGTAAGCCCTTCTCGCTGTAGCAGATGTTGAGTTTTTGCCGTGCTGTGTCTTAAGAGTCGGAGGGAGGGGGAGTCTGAAATCGGGGACAGTCGAGTGGGTAAAGCCAGCTTCAGATCAGCCTCCTCTTCCTCCCTCTGTGGCTCTTCATGTTTCCACCCAAGCAGAACTAAGGGTTCCACACAAAAGGCCCGGAATTTCACACTTTGCACACGTCCCTTCCACACAAAGCAGTTTATGGATTTTTTGGAAACAAGCAAACAGCCTCCTGGTTCAAGTTAAGGGGGGATAAGTGAAAGGATGTACTGTATCAGGGACGGGCTCTGTTTGACTGCCAACGTTGTTTATCAGAATCTAAAACACCACAAAAGATCTGTATTGCACAAGAATTTTTCTAAACAGCTCTGTATAACATTATTTGCAAGGACAGTGTGGCATTAAACATATCTATTTCAATGGAAACCAGGCTACAGGTCAGATCTTCAAAGAACACGTGTTAGAACGGCACTAAGGGAGCATCGTTTATCAAGAAAAGGAGCAGAACTTAAATCTTTTCTCAAAATTAATGTCTTTTTAACTCTTTTTAACTTGCTGGTTGATATTTTTCTTTCTTTTCTTTTCTCCATTCTCTGTTTTGGTGCCGTTTTGTCTCGCGTTTAGTTTGTGTACAGCACTTTGATTGTTGTTTTTAAAGTGCACAAAGTATGAATTTCCAGGTGAGTTCAAAATGTCTTGGTTTCAGAATATTGATCTTAATTTCAGACATAGTTAAGATTAGTTATGACTAGGATGGAACTAGGTTATTTTACTTTTTTCTAACCGTTTCTGACTTGTTTCAATACATTCATTCTTACTTCAAGCTAAATAATCTGCTAATGGTATAAGGTATTTTTACTTACGCCACTGGCAAATTCATTTTCTTATTTTAAGCTAAATGATCAGTCAGAAATACTTTGCATCACAACAGCAATTACATCTCATTGACTCAAAACTACTCCAGATGAAAATGATAAATTCAAGTCATTTTAAGCTTGACTAGATATACATTTTTTGCTGTGCAACATCAATAAAGCTGGATTGGAAACAACGGAACAGTTGCTACGATGAGCGCCCTCCACTAGAAAAAAAAGTACAAATGCAGAAAAGTCTCCTCAAAGTAAGCCTGTGTGTTTTTAAGGAAGTGTTGTGCAATGAAAAGAAATTAATTTTGTTGGCCAAAATCATACATGGCGGGCTGTAAACAAGCTCCTTTCAAGATTACTTTGAACTGTATACTAATGAAAAAATAATCATACATTTAGAAAGCGGTGTGATGATTCATGACTGGAGCCTATGCCAGTGACTTTGGGCCTTAGGTGGGGTACAGCCTGGACAGAGGACAGTCATGTCCAAACCAAACGTGGCCCTCAAACCCTTTTTGTTGGCCATCAGGCTTCCAAAATGACCTGCAGAGTGTCACACTTTTTTGTGTGTTAGATGCTCCAGTATTTAGTTTCCCAGCTTGAATAAAGGCGTTATGACTGGTCAAACCTCTGCTAATTGTGTGTTTGAGTGTTTTACAGAATGACCACCAGCTCTGCTTCGTCAAAGTCTCAATATGCGTCCTTCTCCTGATACATTATTGATTTTGATTTGAGCTAAATCAGTCTTTGTCTCCCTAATGTTGCTCAGTCTGTGCCCGTCCTGCTGTTGTGTCTGAACTTAAAGTGCCTCTGACAGGTTGGACGACTCATGTGACAGAAATGCAGTTAAGATCAATATATTTCAAATTTTGTCAAAATACTTCACACATTTTTCACATTTGTTTAGCATTTTTTTAGTTTTACTTCCTGGTTTCAAATGATGACGTCACACTAGGAAATTACCTTGCAACCATCCTGTGTTGGGCCCAAAACTCATTAATGTCACAGATTTTTTTTATTTTACAAATAAAAATACATGCGAACGCCTTTATTTTGTTGAATCAATGTTTAAAAAGATCAAAAAAGTTGTTTCTTTTGGGTAAATCATGCATAATCTTTGTCTCCCTGGTGTGATGTCATCAGTCTGTTCACTTCCTGTAATTTTCAACATATTTTTCAACTTTTCCCCACAAATGGCTGCTTGATTGGTGTAAAACTGGTATTAATACACCAAATAAAGTCAAAATGAGAAAATCATGAAAACCTGTCATACGCACTTTAAACTATAAATTATATTCTAAATTACTGACCTGTTTTTTATCTTTATGCCTGTACTGTGTTGTTTTTTATGTGAGCGAGCCTTATTGTATGACAGACAATAAAGTTATTATCCTTTTCTATTGTATTCATGTGTTCCTACATACGAACATTACTATCTTAGAGAAAAAACACTGCATTTATTTAAAACTGGGTTGAAGAAAGAGACGACGACAGTGTCTGGACGCGGCCCAAACGCAGTTATAATTTCGCTAATGCTCGCTCAAATGTCAATGACGTCCAGTGACAAAGCAGGACTAATCCCTCCATCTGAGAAGAGGAGCGAGCGAGGAGAGAAGAGAAGACAGAGGGACGAGACAAAAAGACGAAAGAGAGAAGACGACGGGGAGAGGAGGGAGAGATTGAACGAAAGAAGAGACGCTTCGGAGTGAATGTTGTTGATATTTAAAGCAGCCGAGCCCGGAGGATGAGCGTGTCCGACTCTTCAACTCTGCTCACCTCCTCTGTCTGAGAACAAGCCTCGCTCCCCTATATCATCTATAAGATCTGTGTCGCGTCTGCAGCCAAACACACGCGTTTTATGCACTTCTGCGAGTCAAGATCCCGACACGAAATCGCAACAATATAGGCTTATCTCGTCTGAACATCTCACTGTGGAATCTGTCTCCCGGAATCTGACTTTCGCCGTCCAAATGTTGTTCCCGTTGCAAATTCTATACATCTCCGTCATGAGGAAAAGAACAGAGATTCCCTCAGCTCTGATCCTGCCCGTCTTTGTGTTGCTTTTCGTTTTTTTACTTGAAGGTGCTTTTCTGATACAGTTCAAAGACAACCAGGACATGTTAGTTAGTTAGTTTATTTGTCTTCGGTCCATAGAAATACAAAAACAAAACAAACAAAAAAAGCATATGAATAAAGAAAGAAAACATTTTACAGACCGAAAGGGTTTAGGCTGAAGTTTAACACTTATTTTGCTGAACCCTAATAACTTAAAGTATGACGTGCCAGACAGCGACAGATGAATATAATAGAAATCTATAAACACAGGCACATATAACACTTTTATATCCATAAATATGTATAATACAAACAGACACAAACAGTCACTGACCTGCACAAACACACTCACACACTCATTTTTTCGATTTCTTGATATTTTTTTATTACATTGGATCTAAATTTTGTTTTAAAAGTGTAAATACTTTTAGAGTCTTTTAATGTCTCCTCCAAATTGTCCCATGAATTAACTCCTCTTACAGAAATACATCTATTTTCCATTACATGTCACGAATCTTACTGTACGACGACAAACGGCATTTGAAGATTGGGGGCATTTTGCTGTTGCAAAAGGGCAAATGTTGTGCAAAATTGACTTTTTTGAGCTTTTAACCAAGTTCTAAAAATGTTCCGTCATCAAAAACGTATCTGGAGTTGCATTTAGCTTCATTCATGCTAATTTGATGAATCCTGGTCAGAAAATCCTCTCTTTTCTGACCGTCTAAAACACTCCTGCTGAACTCCCTCGATAAATTATGTTTGTTTGTTTTTTTCTCCGATACATGACGTCACTTCAAAAATCTTCAGCTGTTTTAAAGGACAAACATGATGCAAAATTGACTTTGTTGAGCTTTTGTCCATGTTCTAACATTGTTGTCGTCATAAACACACCTGGAGTAGCATTTAGTTTGATTCACGTTTGTTTGATGCTGGTTTGTAAATCCTCGCTCTGACTCTGTGTCCTGATCCTTCATGTGTGACGTAGATGATGCTGACGTCATTTATCCCAGAATCTTTTGCTGTTTTACGCCCTTAAATCATTGCCAGACTCTTCCATCTAATAACAATAACGTCGTCAGATCCACTGCTCACTGCAAAGCATTGTGGGTATATATTTACATGTGTGTAATTGCCTCTACAGCCAGCAGATGGAGCCACAGCTAAGTCAAAATGGCATCTCCCAATGCAGTGATAATTTAATTTTTCTTCGGAAATGCATTTTATTTCTATTTCTAAAACAGGACATGTCAAACTGAAGGCACTCAAGAGCAGGTTTAAAGGTCAAAACAAATATGAAAATGCATCCTATTTATCCTTTAAGTTTTTAAATCATCTCCAGACTCCAGTAGATGGCGTAAGTGCCACGGGAAAGAGCAGAGATACAGGTGTTAATTTTGTCATAATGTTCAATGTTTGTTTGTTTTTTAAGCAAAACTTTAGGTACTCAAGAGCATGTTTCAAGTCTAAAAACAAAATAATACAAAACATCTATCATATTTTTTCTTTAAAGAACATTGTCATTGTCAAGTAAAGGTAAAAAATGTAGCAAATACCAGACGTTTACGGCCTTCAAGAGTGAAATGGGATTTGCTTTGATAAGAAAAATGTTGTGTTTGAGTTTTAAAAGAGAGCCTTGGTGTAGTCCAAAGTCACAGTACTTCAAAATAAAACGAAACTACCATAAATTAATTACCCTCGTGATCCGGTAACCCACGTCCGTGCCAGAAACTCGCGGCTTTGGTTCTGTCTAAGTTCAACACAAACTTCAGGGAGTGCAATCGAAACTGAGCTAAAGAGAACTCTATGATCCTTTCTCCAGATCTTTAGCTGCGTTTGATCAGGAGCAGAAGCCATGTTTTGAGGTGATGAATAACTAAAGCTCGGAGAAGAAACCCATTCAATCAAAGAGAGAACAAAGGCCACACAGAGAACGCGCTGAACTTGCAACTTTTTGGCTGCTGGGACGGAAATCCAAACCATTTTACCACCATTAACTTCAAAGAGTACCCAATTAAAAATAAACTATTAGAATAAAAAAGCATCTAACACAGATTTGAGAACTAATAAAGTGTCAAATGAAGTGATGTTGATAAATAATTGTGCAAATTTTGGGGTAACAGAAGCAACTGAATTGTTTTTATTTCCTTTTTTATTTTTTTCTCCATACATTTTTGCTTAAAACTGGGGCTTGAACTTAAAGTGCACATGACAATTTTGACTTTATTTGTTATATTGATACCTTATTTTTAAATATGAACTATAGTTTTACACCAATCAAATAGACATTTGTGGTGAAAAGACGCTTAATTTACACAAAATAAACCCATTTTTGACCCTTTAAACATTACTTAAACTAAATAAAGGTGTCCACATATGATTTTATTTGTCGATCTGTGACATTAGATGAGTTTTAGCCCAGAGTGCAGTGTGGTTGTAAGGTATACGTCATAATGTACAATCAGGAAGTGGAATTACAAGCTGGGAAACAGTTTGTCAATGCTTTTGCAAAATCTTAATTTTATTCATCTTTAACTGCATTTTAGTTAAAGCTGTAGTGCCTAATTTTCACACAGCCAAACTGGAAGTACGTATTAAAATGTGTCTAGCTCTCACAAACCCTTTGACACAGTTAATCCACGTGCATTCATTTTCAGGTGCTGATTTTCAGTTTTAACAGCTTTTATTCTGACAGCGAAATGAAACTCCAGCGACCGCCCCAAGCACAGCCAATCAGAGCGCTGTATTCCACTGTAATTTCCAAGTTGATGAGATATAAAAGCGCACAGTGGTCTCATTTTAGTCACAAAGTACTGATTTTACAATGTACTTAATAAGGGAAAACAAAAAAAGCTATTTTTTTAATGAGTAGTCCAACCTGTCATGGCACTTTAAAACCTCCAGGCAGAATATCAACATAAATGTACTGAGAAATAAACCCTCTTGAAACTACTTTTTACTTTTCAGTCCAGTTAAAATAGGAACATACTTAAATGTAATGAGTAAAAGTACAAAATTACAAAAAAGGGCACTAAGAATAATTAATAAAGCAGGATTTCATGATCCTACTAATGAACTCTTTTTAAAATAAAAAATATTAAAATTTATGGACATAGTTAAGTTAACAATGTTGGAAATTTTGTTACGAAATAGTGGCTATAACCTCAGAAGTCGACTTCGGTTTGAACTGAATAAAGCAAGAACAAATGTTAGGCAAAGATGTGACTGTTTTAGGAATCAAACTTTGGAATGAGCTCATGATGAATTTAAGTTAATTAACACTCTGTCAAAATTAAAATAAAAAACTCTATAAAATGAAATGATTAATACATATAAATTATTGTTATAAATTAAAAGATCTATAAGAGAGAGTAGAATTCTAAGTTTAAGATAAAACGTAGTGGATTTTTATTTTTTTTATGTCTGTATTGTTGACTTTGTATAATATTCAGGATGGGCTTATATAAACAATTTGCTTCAGCCCAATCCTTTTGGTTGCAAAAAGATGGAAATGTATTTTTTTTTTTTCTCTATTGTATATAATTTTGTTTGGTATATGGACAGCCAAATAAACTTATTCATTTATTCAAAAGTAAAAAGTATTGTAAAAATGAGTAAAAAAAACAAAAACTGAGTAAAGTCCAGACCTTTTTTTCCTTAATACTTTTACTTTTCCACTTCTTTTCACCGTTACCTTCCCCCTTTTCCCGTCTCAGTCACCGTCTCCTCGTCGCGGCCCGTTTCTCCTCGTCGTATCCGTCCTCCTTCAAACAGACGCCGCACTTTCAGCCCCGTAATGACTCGACTTGGTGTCATAATCAAATCCCCATAATAATGGAACAATTCAGGCCCATAATCAAATTAGGCCCAGTCTTTTTGGATTTCAATTATCTGCCGTGGGAGCGCCTGATCCGGGCCAGCGCTGGCTCTGGTCCGGTCTGGGCTGCGCGGCTCACAATTACAAAGAGGCCAGGACGAAGCTCTGACAAGATGGCCGCCTTCCTCGCTTACGCTTTCATTTGTGCCAGGTCCACACGCCAATGTATGTGGCGTTGAAGGTTTTTTTTTTTTTTTTTTCTGGTGCCAATGTTGAAAGATTTAAAGTGCGTATGACAGGTTTTTATTATTTTCTAGTTTTGACTTTATTTGGTGGAATAAAACCTGTTGTGAACATGAATGATAGTTTTACCCAAATCAAGAGTCAGTTTGTGAAGAAAAGTTGAAAAATATGTTGAACTTTACAGGAAGTAGAGCAGAATTCCAAAACATGACGACGTCACACTAGGGAGACTCACCAGGGACAATTTACAACCAACAAACACATTTTTCTGATCCTTTAAACATTAATTAATCAAAATAAATGTGTTTTTATTTGTCAAATAATAATTTCTGTGACATTTGAGGAGTTTTCACCCGGTGTTCAACATGGTTTCTAGGCAACAGTTACAGAATTCCCCAGTGTGATGTCATGATTTACAACCAGGAAGTCAAAATTTAAACCTAAAAAACTGCCAAACTGGGATAAAAATTTCTTTCTTTTTAGCAGAATCTTGAATATAATTATCTTAACTGTGTTTTAAACCTGTCAGAGGCACTTTAAGAATATATTTCTGAGATGAGTCAATGTCCAAGAGCGGTCAATGGTAGAAGGTTTAAAAGATAGTCTTCTGGACAATGTTGACTTTCAGATGGAAGTCGAAACATCTTCATTTCTAAATCATTGTCCAGATAACTACCTTTGAACCTTTTTTCCCATATTTTTTCCCATATTTGATACAATTCCAGACAGTTATTTGGTTGATTACACCAGATATTGAGACATCTGAGTATTTTACTTTCTATTGAAGTACACTTTAAACCAGGGGTGTCCAAACTTTTTCCATCAAGGGCCACATACACATGAAATATAGACCAAGCGGAGGGCCACAAATCAACAGTGAAACGTTAAAAAAACCTGCATTTATCGGATGTTTTAAGTACCACATCTATATAGTCTCAATATCAGGTCTGTATTGCACCAAAATCTAAAATTTTCTGTAAAAAGTACTTCTCAGGACAATGTGGGCCAATTCACCTGGAAGCTTAAGGGCCAAGAAAAAATGTTCTGAGGGCCGCATTTGGCCCCCGGGCCTTAGTTTGGACGTGCCTGCTTTATGTGTTCTTTACAAACTTTCCTTCTGGATCTCAAGTTTAAGAACGTGAAGAAAACATGATTCAAGGGTTCCTTCACCAGGATTTGGTGTTAGCGCTCCATCTACCATCAGCAACTCCAGATATGTGTTTGATGAGGAAACACAGCTACAAGAGTTCGAAAAAGTCAGTATTACAGACTAAAGACACTTCTGTCTTTAGTCTGCAAAAGTCTGTAAAGAAAAACATATACAAGTTCGGAACGGAGGCAAAAGTGAAGTGGAACATAATGTGATTTCACTGGAGAAACTGGGATTTAATCTCAGAATATCACAAAATATGAAAAATGTAGATGATTTAGTGTCAGTAAAAGCCTCAGACACATGTGAGTGACATCAGAGCTGCTTTAAACACATTTATTATTGTATTTTACATAATGTTTTAGGAAATTATGATAAACTCTTTGCATTTTTGATGAAGGAACAATCCAGATTTATGGGTTTTACTGAAAAAATAGTCACAGAAATGTTGAGCCCACAATCATTTTTCAATTTATCTAGAAATATATTAGATACTGTTCCATAAATTAGATTTGTTTGAAGCTAAAATACAATTTTAAGGTTAGATAATTGTCTTTTGATCCATCGTTTGTTACAGAAAAGCAAACTAACTGACACTTCTACCCTGAAAATTCAAATGTGTTGTTTTTTTTTCCAACACAAACACTTAAAACCAGTAGAATTTAGATCTAATGTGACAACTTAACTTAACTTAACTTCTCCAGTCGCCTCCATTCTGGAATTTTTATGACATCACATTTTAAAGGGTCTACCCGTTCTCGAAATAAATATCGTCTTTTTTGACACATCCTTAAATGCCGCTCCAAACTGTCAATAGCAGTGGGCTGCAGTGGGTGACTAACAGCATCATTACCATATTTTAGGTTGCATACAATAGCATTTTCCAACAGGGCTACTTGACCCAAAACATGTCCACTCAGTCGTCCGTACGGTACAGCTCTCACGCATTTCAAAAGTCTAAACCATAGAACTATAATTAAACCTGGAAGATGAATCCAAAATGGCCGCCCTGTTTATCCCTATGGAGTGAGCTCATTGGCGCATGACCCCAAAAAAGTTTCTTACTTCCGCATTTACTTTCTGATATGGAGGCGGCCATCTTTGTTTTACTTCCTGATACGGAGGCTGACATCTTTGTTTTACTTCCTGATACGGAGGCTGCCATCTTTGTTTTACTTCCTGAAACGGAGGCGGCCATCTTTGCTTTAGGGCGCCACGTGACGACAATCCCCCACTTCATATAAAAACGGTAATTTCGGTGATTTTAGAAACGGTAGAAAAGAACATTTCCTTCTATTTTATTTAAATACCGATAATAATTCAGTACTGTTTGCAATTATAATGTGCAATTTAAAAAAAAGACTGGTTCCAAGAGGCTGCAGTACCTCGCACGGCCACTAATCAATCTGGGACACAGACAGAGGGGGCGTGTCTTATCCAGTTCATTTAATACATCCATGGTCTAAACCTGCTGCTTGGACTCTCCCAAACTTCTCTGTGAGGAAGCCCACGCCGGCCGACTCAGGACATGTTCTAGATAGACAGTTTTAATGCCTGGTAGTTGAAATTCTCCACATGTGACTGATAAAGAGAAACTGAAAAATGACATTGACGTAGAAGGAGGCGACGTCTGAATAACAAACGCTGCAGAAGGAGGCCGACTGCTACGGAAGATTAGCGCCGGGATTCATCAAGTGCTATTTAGAGACGACACCGCAACTTAAATCAAACATTGTGCCGTGTGAATACTTTTAGCAATGGCGTTTCACATTTTGGAGTTATTTATATGGTGAAAAGTGAAATAAAGTCCTTAAAAAGTAAATTCTGTTCAGCATAAGATCGGTTTGTATTTCCTGTCCGGTCAAATACACAATGCGCACCGCAAACAAAACAAGAAAAGACAACAATACGGGACAGAAATTTAGCAAATATTATATAGAAGCAGGCCTGTCGACAGAAATTTGGGGGCCCGGGACAAGAAGCCTCACATGGGCCCCTCTCTAATATAAATTAATAGGGAGAGTGTCCAATTCTGGGCCCAGGACAGCAGACCACATTGTCCCCCTCTTCCTACTTCCCTGTCTAGAAGTATCCCAGTTGTCACAGCGATAAGATACATATTTATTCTGCAAAATATCTTTCCATCATTCATTCATTTTCTACCGCTTATTCCCGTTAGGTGACTGGAGCCTATCCCAGTGACTCTGGGCCTTAGGCGGGGTACACCCTGGACAGGGGCCAACTCGTCGCAGGGCTCTTTCCAGGGTCTGAGTTTGGACTCTGTGGACATTATTATGGACAAAAGAATGAGGACCAAACTCCAAACTGTTGTCTCTTTGGCAGACCATCCCCTCTGGAGCATCTTAAATGAGCTTAAAAGCTCCTTTAGTGGACGACTGGTGATGCCCCGGTGTTCTACTGAACGCCTAAGAAACTCTTTTATACCAGCAGCTGTGTGTTTTTATAACAAACACTTTGTATAATTTTTGTTCTTATTCATGCTTTCTTATTGTACGCTACGCTGTCTTATTGTGACGCTACAAGGGTCTGTAGCAGAGTCCATAACGTTGTCTAATTGTGTTTAATTGTGTTCATGTGTTATGTAAGTCCATGGCATTTTAATTTCCCCCTCGGGGATCAATAAAGCATCCATCCATCCATCCATCCATCAATGTTTTATTAATTGTATTTAGTCTCTCAAGGACTTTACTCGACCACGATGCATTTTAATACAACAAAAATAGATTTAAGTGTTGAAAAATAGAACTGAGGGCCCTTCTCTGCCCTGGGCCCCCGCGACACCAGCACTATTTACCCCCCCAGTGCGGCGCCTAGGCTTGGGACGATATTGAAATTTTATGTCACGATTTTCACGGCCAAAATTATTGCGATTAACGATAATATTACGATAGTTATTAACATTGCTGACAGTTTGAAAAAGTGACATATAGTGACAGACATTACTTTCTCATTATAAATAAGTTCTGACATAATTGAACTTTATTATAAGTGAAAACAAAAACGATCTAGAAGAGAACATAAAGAGTAAGTTGCTTTTTTCTGCACAATCTGGTGACAAAATGGCGATTATCTTTGCTGGCGATTATATAAAATGTAGCACAAATGATTATTGTCTTTCCTTTTTATCACGCTAAACAATATTATTGATTATTGTCCCATCCCTAGCGACGCCCCTGCATTCATTGTGCAACATTACACCACTTCGAGCTCGACCGATAGCTTTAGATAAAAAGAATAAAACCACCTTCGTAAAACTCGCCCAGAAAGCCTTACATTAAAAGCAGCTGCCTGTATTTACCAGCCATCTATCATCAACTACTTTGCACATTTCCATAATTTAAACATTACACTTTAATCATTTGAAATAAGGACAAAAGTGGGAGTTAAAAGTAGCTGGGATGCACCACTTCTGCGCCTCTCTCCATTGAGCAATTACAGCTTGTTTTCGGATGTTTTTTTTTTTTTTTTTTTGTATTTTCGATTTGAATATTATTCCGTAATCAACGCGACACTTTCGGCTGCCCCGTGTTTACACCTCCGATTTGCATATTCATCTTATTTCAAGTGCAGACGCTGCTGAAAGAGAGTGCGGGAATGGATGGAATTTATATTTATCGGTTAGACTTAATTTGTTGCCTTTACAAATCCAAATAGTTACATAACGAATAATATTGGAGCGATAGTACGTCTGTTAAATATTTATCGCATGCTTGAAATCAGTCAAGTGGCAGTTTGTGAAAAAAGACGGGAGTTCTTAAAAGGAATCCCACTAAATGTCACAACATGATATTAAAAAAGGAGCACCATTTACAATCAGTTTGAACATTAATTAAGAAAAATAACAACTGTAGATAACAACTATTGTGTTAATTAGACGAGCTTCTGGCCCTCGATAATTGTTGTTCTTAAACTTTAAGAGCGTTATGATTTCTTGTATTTAGTTTTTAATTTTGTTATTCTTTATTTCTTAATATTAATTCTTTAACTGTAAGGGTTTATATTATTTCTTTTAGTTAGCTGTTTGTTTTGAGTGAGATATATTTGTTTATATTTGAGTGTTTCGGCTGCTGTCTGCGAGCCGCTAATGCTAATGCTAATGCTAATGCTAATGCTAATGCTAGTGAGAAAAGATATGGAACTATGTCACGTCTGTCCATGTACAATCAGGAAGTAAGATTATTATGATTTATTTCACAAAATCTAGTCAAACAAGTGAAAATGTGTAAGATTTCTGTAAAATACAGCTATAATTATGTCATAGTGAAATTGTAATTTGTTGAATACACTTTAAACATGAAATATAAGAGGTTTTGCTTTGTGTAATGAACACATTAAATGTTCACTTTAAAGGGGCAGTATGTAGTTTGTTGGTGGAGGGTATGAAACATTATATTCTCCTGGAAATGGAATAAAACCAAACCATTTCCTGAAGACAAGCAGTAAACAAAGTACTTTTAAGCAATTAAAGCTTCTTGAAAGACATCGATTTTTACTGTTTTGAAATGTGAAAGAAAAACAGAACTACTGTATTTTAAAGTCAGTCACATGTATCGCTCACTTTCCTAATGCAGCCCCAGCCTCCTAAATATTCACCTTCATGAGTTTAGAAGCACTTTTCACCATTCTCTGAGCTCAGAGCCAGTTTTGCCAGTTTCCCGGGGAAAGCTAACAAACATTAGCATGCTAACGGCGCACTTCCTGCTTCACGTAGAATAAAATGACTGAGAGAAAACACTGTGGTCTCATTTACAGCTTTTACGATATATATATGTGCTGGGGAAAAACATATTTTACTTTATTACATGCACAAAAATCGGGCACATGAACTAGTTTTTTTTTTTTGTTTTTTTTTTTTTTCAAGTTTTAAAACAGTAAAAATCAGGTACAGCACCTTTAACTGGATAAATGAAAGATATATGAAGTTTAGATCTGTACTGTAGAACCTTCCAGGCAAAGCAAAAACTATTGTATGAGAAAACTAGAAAACATACATAGTGCACCTTTAAATTCATAACCCAGAAGAATGATCTTAAAAGAGATTTAATTCCAGACATTAGAACCCGAGTCCATAACATAGGGCACACATTTCTCATCTTCAATCAGCAGGATTTGGGATTAGGAACCTACAAATCTCAACAACGTCTTGCATGAGCCTCAAACAAACCAAGAAACAGTCCTCGGTCGAATAATCTCGACAAACTAACGAAATAAATCAAACCTTGTCAGTGTAACGTAAGACAAGATTGCAGAAGGTGCAGAAAGTGCCTGCATTGTCCCTCGCTTTATTTTTTTTTTTTTTTTTGGAGCGAGCCGAGCGAGAAGTGATAATTAACGGGTAATTAATTTGCCGCTCTTTATCAGTGTGCCGTGTGTGCCGCGCTGAAGATTAGGAGCGGGTTTTAACAAGAGCAGGAGGAGGAGGAGGAGGAGGAGGAGGAGGAGGAGGAGGAGGAGGAGGAGGCGCGTACGTTCTGCAGGATTCTGTGTTTGTGTACAGCAGACAGGCAGCTGGCAAAGACACTCCAGCACAAAGCAGAGGATTCCCCCAGATTTATTCAAACTACAGAGAGAGACGTCGCTAAAGAGGCAGGTTTGGTTGAATGTGGCTGTGCGTGACTCTGTGGCTGCAGTCGCACCGGCCTCGACGCCACAGGTAAACAGGGACTAAACCAGGACTCAAACTGGATTAGAACATAGAACGGACCAAATGGCTTTAACTTCAGGACTAAACCAGGAACAAACGGCTTTAACTTCAGGACTAAACCAGGATTCAAACTGGATTAGAACATAGAACAGGACCAAACGGCTTTAACTTCAGGACTAAACCAGGACTCAAACTGGATTAGAACATAGAACGGGACCAAACGCTTTAACTTCAGGACTAAACCAGGACTCAAACTGGATTAGAACATAGAACAGGACCAAACGGCTTTAACTTCAGGACTAAACCAGGATTCAAACTGGATTAGAACATAGAACAGGACCAAACGGCTTTAACTTCAGGACTAAACCAGGACTCAAACTGGATTAGAACATAGAACGGGACCAAACGCTTCAGCTTCAGGACTAAACCAGGACTCAAACTGGATTAGAACATAGAACAGGACCAAACGGCTTTAGCTTCAGGACTAAACCAGGACTCAAACTGGATTGGAACATAGAACGGGACCAAACGCTTCAGCTTCAGGACTAAACCAGGACTCAAACCGGATTGGAACATAGAACAGGACCAAACGGCTTTAACTTCAGGACTAAACCAGGACTCAAACTGGATTAAAACATAGAACAGGACTAAACGGCTTTTACATTCAGGACTAAACCAGGACTCAAACTGGATTAAAACATAGAACAGGACCAAACGGCTTTAACTTCAGGACTAAACCAGGACTCAAACTGGATTAGAACATAGAACGGGACCAAACGCTTTAACTTCAGGACTAAACCAGGACTCAAACTGGATTAGAACATAGAACAGGACCAAACGGCTTTAGCTTCAGGACTCAAACTGGATTAGAACATAGAACAGGACCAAACGGCTTTAACTTCAGGACTAAACCAGGACTCAAACTGGATTAGAACATAGAACAGGACCAAACGGCTTTAGCTTCAGGACTAAACCAGGACTCAAACTGGATTAGAACATAGAACAGGACCAAACGGCTTTAGCTTCAGGACTAAACCAGGACTCAAACTGGATTAGAACATAGAACAGGACCAAACGGCTTTTACATTCAGGACTACACCAGGACTGAAACTGGATTAGAACATAGAACGGGACCAAACGGCTTTAGCTTCAGGACTAAACCAGGACTTAAACCGGCCTTTGTTTGTGTTATAAGTGTTTCTCAAACTGTGGGGTGCGCTCCTTCTGCTGGTATTCTAGTGAGTCTGTTTTGTTTGACGCATAAAATGAAAACATTTACTTTGGGGGTTTTGACTGTTACAACATTGTTATGTCATTAAAACAAACCTGGAGTTGTACTTAGCTTCATTCATGCTTGTTTCATTAATCAGGTTTATGAGCTTGTCTTGTCTCTGAGCCTCACAAAATACTCAGTTTCAAGTTTCCCTGATTTCAGGTCCTAACGACTTTAACTTCAGGACTAAACCAGGATCAAACCAGCCTTTGTTTGCACTCCTTCTGCTGGTATTCTAGTGAGTCTGTTTTGTTTGTGTGTGTTTGTTTGTTTGTTTGTTTGTTTGTTTGTTTGACACATATAATAAAACAAAAATGTACTTTTTGGGGGTTTTACCTGTTACAACACTGTTCTCTCATTAAAAAAAAAGGAAAAAACAAAACAAAACATTGGAAATGTATTAAGCTTCATTCATGCTGGTTTTGTTAATCATGTTCATGAGCTTGTCTTGTCTCTGACCCTCACAAAACACTCAGTTTCAAGTTTCCCTGATTTCAGGCCCAAACAACATTAATTTCAGGACTAAACCAGGATTAAACCAGCCTTTGTTTGTGTTATAAGAGTGTCTCAAACTGCTGGTATTCTAGTGAGTCTGTTTTGTTTTTGTGTTTGTTTGTTTGTTTGTTTGATACATAAAATTAAAAATGTACTTTTTTGGAGTGTTAGCTGTTAAAACCTTGACAACCTGAAGTTGTATTTATCTTAATTCACACTTATTCATTAATTATTAATAATAATATTAATAATTTTACGGACCTCTCTTATCTCTGAGCCTCACAAAACACATTGTTTCACGTTTTACAGATTTGTTACATCAAAGGTAGAGATCCGGAGTTTGTAAGTCCATTAATCATTTACCGTCCAGCTCTGAGCGTTTCTGCCTCAAAACACCCTCAAATTACAACTGCGTGCTCACGTTAGCAAGTTAGCTAGCTAGCATTTGTTTGCTTCCTCTTGCTAATTCACTCAGCCGCCGGTAGATGGCGAGCTAACAGCAAATCTTGATGAGGGAACGCCTGACTGATAAAAAGTCACGTGTGGATTACAAAAGAGAAATTATTTTAAAGTGCGTATGACAGGCTTTTATTAATTTCTAATTTTGTCTTTATTTGGTGTATTAATACCTTTTGTAAATATAAATGATACTTTGACACCATCAAGTATCAGTTTGTAGAGAAAAGTTGAAAAATCTGCAGAAAGTTACAGGAAGTAAACATATCACGACACACGACATCACACTGGGGAGACTAAGTTTGTGCATAATTTACACAAAACAAACTATTTCTTTTTACCCTTTATGCATTACTTCAACAAAAAATGTGCCCACATGTATTTTATTTGTAAAATAAATTAAAAAAAAATCTGTGACATTAGATGAATTTGGCCCAGAGTACAGTGTGGTTGCTATGGTAATTCCTAGTGTGATGTCATCATTTATGACCAGGAAGTAAAACAAAAAAACTAAAAAAAATGGCTCAACTGGGATACATTTGTGAATTATTTTAGCCAAATTTAAAATATATGTATCTAGACCGCATTTTAGTGAAATGAGTAGTTCAACCTGTCAGAGGCCCTTTAAGTTTCAAAACCAAACACGTGAAAGCAAAGTTAAAAGAGCAAGTTTCAAGGCCGACAGCAACACAAATAATGCATAAAACCTTTCACCTTTAGTGTTCAAGCTCAAACTGTTTTAGTTCTATAAACTCTGTTCTGATTCCTGGCAAAGTCTGGTCTTTATCTGCTACAACTATAAAAACACGAAGCCAAACTACTAATCACAAAGTAGTTTTACGGTTTAAATACATTACTCCACATTTTGAATCTGGTCAAACTCAAGGATCTATTAAATCCACTGTTATACATCTTGATATTAACCTTTTTATGGACTTCACAATTGCCCCAGACTCAAAAGTTTTACTTCCCCAGCCCCGGCCTCTCGACATTATAAAAATTAGACAATAAAACCACAAAGACTAAAGGAAGTGTATAACTTTATATTGGATACTAAATAAACAATAAGCTATCTGTTTCTGCTACATTGCATAAAGTGCCCTAAAATCCAGAAGCAGAAACGAGAGGCCGTGAATATCCACTGTCTTTATCCACCCGCATCAAAAGGACCACAGACTTTTATGGCTGTTATTATGGAGTTGGTCGCGGTGTAAAATGGCGGCGCATTAACAACATATTGAACTCTTAACTCCTGGTGCTGAGGGGAGGAGGTAAGAGCGCTTTTATGCTCGGCTTTGGGCGGTTAATTTGGACGGCCCTTTTATTATTAGCATTACATTATTACAACAAGGGTTTTTTAACAGCTTTTCCGTACGTGTTTCTTCAACGCTGCGGCAGGACGAGCTGTCAGGAGAACCTACAAAGAGGAGTACGTTATGTTTTTTATACGTCTATATCAGTGGTTCTCAAACTAGGGGTCGGGACACCCAGTGGGGGTCGCGAAATGATTTCCAGGGGTCTCCAGATGACGGGAAAACTGGGCATTCTCAGTTGTAGCTCCAAAACTGTGGAATAATCTCCCTCTCCACATTAGAGCAGCACAATCTATTGAGCATTTCAAAATATTACTTAAAACACACTTTTTTATGCTTGCTTTTAACACTACTTAAGCAGATACCATGGTTTATATTCGAACATTAATGCAAAATTTTTACTGTTTATATGTGTATTTATGTTTCTGAAACTGTACCTGTGAAGCACTTTGGTCAACCATGGTTGTTTTTTAAATGTGCTATATAAATAAATGTGATTGATTGAAAAATGTATACAATAGTGTTAAACAAGGCTTGACACCTTCAAATGCAGTGGTAAATGTAGATTCCTTTTTATCGGCCAATCAAAGTCCTTTTCGTGGTCTGTATTCTCAAAATAAAGTCAAACATTAGACAAGGCTAATTTATCACTTTGCGTGTCGCCTATTTTTTGTGTTTGGGGGTCGCGAATGTGAACTATTGTTATTTTGGGGGTCGCGACCCTTGATTTTAACCAGTGCCGGGGAACACTAGTGTGCCTTGAGGTTTTGCCAGGTGCGCCTTGAGAAAATGTCCAGTTTGAGTTAACAGATTCACAAATGTGGATTTAATGAACTAATATACCTTTTTGGAGTGTCCTGAGCAACATTTGCACCAAAGAAAGAACGCAAAACCATCACTATTACCAAATTTAAAGAACTAGACAGTGCCACAGACATTATTTACCTCATTATATACAATATCTTTAACTAAATGGTGTGATTTGGTAATAATTTAGTGGTAGGTGGTGTGTCGTGGTAACTTTTAAACCCTAAACGTGTGCCACAACTCAAAAAAGGTTGAAAAACACTGGGTTCGACTACACATTTCATTAAAATGTAGACAACGTGATTATATTTAAGATTTTACAAAACATTTGGCCCATTTGTCCCCAGTTTGAATCAGTTTTAATGATGTTTATAGTTGTACTTCCTGGTTGGTCATGGGCAGCAAAGAGGTAATTGAGTGACTGCCTATGCCTATAGGCAGTCACTATTTGTTCTTGTATTTTCCGGTTTTTCGGCACGTTTCACAGGCCGCAGTTTTTAAATTCTTTTAATTTTTTTGCATTTTTCAATAGTTCCTAGTCTTCTAATGTCTGCTATTACTTTTGGTACATGTACCTTTTGTAGTTTTTTCATAATTTGCCGAGCAATTTTTCCCTATCTTTTACAGTGGGAGCCTTTCTGTTGGTCCTCTACAGGAAATGTTGCTGTTTAAATTGTTTTTGGCAGGTGCATGGTGGCAGAGCGGTTAGAGCTTCTGCCTCCTAATCAGGAGGCCGTGGGTTCGAATCCCGGACCAGACCAACATCACACGAATGCAATTGCGCAGTCACTCGCAATAGCTTCAGCTATTGCAACAGCATCTAGTTCTACAATTGTTACCTAGCAACCATTTTGAAAACAACATGCAAATTACACAATAGTTATGATTTGACAAGTGATAATACCAGATAACACCTTTACTTTGCTGAATGATGGATTAAACGGTCAGAAAAATGTGTCAGTTGTGTGTAAATTGTCTTTGTACTTTCAATGGTTCGTCGCTTTTTGATGACATCACAGAGAGGTAACGCTTTAGATTAAGGTATTAGGCGTTAAAAAGCACTTGTTATTTATTTATGCACTTATAAATGTTATTAAGCCAATAACCAAAAACAAGTATGTGTTAATAAACTGTACAGAACATCAATAAGCTGCTTTTTTTTTCTTTTCGTGTAAATAAATGCTCGTAAATGCCTCATAAGTGATAATAAACACATAACACGTGCTTATTAATGCATTATAAATAGTTTACTAAGGAACCTTAATCTAAAGTGTCACCCACAGAGAGATTCTGTTTTATAACTCAGCTTTACTTCCTGTAATTTTAAGCCTTTTGCAAAATTTCTTCACAAATATAAAACTTATGAATATCATGAGAACCTGTCATGTAGACTTTAATTATACAAAAGAAGCACAAAAGTGACGCCAACAAGAAACGGTTTAGACTCCACTGCCATCAAACCACAAAGAAACTACACTTGTTATCAACATAGATCTCTGCCGCACAAGGCCTTATAGCTGTGGCAAAACATCGATGGAATTCGCCTCAAACGCAGACGAACCCATCAGGTCGAGAAATACAAACGTGAATCTAATCAAGCAACAACATTTCACACGTTTAGAAGTTGTGAATGTAAAAGTCAAAGTGCCAGAGTCTAGCTTTGAAGCAGCAACGCTAAATATACATGGTTTGTCAGATTACCGCTTACACAGAAGATCCTGCACTGTTGGAGCTCTTGGTTGAACGTTTCTGCTCAACCCATCGGTTAACTCGGCACGCTGGATTGATCAGAGGTGAATGTTGTGAAAAGTTAGTTGGATTAACATGTTAAAGACTTGAAACCTGTGTTAAAGTGTGGGATAAATGAATACTGCAAGAGAAACTAAGTCACTCGTCTGCTGTGAGCTGTGTGAGTGACGCCTCCTTCCCGACTGCACTAGTGGACCTTGCACACCACACTTTGAGAATCCCAAGTCTCTAAAGCTAAGCAGGGTTGGGCCTGGTTAGTATTTGGATGGGAGACCTCTGTCTTCAAAGTAGGGCTGATTATTTTGGTAATCGATTAGTCTAGAGATTATTCCTTCGTTTAATCAAGTAGTGGTTTAGAATCAGAATCAAAAAGGTTTTTATTGCCACTGTCGGTGAACAAAATTCACAAACTAGGATCTTGCTTTGGTGGTAAGGTGCAACATACAACAATTAATCATAAGTTTAGAACGCAAAAGACATATTTTACTAAGACTAAGCTAAAGTGAAGGTGTTTGACGACATCCTGGAGGAAAATATTTATAGTATTTTCATCAAAAACACACAATTTACATGTTTCCTGTGTGTTTTTTGTGTCATTCTTGATCTGTCTGAGTCATAAAACCGCTTCTTTCAGCACATACAATGTTCTGGAGTCTCTGCATCATAGACCAGTTAACGATTACTCGATTATTGAATTAGTTGACAACCATTTCTATAACCGATTAGTTGCGATTAATCAACTAACTTGTTGCTGCCCTACTTCAAAGGCACTTTACAATCCATTGCATCACTATTACGAATATTATCACCTGTTATCACTCATTCTAAGTGTGCTGAAATATAAAAATATCTTGATACAAATTCAGAGATGCAATGGACTGCTGTTTCGATACATCGAGTAACTTTTTATATAATTTCCTGCTTGATTTTGTGACAGCGCAAACACTTTTGTCAGTTGTTAAGACAAAGTGAACTTGTTCTGCAAAACATTTGACATATTCAGTGTTTTGATGACACAAAATTGCTGTATTTTCTTTTATGTTTGTGCAAGTCATGGTTTAACAAAGAAAAAATGTTCTTAAAATGTATTTGGCTCTCAAAAAATAGCGATGTATCATGAGCAATATATCGTTATATTATCGCACGTATCGCAACATCGTGATGAGATCGTATCGTGCAGCGTGATTCCCAGCCCTAGGTTCTAATAAATGCTAATTGTTTGCTCAAATCACTAAAAAACATGACTCACTAATAGCTGGAAGTTATTGTTTTTCCCCTTCAATGTTTTGAACGCACAGAACTGAGCAACTTGCACCTGGTTTCCTCTCATGTTCAATACAATTATACAATACAAAAAGTTAATTTCTAAAAGTCTGTGTAATGAATAACGTCTAACCTTCAACATTTAATTGTTAAGTAGAGAGAAAGGACAGGTGAATAATAAATCGTCAGCCTCGAGGCACCGTTACATAACACGCCGTCAAAAGAACAAACGTCACATCGTCGCAAACCAATCCCGAACCACAACATTTACGACAACACCTTCAACTTTCTCCCAAACAGATGCAATTAAATGTCAACGAGTCTGGACAATTTCCGCCTTTTCTCGCCTCTCGGCCCAATAAACCGGGAGGATGCGAAGTTATGAAGGCGAGAGGGGCTATTTCCTCATCGTTTCCCCAAAAAACGGAGCTGATTTGACGCAGAACAGCTCTGAATGTAAAGCAATGCAAACTCCTGTCCGTTGGATTCCATTGTATAGAGTGCAGCGTATGGCCAGACCACTGCTGCCATCTTCTGGACTCCTCGCACAATGGAAAGCTTATAGATCAAACAGGGCAAGGAGAGAGGTGAAAAGGACTAAACAAAGCCAAAAATGATGAATACAGTTGTTTGGCAATGTCAGTATTCATCTAAATTTAAACAAATATGCAAAATATGTTGTGCTAAATTGCTCGAGTGATTAGAAATGCATAAATACGCTGTTGTATTCAAATTTAAACCTGCAAAAGACTATCAACAATTGTGCTAACTTGCTTAAATTCACATTATTAAGCAGTTATGATGAGTTTAATTGAATTTTTTTTGCAGGTCATGATTATTTAAGTTGCTTCGAAGTGTTTCCAACAAGTTTTAGTTTATTTTTGTATTATTTTTAAGCAAAACTATCAGACAAATGAGTAATAAAAAAGCATTTAATATGTTTAAAGAATGAAAAATGTACCAAACTTCAACCATAATTGTTAAAAATCAACAGAGTTTAGCTTCATTTATTTGTTTATTTCATGATGTAGCTTGTATTTTAAGATAAATCATATGAAAAGACGCTTTAAATTGAACCGTTTTAACCCTTTTTAACACAATGTGAGTCAAATAAAGCACATTTGTAACCCGTGCAGTGCTCGCGTTGACCAGCAGATGTCCCCGTTCAGACAGAAATGGCCCGGGCCTCTCATCTCCACTGTCCTCACCCGACCCCTTTATGAAAGCGGCAGATCCTCGCAGCAGGGAGCCTCCACAGCTTTCCCGGCTTTATCCGTCGTTCCCCACTCTTTCCCCCATGACGCTTTGCTCCTTTTCACAACATCTGAGCCTCGTAAATCTGGTAACAACACTATCAGCTGGGTTTATATTTAGCACCGGGCCCAGAACATGTCCAAAATGTGGCGGAAAGCTGGGAGTTTAGCAGGCCGTCCTGTGGGCTGATGACAGGCTAACGCCGCAGCGACACAGGGAGGGCACGTACGCCGCAAAAACTAGAAAGATATACAGAGTCCGACACTGATCAGCTTTAAAACTCAACAAAAACGATGGCTGAAAACAAACCAGTCATGTGACCATTAGACTCATTAGACCCATTAGACAACTTTTCCTTGTATTTGTGTTGCATGTTGTAATTTTTTATGTATCTGCCTGCCTAGGGACTACGGATGAAAACTAGCTTTGTAGCTATAATCCGGCATATTTACATCTGTTTTATACTGATGTTCATTAATGTGCATTGTCCCTATCAAATAAATAAATAAATATGTGGAAAACAGTCGAAATAAACGCCATTACTTGATTAACTGGCTCCAGATCAACGTGGAAACAAGAAATACATGATACAAAGGCAAGACATGTCAAAAATCCTCGGCGATCTGTACAAAACTATAAATATTTGCTTATGTTATGATATATTGTTTACTAGTGTCTACACTGCAAAAAAATAATGTCTAGATGAGTTAAAATGTCTTGATTTCAGGATATTTATCTGAATTTCAGACGTTTTGACTCGTTAAGATCAGTTAAGACTTGCTTCAAACTGTTTCTGACTTATTTCAACACATTATTTCTTAGTTCAGTCCAAATTATCTGTCACTGGGTTAAGATCATTTTACTTGCCCCACTGACAAATGTATTTTCGGTACCACTTTATAATAACTACACCTTATTTTGCCTTAACAAAACATGAAGAAAGACTTATTTCATACTGAACAAACAGTTTATTAAGCATGATTCAGGATTAGTTACCGCCAAATTAAGGTTAGGGCCAGGAATTTGGGTTAGAGTATTAGTTAAGTAGTTATTAAGCCTGAATCATTCTTAATAAATTCTTTGTTGACTATGTCGACTAAGTCTTTGTTCATGCTTTATTAAGGTAGGAATAAGTGTAGTTATTATAAAGTGTTACCGTATTTTCTTCTTTTGAGCTAAATTATTAGCATTATAAGCCAGAAATACTCGTGAAACCAGTGAAATATTCTGCGTCCCATCAGAAATCGAGTCAAAACTTCTCAAATCCAGATAAAAATGATAAATTCAAGCCATTTATACTTTACAGATTTACATTTTTTGCTGTGTACAGATACTTCCAAATGATATCGTTTTAATATTTTGGATGAATAAAGTTGGAAATTATCACCATTTCTTGTTCAAATAATGTTTAAAGTTAAATATAATACCGTCCCAGAAGGTGTTCAGAAATCTGGTCTTAAAACACAGGTTCGACTGCACTTTTCACTAAAACGCAGTGAACATTACGACATTTAAGATTTTTCTAAACATTGGCTGTGGTTAAATGCAGAATCAAAATCTGACGTTGTGGTTTACATTTCATTTAAAGTGCGTCGGCGACACGTTTCACCAAAACACTGTGAACATGACGAGGATTAAGATTTTACTAAACATTTTACCTATTTGTCCCTGGTTTTTTATAACGTCTAAAATGTTACTTCTTGGTTGAACATGAGCATCAAATATAACACAATTCCACATCTGTTACCATAGCAACCGTGCTGAAAACAAGGCCAAATCCCTATAAATTAAACAACAGTTATGATTCGACAATAAATAACACTCAATAACCCCTTTATTTTGTTGAATGACCGTTTAAACTGTCGGAAAAATGTGTCAGCTGATTTGTCCGTGTATTTTCAATGGCACGTCGCCTTTTGATGACATCACAGAGGGATTCTGTTTTGAAACTCAGCACTACTGTTTATTTCTTCACAAACTGTAACTCAAACTGACGTGAAACTGTTTGTAAAACTTCTACTCTGTTGTGTAAAGCACTTTGAATTGCCTCGTGTACGAATCGCGCTCCACAAATGAACCTGCCTCGTCTCGTTTATCCACCAAACTAAGTCATAATTAGAAAAACAGAAGACTTTAAACTTCCCAAAACAAAATATAAATTAAGAGAGAGTTGCAAAATGATTTAGCCAAAAGCCCGGAAAAGAGCTTAGACAAAATAGCAGGTCTTGTCTTGTTTTCAGCTAAAATATGGAACATTTGTAGAAATTGTCAGTTCGTTTTAGATCAGGCATGTCCAAACTAAGGCCCGGGGGCCAAATGCGGCCCGCAGACCAATTTTTCTCGGCCCTTAGTCTTCCTGGTGAACTGGCCCACATTGTCCTGAGAAGTACTATTTACAGCACATTTCAGATTTTCTACAATTCCAACCTAAATAACTAACATTTTGGTGCCACACAGACCTGATATTAAGGCACTGAGACTGAATGTAGATGTGGTGGAGCTTAAAACATCAGATAAATGCAGCTTTTTTTAACGTTTCACAATTGATGTGTGGCCCTCCGCTTGGTCCATATTTCAATATGTGGCCCTCGATGGAAAAAGTTTGGACACCCCTGTTTTAGAGGGTTATTTAGTGAAAGAATGAATGAATGCATCAACGTTATTAAAGTCAAAGATGAGATGTTGTAAAAGGCAACTTGTATCATGTGAACGGGTGCATATAATGAGCACACAGTTAAATATAATATAACTGAACTGAACTCTTAGATTAGTTTCAGTCATAGGTTTATTTCAAAAACAGAAACACTTGTAGAAAAACACTGCACAAACTCATTTTTCAGCTTGAATTTTGACCTGGATTTATTTCTTGACTCATTTTTATCCACACTACACGAGCTTGGAGATTGAAATGCTACTTTGTCGTTAAATAATTGATGCTGTCGAGGGGGAAAAACGGAAATTTCTGCTATTTTTTTGTCACTTTAAAATTAAAATAATGAGAACCAAAAATGGATGGAAAAGGAAAAGGTGTACACTTATTATAGATGTACTTTTCTGAATAATTACTTCTGTATCCAGGTTTCTTCTGCGTACATCCCACAGATCCATATTCTGACCTCACAAACAAACACAACTGTTTGGACTCGGGCCGTTTAAAAAAAAGGTGAAATCCCCTTAAATGATGAATACGTTCCCTTTCAATAAAACATCTCTGGATATTAGCATTGCTAGTTTATCTGCCGTATGTATTATTTGTGCAGTCTGGAAGCTAATTATGTCCTTGAGTTTTAATTTGTTTTCATCAGAATAAAAAGCTGCATCGCTGTCACTGTCTATTTGAAACCATTCGACTAAAAAAAGCCCAAGTAAACCACACAATAAGAAATGAACAAATGCAAAGTACAAAGTGAGTTGAGCATTCAAAGTCCATTTTAAAGTGGAAGAGAATGGTGCGTTTAAGTTCATGTGTGTTTTTCATAAACATCTCAGCTCTTCCACACATTCTGCGTCTCTTATTTTGATTATAATGATTTTAATTTAACCTTATTTTCAATTGTAAACATACATTTCAATGACTATGTTTACATGCACCGCAAAATCTGATTATTCTCTTATTTCGGGATATTTTAAAGTCCATATGACAGGTTCTCATGTTCTGTTTTGTTCTGTTTTTTTCTAATCATGACTTAGTTTGGTGAATAGCGGCTATGATACATATTTATTGTAGTTTTACATCCATGAAGTTGTATTTTGTAACGACAATTTGAAAAATGAATGTTTAAAATTACAGGAAGGTGTTCTAAAGCTGAATCCCCCTCTGTGATGCCATCATACCATTGAAATACAGGGACAATTTACAGCAACTGACACATTTTTCTGACAGTTCGTTCAACAAAATAAAGGTGTTATCAGGTATTATTAATTGTCAAATCATAACTATTGTGTAATTTATATGGATTTTGGCCCCTGTTTTCTTAATGGTTGCTAGGTAACAGTTGCTGCTCATGTTCAACCAGGAAGTAAGATTTAAAACATTACAAAAACGGTCAAACTGAGGACAAAATTGCAAAATGTATAGTAAAATCTTAAATATAATCATGTTCACAATGTTTTGATGAAATATGTCGTCTCACCTGTCAAAAAAAAAAAAAAAAAGTTCCCTATAAACCGCTGCATCATTTCCTGACGCCGACCCGAAGACAACTCTCCTGAGAAACCCTGGCTCTCGTTTTTAAATTTGGCGACATGAAATGTTTTTGTATGTGATTTTACTTCATTATTTCAATCAAAAGTAACGTATTTTTACTGGCAGTGTACTTTCACAAGAGAGCAGCAGGGGGAGCTCTGTCGCTGGAGTTACTTAGTTCTACTTTAAATCGTAGAATTTCAACGTTAGCTTTGTAAATAATGCGATGGTTGGTTCATTGTAAGGTTGCTCTTATTGCTTTCTGTTTTGCAAGGTTTTGTATTAGTCTCCCTAAACCAGGGGTCTCCAAACTTTTTCCATCGAGGGCCACATATTGAAATATAGACCAAGCGGAGGGCCACAAATCAATCGTGAAACGTTAAAAAAAGCTGCATTTATCTGATGTTTTAAGCACCACCACATCTACATTCAGTCTCAGTGCCTTAATATCAGGTCTGTGCTGCACCAAAATGTTAGTTATTTAGGTTGGAATTGTAGAAAATCTGAAATGTGCTGTAAATAGTACTTATCAGGACAATGTGGGCCAGTTCACCAGGAAGACTAAGGGCCAAGAAAAACTGGTCTGAAGGCCGCATTTGGCCCCCGGGCCTGAGTTTGGAAATGCTTGCCCTAAACAAATGCAAAGGAATCTCTCTCTGTGCCAGTCCAGTAAAAGTAAACGCCGCTTACACTGGACTCTGCAGTTTATTTTATATTTCAGACGATTATGCAACAAACTACATTATCAGGCAAAGATTTAAATATCGTTTTGGGTCCTGGTTTGTCCAAAAACAGCCCGGAGCCGCAGTGGCAGGTTGTCCTTTTGCCGCGATGACCTAAATCAATTGTCAGAGTCGCGACGGGAAGAGCGCCCCCTGCTGGAGCCTGACCTTAGCCCCGCTGCTTCAAAGGGAAGAGAGAACATAATAATAACGCCGAGGAATTAGACAAACACGCCGCGGCCGGGGTGTGAATAATGAAGAGCAGATGAAAGCGGGACAATGGCGGCGGAGGCACAGCTGTGAGCTCCCAGCATGCACTGCAACGCGGGGCGCTTTATGTAAGGGAAGGCATCACTGTTAAAATGCCAAAGAATCTGGACCATGAATTTCACTTAGAGCACTGGTAAGTATAAGAGTAAATACTGTACTTTAGGAACTGTTTTAGGTATTTGTACTTTATTTAAGTACATTTTACAGTGGATACTTTTTACTTTTACTTCACTACATTTCAGAGTATTTGTACTTTCTTCTGCACTGCATTTTTCAATTGGACTGAAATCTAAAAAAGTTATTTTCTTTTTAGGTGTGAGAGCGATTAGACTGGTCATGGTGACATCCTGCCAGAAGATTTTGAATTAAAGACTGTGTTGTTTGTGAAAATTATATAAATAAAAACTGACTGGATAAATAAAAGGAAAACTATTATGCATTTTGAAATTGTTATTATCCTTTGCTCTATACATACTCTTGAGTACCTTACATTTGACACAAAAAAACATTTATTTTGCAGTAAATGAACAGGTTTCTCTGCTGTCTGGCCTGACAGCGTGTGTGCCGCCAGTAGATGGTGCCTAGCGTTGTACACAGTTTAGTTATGTTATCACTTTAAGAGATGCTAACAGTAGCAGTGAACGTCAGAAATGCTCAGAACGAGTCTGACGATGATTCAAGGACTTAAAACAGGGGAAGATTCTTGGATAAGTGACGCATATGATGTGAAAAAAAACATAACTGATCGAGGGAGTTCATCAGGAAGTGTTTTTGATGCTCAGAGAGGAGAGGATTTTCAAACTAACAGTGAAGCTAAACACAACTCCAGGTATGAAGGTTAGAACAAGGTTAAAAAAAAAAAAAGTCACAGTAGCAGAATATGTCGTTAAAGGTATTGGTTTAGTCACTTGGACCAAAAATTTGCGCAATTCTTTATCAAGACGCCTACATTTGATGCTTTAATAGTTCTCAAAATCTGAGCGAAATACCTGTACTTTTTCCAACCTCAAAGTCTATTTTTAAATTTGTACTCTAATAGTGTATGTGATACTTTTACTTAAAGTAGAACTAAGTAACATTTGTACCTCATTAAACGTCTTGTGTTGGTAGTAAATACATTTCCGGGGTGTTTGAAGCCCCCATTGTCGCCCCCTGCTGTCTCTGAGTGGAAACAAACCTGAAAACAACTCTCCTGAATAACCTTGGCTCTCTTTTTTTTATATTTGGCGACATTAAATGTTTGTGTATGTGATTAAACGTCCTTATTTTTGTACTTTTTTTTTACATTTTACTCGGCGTGTACGTTCACAAGAGACCTGCAGGGGGAGCTCTGTTGCTGAAGTTACTGAGTTCTACTTTAAATATCTGTACTTTTTCTTAAGTAACAAACTTGAATACTTCTTCCCCCACTGACTTACAGCACAGCTAACTCCACACATCATCTTGAGCAAATGACACGAGTGAATTTTGTTGTTTTCATTGTTTAAAGTTGACGGTTAGATGAAAGTTGCTCATTGACCGAATCAATACAGTTAATTTCTATAGTCATGTTTGTTCCTGGGGAGCCACATTTTCTGAGTTCACTCTGGAAAAGCCTTCACTTTTGAAATTCTTACTAAAAAACTCAGGAGACATTTCAGGGCTAAGAGTTCACTCGAGTTAGAAAATCCCTGCATCTTGTGTTTGGATGAAGTTTAAATATTGGTCGTCCTTTGCTCTCCACTGTCTGTGAACCTGAAATTCACTCTCAAAAGTTGATTTAGAACTTACATTTTGAGCAATTTGAAAACTTTCCTAGTTTTTTATTGCTTGTTTGAGTCGTTGCTGCTCATTGCTCTTCCGACTTTACATCTGGAACACAGAAACTCTGAAAAAACGTCACTCCGAGGTCCGAGGAAAACTGGGACGCAGCATGAACATACTTATTTATCTTCAGTAAGGTAATGTAAGGTAAACTTGAGCCGCAGTGACACTTTAGCTACACAGAATTCCACACACAATCACTCTGAACATTACAAAGAGGTATAATTTCAACACTGTGTATTCACCTTATTCCTGAAGTTGCCGTACGCGCCGCCGTCTTGTTTCCGTTGCAGTTTACATGGAGCAGACGAGCTCGACAGAAAATAAGTTCTACATGGACTAAAAAGCCGTTTTCAGGAAATCGTTGCGTTGTGACTTGTTGTTGCTCGTGTTCATTAAACATTTTACACAAATCAATCTACTTTATGTAACATTTTAGCGGTGAGACTTTTCCCTCGTTCGTCATTAGCTTTAACGGAGTTCTCGTCAAACGGAAGTGCGTTTACAACAAAAGTGCAAAAAACGGCAAAAGTGGGCGGGGCAGAATAAGGTTAAAACATTATCTGCTGCCTGATTAAACGACTGCTCAGTTAAACAGTTCAAAAGCCGTGTCACAATCTGTAGAAAAGGTTTCAAAATTATTCATCTGGACACTGTTTTGGAAATCAAGACTTTCCGAATCCAATCCAGAAGTCATTTTTAATCTGATTGCATTGAACTGGGAAACTATTGTGTAAGATTGTGACAAAGATATGTATAATTTAGCTAAAATTCTTTACAAATTTGCTAAAATTCTTCATAAATTTGACCCGTTTTTTTTTTTTATTGTTGAGGGTTTTAATTTTACTTCCTAGTTATAAATGGTGACATCACGGTAGGAAATTACCATAACAACCATCCAAAACCAAATCCAAAACGAAAACTCACAATTTTTTTCATTTGACGAATAAAAATATACGTGAACACCTTTATTTTGTTGAATTAATGTTTAATGGACCAAAAAAAAGTCGTTTATTTGAGTAAATTATGCATAATCTTTGCTTGGAATGAGTCTCTCTAGAGTGATGTCATCAATTTGTTTTTCTTCCTGTAATTTCCAATATTTTTTTCTCCACAAATTGCTACTTGATTGGTGTAAAACTATAACTTATGCACATTTACAGCAGATATTAATCCACCAAATAAAGTCAAAATTTGAAAAACATAAAAATCTGTCATTTGCACTTGGGGTTTGGGGAGAGCGTTGTAAACAGGAGGCAGATTGTGCCTTATTCTGTTCAAAGAAGGAGTTTGTTTCTCTCCACTCCTCGTCAAACCATCTCTTCTTGCCGTTTGTGTCTATACGATGAAGCACAGCCCATTGCAAACCAGGACTCGAGTGCCGTCTGCGCTGATACAGTCTTTTGTGCAGCGCTTGTAGACCCTTCACTAAATGGATTGATTACACGACGCTGCTCTGTTTTTTCGCGGGCGTCTTGTTCTTGGGATGAACCCGTTTCGGTCTCGGTGTGTTGACTGCATCTCTGAAACCTCTCGGACCACTTCTGGACAAACGAGGGATTACACCGACTCGAAACTGTACAATACAACACTCTTGGAGAAAGTTAAATGAGAAACGACCATCGAAACTGAGTTAAGACCTGGGTCGATGAACAAAGACACCAAAGAAAGCTGATTCATTGTGCGATAGCCGTGAAAAAACAAAGCATTCAAGCTGTAAAGGAGACTTATGTGCAATCTATGACCTATTTTGAAGTTCTATCTAATTTATTTTCATTAGAAACAATTAATTACACCTTTGTTATGGTTGAAAATTGCGATTTGTCCAACCCACAACCTCCTTATTGAGAGGACGAGACAGGATAACCGCTCTGCCACAGTAACACAGGGAGAACATGCATGCTAACACTTTATAATGCTATTTTTGGCCTTTTACGCTTTTTTTTGTTGCTTTTCTTCAAATTTTGCAAAAGTACTTCACAAATTTTATCCCGGTTTAACAATGTTTTTGTTAAGTTTTACTTCCTGGTTGTAAATGATGACATCACAGTAGGAAATGACCATAGCAACCACACTGTGCACTGTGCAAAAACTCATCTAATGTCGTAGATTTTTTAAAAATTGACAAGTAAAAGTTATCTGAACACCTTTTTTGTTGGATTAATGTATAAAGGGTCAAAAAAGTAGTCTCTTTTGTGCAAATGATGTATGTTGTGAGACCTGTATTTCACTGGTTTCAGATATTTCAGTTTATAATAATTTAAAGTGCCAATTGTACAATGTCCTTACACTTTTGGCAAATAATGTGACTTGGAGTTAACAAAACATCATGGATGCTACTTTATTATAACAGCAGCTCAAACAGTCAATAAATAAAGACTTAATTCACAACAAACAGTTTATTAAGAATGATTGAGGTTTAGCATCTACTTAATTCAAGGGTTATCAAGGGTTAGTCATCACGATATGAATTAAGTAGGATACCACTTTATAATAACTACACCTTAATTAGCATCAACAAAGCATGAACAAAGACTTAATGAAAAGGTTAGCATGATTCAGGCTTATTAACTACTTAGAGCATTAGTTTAGTTTAGTAGTTTAGTAGTTGGTAAGCCTGAATCATTCTTAATAAACTATTTGTTCACTATGAATTAAGTTTTTGTTCATGTTTTATTGAGGTTATGTAAAAAAAACTAGTGAGAAGGAAACAAACAAGATAAAAATTCCATATAAATCGATCTTAATCACTTAAAACGTTGGAAATAAAGATTAACGCCATGAATTCAAATCATTCTAACACTCCTAGATATATGTTTTGCAATATATTTCCCTCTGATCTTGAACGCTAAGCCTATTTCCATGTTCTCTTTAGTGCAAACTCCTGACAAACCCCCCGATCGTGCACTAAACACAGACGAACGCTCCCCGAGTCAAAGCTCCATGTTGCGGTGCAAACGACCCCGGCCCACAGCCCCAAACCCGCGCCTCCACTCTCCGCCGAAAGAACGACAAAGCCAACCTGCAAACCTGCTCTTCCCCTCGCCGCGCACACAAAAGTCCACACCTGCTGCCTCCCCACGGCAACCAATAAAAGATACATGCGGAAAGGACACGGAGGGCACTCGCTTGCAGTCGGCGGCGGCGGCGGAGGAGGAAAAACCAAAGAACATAATCTATTTGTCCTCGCGGCCGATCCATTCTGTCCCGCTGTCCCCCCGGCTGCCACGCGCTCAAAGTAATTATACATGTTTAATAACTTCAAGGACTATAAAAACCACTGTCGGGGGCCAAGGAGGTCCGCTTTAACGACGCGATAAAAAGCCAGAGGAAGGGGCCGGGAAAGAGAAAGGAAGCGAGAGAGAACGGGATGAGGAAAAGACGGGAGAGCGAGGAGGAGGAGGAAGGGTCCAGGAGTGGAGTAGAGATTGGAATATCAAGGTTTTGGACGTTGGGGAACTTTATTGGAGGTCAAATTCCGACTGCGGCCCGAGTCGTAAAGGGGGGTTATAATGGGAACGTGTTTGACCCGGACTGGTCTGGTTTATACAGACAGGCCATAAATGTGGCCGGTTAATGTGAGCGCGGCGGAACAAGGTCGTAAAGAGTTTTAATCTGTCGAGTGAACACTGGGAGAATGTCGTTGTCTGTTTTCTTAGCAATAAATAGAAGTGCGTTTGACGATGTTTACTCAAAGCGGTTTTATTCCCTTTAACTTCCTGCTCAAAGTATTTACTGTCAATGAGCTATTTTGTGTGTGCTCAGTGTAAAGCTGTCGTAAAGTGTCGTCAGCGATTATTATGATCTTATTATTGCTAAAAAATATGGGCTGTTGAGACACATAATAAAGAATGATTGTTTGACCAAAAATGAGCTGTGATTGATGTCAAAGAGTCTAACGCTTTGGAAATGTTTCCCCTCCTCTCGATGTGTCTAAGATCAATCTCTGTCAAACACGAGACCAACAGTAACTGCAAACATGTGACCAAAGTAAATAAAAACATGACACTGACAGTAAATAAACACATGAGATTAGTAGAAAATAAAATCACATGATCAACAGTAACTGAAAGCATGTGAGTAACAGTAAACACAAACATATGACCAGCAGTAAACACAAACAACTCTAAACACAAACATATGACCAGCAGTAAACACAAACAACTCTAAACACAAACATATGACCAGCAGTAAACACAAACAACTCTAAACACAAACATATGACCAGCAGTAAACACAAACAACTCTAAATAGCAAACACGAACATATGACCAGTAAACACGAACAGTAAACACAAACATGTGACCAACACTAAATGGAAGAGTTCCTCAAAGTAACAGCAGAAGAGCTCACTAGCCCCTCATTTCTGTATCATCGGCTACTTTTCCCAGCACAACACTACTGCTAGCATGTAGCATTAGCCTCCGTTATTATTAACTTTTGTGACTTCACCACACATTACACAGGACCTGATGTATTCGCTCAGACACTTAGTCCTCAATTCAGTGTGACATCCACAAATATTTTAAGACAAAAACAGATCATGTAATACCGTGGTACGTGGACACCTCTTCAATTGTAATGTTTACTTCATTTAGAGTACATTTTACTCACATTTTTCGCTCTTTCTTTTGTACATTTCTAGTTAAAACTACTGTGGTGATGGTGTATTCTACTTAAGACCTGGTTTATCCCTAATTTAGACCTCAAATAGTCCTGTTATAGACCCAATATAGATTCTGTGGTACTCAGAAAGACAGATTTTTATTTGGTGGTACTTGGGATAAAAAGTTTGAGAACCACTGATGTAGTATATACCAGGCAGGTTTTAATATATCTATTTTATGTGTGTTCACAATTTTACTTCTATTTGTGATTATTATTTCTGGGCCTACAAAGCACTCTGTTAAAAGGCTTACATTCCAGGCCAAAATAGCAATAACAATGACAAAGAGTTAGACGTCAGAGTTAGCTTGTTGGTTAGCGCTGAGGTCAATAACTCAATATAAATCCAATTCAGATTCAGTTTATTTGCCATTTGTAGTTTAAAACCACATTTATAACCTGTTCATAACGTGAACATTGGACAAACGTAACTGAAGATACCACGAAACATTATGACACTGAAGTAAACAAGCAACAAAACAAACAACAATAAACAACAATAGTATTACTAGATAAAAAAAAGAAATAGCAGTAATAGCAGAACGAGCTGTTTTTCTCTGAATCAAAATACGACTATACATTTCCCAAGCCCTACAATTCAGCTAAATCTTTTCTTTAAAAATACAAACCGCCGGGAGTGAACTACCCAATAAAAGCCGCAAAGCAGTTGACAAACAGAGCAGCGCCGAACCATTTCTGGATTTACATGGTCAGTGGAGTTATAAAAAATATATCATAGTCCATTCTCTGTGGGGAAAGTAACCCTGCATTGACCGAACACGGATCAGACTTGTATAGACTTCACTCTCCATCGTCTGCCCTTGAAGTTTCTTTGCTATTCAGACCGAGAGAGACAGAAACAGAGTCGGCGAAGAGAGAAACGGGGAAGGAGAAAGGGAGTTATCGTGGTGTTAATGAAAAGTTATAACAAGATCAACAAAAGAGACTGAGCCGACTGCTAAACACATCGCGGTCAATGCGCGTCGGCTCGGAAAGACAACGGAGACAGTTCCACCGCTCGGAGCAGAGGTATTTTCAGCTCAAGTCCGGCGCAGGAAACGAGAATTCAAGCAGAAAGTTTCCCGTTTTGTCATCGACTTTCTGTCACCTGTGTTACGGGCTGCAATTACACCAAAACTCTGAGCGTTATCTGATTTCAGGAGTTGTCGGATTGTTCGAAATTGATGTAAAAAGCAAAATCCGAAACGTTTGTTGCTGAGGAAAATGCCGTAAAAGGGTAAACTAATTTAGCAAGGACAATCATTAAGCGTAATGTAGTTTAAAAATGACACTGTAAGTCGATTAAAAACACATGAATTGACATTGATTTTCAGTTTCTGATGTAAACACGTGCAATTAATTAGATTTAACTGGGTTCCTAATTGCATTCAACAAGTTATCAGATGTTTTGCTGTTGTTTTCAAGGTATTTTTGAGAAATAGAAACACCTGGAATGAAATAAATGCAATACTGAAGTTTAATGCGATGTTTTAGAACAAGCAAAACGTTAAAAAAAAGACACCCAACACCAGAGAAGTTGCACAGGCCACTTTTAAAGGAAACATATAGCGCAAAATGTACTTTTTTTGAGTTTTCAACCATGTTATAACATTGTTTCTTCATGAAAAAACATTGTTGGAGTTGTATTTAGTTCACTTAATTTGCTTTTCTCATTAATCCTGTTTACAAGGTCCTCTTTCTTCATTTAAAATTTCCCAGGTTTGTGACGAAAACAGTAGAGATCCAGAGGTACCAATGCACCAATAAGTAAGTAAGTAAGTAAGTAAGTAAGTAAATTTTATTTGTATAGCGCTTTTCACAGATAAAAATCACAAAGTGCGTCACATAAAAATAGGATAAAATACAGAGAAATAACAACCCAGTCAACTAAAAGCTTTTTTGAATAAGAGTGTCTTTAGCTGCTTCTTAAAAGTGTCCACTGAATCGGCCTGGCGAAGAGCCAGGGGCAGGGCGTTCCAGAGTCTGGGGGCCACAGTCTGAAAGGACAGGTCCCCCCGAGTTTTGAAGCGTGTCTTTGGGACCATGAGAAGGCTCTGGTCTGAAGACCGAAGAGTGCGGCTGGAGGTGTAAGGGCACAGCAAATCAGCAATATACTGAGGGGCCTGACCATGCAGCGCTCGGAAAGTAAGAACACAGAGTTTAAAATCAATCCTATATTTTACTGGTAACCAGTGAAGGGACGATAAAACCGGGGTTATATGGGCTGTTCTGGGAATACCTGTTAAAATCCTTGCAGCAGAGTTTTGCACAAGTTGAAGTCTTTTAAGAGCAGACTTATTAAAGCAAGTAAAAACAGAGTTGCAATAGTCAAGACGAGACGAGATAAAAGCATGGATGATCATCTCCAGATCAGTCTTTGATAGCAATTTCCTCACTTTTGAGATGTTTCTCAGATGATAAAAACAGTTTTTTGTCAACTGTTTTGAGTGGCCCTCCAGAGACATAACAACACCTGCACCATCAATATTGGTGCAGATACTGGGAAGTTATTGGATCAGGTATCAATTCCCCATCTTCCACTTTAACTTTTAACATTTTAGCTCATTTTAAGTGACTTGAAAATATGTCCAGTTTGAGTTAAATTCACAAATGGGTTGAATATTTACCATTTTGGAGAGTTCTGAGCCGACGTCTAATCCAAAAACATAGCAAAACAGTCAGCATTGCCAAATTTAGCGTCATGAACTACATTAGCTTCATTATATTTGAAATGTTTTTGCTCTAAAAGGTGCAATTTGTTATTATTTTCAGTAGACAGCATGCCACAGAATCATTTCAACTAAAAAAGTGTGCCATGAGTCAAAAAAGGTTGAAAAACGCTGGTCTACAGAATATAGTCAGCGAGGTTATTTTATAATGTTTTGCTGTTGTAAAGTTACTGTAATGGGTGATTATTATTAATTATATTAGCGTATTATTATGGTATTATAATCTGGTTGTGATACTGAAGGCCATGTGAACTCAGTTTGCAGCAGGGCACAACAAAGAAGGAGAATAATGATTATTTATATTATCATAGGGGTGCACAGTGGCAGAGCGGCTAGAGCTTCTGCCTCTCAATAAGGAGATCGTGGTTTCGAATCCCGGACCACCCTAACATCACACGATCTCTCTGGGTGGAGTCTGCATGTCCTCCCCGTGTTACCGTGGGTTCTCTCCAGGTTCTCCGGCTCCTCCCACCGTCCAAAGACATGACTGTGTAGGTTAATTGACAACTCTAAATTGTCCCTAGTGAATGAATGTGAGAGTGAATGGTTGTCTGTCCTTGTCTGTCTCTGTGTTTGCTGTGACAAGTTGGCCACTGTCCAGGGTGTACCCCGCCTAAGGCCCAAAGTCACTGAGATAGGCTCCAGTCACCCGCGACCCGGGAATAAGCGGTAGAAAATGAATGAATGAATGAATATATTATCATATTAATGATTATGAGGGGCCTCTTATAGTTTAGTTTAGTCTTTATTTGAAGGGACAATGTACAGAGACATTAAGCTCATAAAAAAGATGTTCCGCACCAGATTATAGCTAAATAGCAAGTTTCCATCTGCAGTCCCTGATTTACAAGAATAAATAGTACAATGCAAACAACAAAAGATTAGTAAGATCAATTCACAAATTCCACTCTGACTCAAGCGCTCTCACAGCATCACACATGAACAGAAAAAAGTATTTACAACATTTGTGTTATAAAAAATATACATGACCTACCTAATTATTAACATTGCTTTTTATGTTTTTTTTATATTGCTTGTCTGTTTGTTTGTCTTTTAACTATGGACCACGAGTCCGCAATAAAGATCTATCTATTATATTTTCTCATGCTGTGGTCAAAAACATTATAAGATATGGAACGTGTGGGTGGTTTGGTAATGTGTCCGTCAAAACAAAATCAGGAGTGAACAGACCACTGTGTTAAGCAAGTTATGGGAGTCAAAGAACATCCATCATTGCAGCTGATATTTGAGGAGAGTTATCAAATCAGACAAAATTATCCCCGACCCGTCTGATGTCTCACACTCCCAAAACGAGCTGCTCCCACCCGGACGTCACTACAGGCTTCCAAAAAACAAAGAAAAGACACTCCACAAAACCTCCAGTGTCTTAGTCATGTTCTATATCTGGCTTATAAAACAAAAACAAAAAAAATCTATGTCACCTGTGCCTGTGTGGCCAAGACAACTTTCCTCCAGGACAAATAAAGTAAATCTTGAAAGCCCGTTTTGATATCGGTTTTGCAAATGAAAAAGCAGCTCGGTCCAGTCTCCTGTGCTGTTTTTAAGTCCATACATCATCATTAGACTTGCTTTGAGCATTTCTGACTCAAATCACGATCTTTACAACTGTGTGGTTACATTAGCACGTCGGGCCAGCTTTATTTTGATTATTTCCCCATAAAAATGCCGGTAACACTTTATAACAACTACACTTATTCCTGCCTTAATAAAGCAAGAACAAAGACTTAATTTGTAATGAACAGATGGTTTATTAAGAATGATTTAAGTTTCATAACTACGTAACTAATAATCTAACCTTAATTTCTAACCTTAAAGTGCGTATGACAGGTTTAGATCATTTTCTAATTTTGAGTTTATTTGGTGTATTAATACCTGTTGTAAATATAAATTATAATTTTACACAAATTGAGTAGCTGTTTGTGGAGAAAAATTGGAAAATCTGTTGAAAGTTACAGGAAGTAAACATATTGATGACATCACACTAGGGAGACAAAGGTTATGCATAATTTACACAAAAGAAACTACTTTTTGATTATTTAAACATCATTTCCTCAAAATAAAGGTGTTCACATGTATTTTTATCTGTGAAATAAAAAAAAAAAAATCTGACATTAGATGAGTTTTTTGCCCAATGTACAGGATGGTCGCTTGGTAATTTCCTAGTGTGATGTCATCATTTACAACCAAGAAGTGAAATTAAAAACCAAAAAAATAGCTAAACTGGGATAAAGTATTTTAACATACTTTAAATATATTTATCTTAACTGCATTTTTAGCCACATGAGTAGTCCAACCTGTCATGGGTCCTTTAAGTGAGTAGTAACTAAGCCTGAATCATTAATAAACAATATGTTCATTATTAATTAAGCCTTCGTTCATGCTTTGTTAAGGCAAAATAAGGTGTAGTTATTATAAAGTGCCCTCTTCTGCCAGTAGGTGGAGTACCAAATCCTGATGAAGGAACCCCTGAACGATAGAAACTCATGTGTTTTTCAAAATAAACATTATTTTAAGTCAGGGGTGTCCAAACTTTTTTCCATCGAGGGCCACATATTGAAATATAGACCAAGCGGAGGGCCACAAATCAATCGCGAAACATTAAAAAAAGCTGCATTTATCTGATGTTTTAAGCACCACCACATCTACGTTCAGTCTCAGTGTCTTAATATCAGGTCTCTACTGCACCAAAATGTTAGTTATTTAGGTTGGAATTGTAGAAAATCTGAAATGTGCTGTAAATAGTACTTATCAGGACAGAGTGGGCCAGTTCACCAGGAAGTCTAAGGGCCAAGAAAAATTGGTCTGAGGGCCACATTTGGCCCCCGGGCCTGAGTTTGGACATGCCTGTTTTAAGTTCTAAAACATGAGATGCCAAAGCTAAGTTACTGAAGAGCAGGTTTAAAGGTCAATAACAGTAAAAATGAGCCATAACATGAGTTCTTTGAGGCAGCACAGCCCTTGCACAAACACTTATAACACGGAGTTATGTCATATTTAGTAACTCCTGCTGTTAGTCAGACTTTCTCCTGTTGCATCCCCCTCTTTCTCTCTCTCTCCGTATCTGCCTGAAAACTCCCTGATCACTCCGATATGCCAGATTCCCCGGAGCTTGTGTCTGTAAGAGTCGCGGAGACACGAGCGACGGGGGAAAACCAGTTTGAAAGTCGCTGGAGTGGAGCGGATCTCCTGTAGCCCTCGTCCTTGTCGCTGTTGCTTCGAAATTCCGCCAGCGTGCGACCGACGAGACGGAGAGAAAGCGCCGCAGATGCTTTTTCTCCCCCCCCCTCTCTCGCTCGCTCTCGTGTGATCCCGGGGTTAGCTGTGAGTTTCGCCGCCCGCTCTGGATGACTGAAGTTCTGCCTATTTGGTGGGCAGCGCAGCATGAAAATCCCCCCCAATAACCCGGCGTTCACACGTTTCCCAGAGCGGCGGGAGCAGCAGCAGACGCAGGAGGGACGGAGGAGGCAGCGGAGAGGAACACAGCGAAGGCCAGAGGAAAGACATGATCCAAATGTAGACTGTCAGATAGTTTTGGCGTGTACTGCTGCGGTGTAATGTCGGCATAACCTCCCGATCACTAGAGACCGGATGAATTGTACTTGTTTACGTAATATTGCAAGATACTGTAGCTCTGATGTATATTGCGCTTGACACGTTTCTCAAAGCACTTTATGGAAAGCTTTAATTCAGCCCGTCGAGTCATTAGAGAGTCCAGCGAGTAAACAAGGCCAGGGCGAGTTTAAGGGTAAAACTCCGCCCCCACGACAGGTTTAATTAGTCCGGTTATGACTCGCTCCGGGCTCGACGAGATCGTTCGGACGAAGTTTAAGTCTAAGTGACAGGATCTAATTATGACTCGGTTTGATGGGACAGCACCTGCAGAAATCATTTATCGCAGTTTGACGTCGGCGAAGTTGCAGCTTGTGAGGAAGTTTGGGAAAAGAAAAGTGCAAAATGACAGGAAGTAGTGCCAAGGAGTCCCTCTGTGATGTCATCAAAAAGCGACATGCCGTTGTACACACAGAGGCACTTTTCACACAATGTTTTGACAGAGTTGTTGTCAGGTATTATTATTGTTATTAGTCAAATCATAACTTCATAATTCATCATAATTTATATAGATTTTGGCTCTTGTTGACAAAATGGTTGCTAGGTAACTGCTGTTGAATTACCTCTAACTATGTCATATCTGCGACCCATGTCCAACCAGGAAGTGACATTATAAACTTTACAAAAACTGTCAAATTGGAGATAAATAGACAAAATGTTTAAAACAGTCTTAAGTCATGTTCACTGTCATGTACAGTCTACTCTGTGCCACTTTTGAACTTCTCTTCATGTAATGCTTTGTGTTTAGATAATGTTAGATGCATTCACAGTGCATAAATCATGGATGTATTAATTGAACTAGATAAGACACGCCCCCTCTGTCCGTGCGAGGTACTGCAGCCTCTTGGGTCCAGCCTTTTACATAATTGCACATTATAATTGCAGACAGTACTTAATTATTATCAGTATTTAAATAAAATAGAAGGAAATGTTCTTTTTTACCATCAGTGGAAATACAGCAGTTCATCTCAAGATCGTGTTAGTTAAAACCCGATTTGTTTTCACCTGAGACCAGTAGCTTCAGATTGACAATGACTTCCAAAAGGGAGCCAAAACGTCTTGAATTAAAGGTGACATGAACTCTTTTCTAGCTTTCTAATCGTACAAAGATGTGCTAACGATTTTGACCACCACCAACACAACGAGACACATTCTACACTTTCCGCTGCTGTTTTTTCTCTGCGCTCACGTTTCTTTCTCAAATATATCTCGCCTCTGAATTATTACCGCGGTTCCTGCGCTCATCTGTTTATTTTCGTCTCCCACTGTAAAGCACATTTGTGTTTCTGTTTTGCATGAAATGTGCTCTATAAATAAAGACGTGTTGCCCTCAATAGCAGTCTCTCCGGAGCCAAAGTGTAAAGTGTGTTGCCCGAGAAAACAACAGCAACATGTGATCGAACCGACAACCGACAGCAGTGCCTCCCGACCTTTTTTGTCGTGAGTAAGCTCTGTCTCACACACAGAGTACCTCTTAACGTGAGTTTTAGGCAAATAAATCGGTTTACTAGTCGCATATTGTCAATTATTACAATTATATTTTTGGTTTGAATTATATTTATGATCCAAAATACTTCAAAAAGATGGAAAATATCTAACTAATGACACTTTTTATTCAGATAAAAGTATTGTTGGAGCTATTTGTCCATGACAGGTTGAGCTACGCATTTCACTAAAATGTAGTTTAGATAAATATATTTCACATTTTGCCAAGATACATTACAAATTTTATCACGGTTTAGCAATTTTTTAGGCTTTTAACTTCACTTCCTGGTTGTAAATGATGACATCACACTAGGAAATTACCATAGCAACCACACTGTACACTGGGCCAAAACTCATCTAATGTCGCAGATTTTTTACATTTTTACACATAAAAATAGATGTTCCTCATCTCCTGCTGGAGGATCTCTCTACACTGGTGGACTGCTCCTCGTCCGCCTGGAGGAACTCTTTAAAGCCACCTCCCTCTTGAGTGGTTCTGGCTCCACAGTCCAAGTGGATGTCAGTCCTAGTTCATCTGCAGCCTGTCCGTCTGTGGGAGTAGGATCTCTCCTTCACTGTGGTTCTCCCCGAGGTTTCTACTTTTCCCCATGGGGTTTTTTGTAGTTTTTCCTCGCCGTGAAGGAGGGTCAAAGGACAGGGGCATTCTGGGACAGTTATCTGAACTGCTTTTACCTGTGGCCCATCGAGGCAACTGTTGTTGTGATTTTGGGCATTATAAAAATAAATTGAATTGAATTGAATTGAATAGATGTGAACACCTTTTTTGTTGAATTAATGTATAAAGGGTAAAAAAAAGTTGTTTATTTTGTGTACATTTTGCATAACCTTTGTCTCTGCTGTGATGTCATATATTTGTTTACTTCCTATAACTTTCAACAGATTTTTCAACTTTTCTCCACAAACGGCGACTTGATTGGTGTAAAACTATCATTTTCATTCATAACAAGTATTAATACACCAAACAAAGACAAAATTAGAAAATCATACGCACCTGTCATACGCACTTTAAGTTTATTATTTGTTTTTTTTTTGTTAATTATCTGTCTTTATTTTGCATATCGATCCTTCACCGTTTACATTATTTCTGCTAATGAAGTGAATCGTTTCTTTGGCGTTAGGAGGAATTACCTGTGCGTTTGCCATTATTAAGTGCAAATAAACCTTCTCCAAATGCCTCTTTTTTGTGTCGACATTGGTTTAATTGTCTGCGTAAAGCCCTGGACACTGCCTCGGTGGCCTTTCCATTGGATTTGTTTTGTTAAAGTTAGTTTAAGTTTGGTTTCTGGGCAAATGGCCACATTGAAAGTACATTTAGTTTTCTTTTACAACCTGAAACCATTCCAAGTTCCCCCTGGACGGGAAACACTGACCTACAGCACAGAATAGACCCTTTAAATGTGACGTCATCAAAATTACAGAACGAAAGGAGGCAAAATGAAGCTGACTGTACATTTTTCAATGATTCTCTCACATTAGATCTCAATTCTACTGTTTTTAAGTGTTTGAATTTCCAGGGTAGAAAGGTCAGTTAGTTTACTTTTCTATAACAAACGATGGACAAAATACAATTTTCTAGCCTTAAAATTGTATTTTAGCTTCAAAAGAATCTAATTTATGGAATAGTATCTAATATATCTGTAAATAAAACGAAAACTTATTGTGGGCTCAACATTTCTGTGAGTATTTCTCCAGTAAAACCCATAAATCTGGATTGTTCCTTCATCAAAAATGCAACGAGTTTATCATAATTTCCTAAAACATAAGTAAAATACAATAATAAATGTGTTTAAAGCAGCTCTGATGTCACTCACATGTGTCTGAGGCTTTACATTTTCCAAAATCATCTACATTTTTCATATTTTGTGATATTCTGAGGTTAATCCCAGTTTCTCCAGTGAAATCACATTATGTTACACTTCACTTTTGCCTCCGTTCTGAATTCAGAATGTTTTTGTTTCCAAACTTTTAAAGGGTCCATACGATTGCAAACATGTAAAAATAATAATTAAAAGAAATAAAAATAAAATTATACTGAAATAAAACAGCAAAACAGGACCTTCCAACTCCATTCATTTACTACAATCATTGACTTTGTTTGCCAAAAGTTAAACGGCTGAAAGAAGATATTTAAACTCTTGATGAGAGAGTAACTAATTGCAAACGTTATATAATTATTCAAGTTCAAAATGTATTCTAAAAAACAACAAACGAGGCAGCGAAATTTAAAGTTACAGTTAGGTTTTGGGAAAAAGTTGTTCCTGTTTTATCGATTCTTCTTGATTATTTATTCAGGAAAAAGCCGGAGAATGTTGTCCTGACCTTGGTTTGATTCTCTGGTTTGATTCTCTGGTTTTCCTTCGGTCGTAACCTCTTCACCGTCGACTCTTTGGATTCCACAAACGCGCCGGGCGGTCGAGGCGATCGGGAGAAAGGCAAAGGCACCTCGACTTCGCTGCGGGCCGGAACGTTCAGCATTCGACGTTCAGAGCCTCCCGGACTCTGTGTGAAAAGGGCCAAACCTGGGCTCCGTTTGGGTCGTGGGGGATTTGAACACGTCTCCAGTCGCCGTGAAGGTTCGGAAGACCGGGCCGGAGCTCAGTTTACTGTCGGTGGAGTGGAGTTTGCAGAGTCCAACCTGTAGCTGCGAGGTTTGGCTCAAAGAGAACGGAGGGAAAGGCAAAGGCATCACGCACTTCCACTCAATGGTTTGCACTTTTAATTTAGCCGTTGTTTGTGTAATAGTTTTAAGCCGAGACACTTCAGGTGAATAGGAAATAATCTTACAGTTAGATAGATCGTTTTTAAACTGCTTGTATAGTTCACTAACATAAATGTAAGAAAAAAAGTATTATAAGTTTGTCATTAAGGCGAGACATTACAGGCAAAACTTCTTTTTTTTCACAATTTTTTTGTTTTTTGGTCGGTTTGCTCTCTCAACATATCAGCTTTCAAGTGGAAACAACAAACTCTTCCAATCTGCTCTTAAAAAATGTTTTATTCTACTATTTAATCCACTTCATCCATTGATTTCTCTGGGACGTTGTAACTTCAAAGGCCGTTTTCTTAAAATGCATAAGGATCAGCAGTGAAAGTAGATCCCACACCAAACTGTACAATCTTGGACTCAACAAGATTTTGACGAAACGTACAGAAGGATTTGTTGATATCTGATTCTAAAACTGATTTATGGAAGTTTTAAGTAAAAAACAAAAAAACATGAGGCGCAAAATTTAAATTCTTAAGACAATTTTCAGTCCAGTCTAGTTTACTTAAAAACTAAATAAGAAATCCAAAATCCTCTCTGTACATTTTTTTTAATTAATATGTTACAAAATGAACCAAGAAATTTAAACCTGGTTCTGTCCATTTTTCAGATTTAAATGCCCCAAATATGTGTATTTTTGGTCGTTTTTACACATAAAATGTCTCATTTCTACATGAAAACATGACATGATGAAAAAAACTAAATTTTTGTCTTACATTTATGTGAGTAAACTACAGGAGAAGTTTCAAACGGATATCTTTAAATTTAAGATTTTTTCCTATTCACCTGCAGCGTCTCACTTTAACTCAGGGGTGTCCAAACTTTTTCCATCGAGGGCCACATATTGAAATTTAGACCAAGCGGAGGGCCACAAATCAATCGTGAAACGTTAAAAAAAGCTGCATTTATCTGATGTTTTAAGCTCCACCACATCTACATTCAGTCTCAGTGTCTTAATATCAGGTCTGTGCTGCACCAAAATGTTAGTTATTTAGGTTGGAATTGTAGAAAATCTGAAATGTGCTGTAAATAGTACTTATCAGGACAATGTGGGCCAGTTCACCAGGAAGACTAAGGGCCAAGAAAAATTGGTCTGAGGGCCGCATTTGGCCCCCGGGCCTGAGTTTGGACATGCCTGCTTTAACTAAACGAGGCTGTGACACTTTACACCGTGATATTTCATCATAATCGCTTTGGCATGTACTTTTTTTATTCTACACGTTGTACTCAAAAAGTTGAATTCTTGCAATTAAATCCACGTCTAGTGTTTGCAGAGCTCCGTGAGATGCTAGCGCTGCATATTTATTCTCTCCAACCAAACAATATTCGTCCAAATCTTCTGTCTGGAATGTTTGGGCGCGCGGTGCATCTCGCTCTGGGCCTCTCCGGCAGATTCTCGACACGACGCCTTGAACTGTGGAGTGGAACACAAGGTCTGTGGAGTTCATCTGCCTCCTCGCCCGCGGCCCGGCCTGCTCTCCGCCTGCTCTCCGCCTGCTCCTTCCTCTCCTAAACTTGCTGACCTTGTCCGGAGCTCGGTGCCACGGAGGCGGATGGAGCCGGCAGGTGCGCTTGGCCCGGGACGGTGCTGGGCTGCCCCTGTGTCCCGCTGCGGGCGTGGGAGAAGTGTGGGGGGGAGGGGGGAGGGGGGGAGGCGAGGACATTCCCGGGCACGAGGCCGCGCACTGTAAAAATAATCTGCTCAAGAGTGTGGTTTCTGTCGAGTTTGATATGATAGACTTTAAAGGTGAAGCAGGTGAGTGTAAGAAGTAAAATAAGTAAAAGTGTAAGAAAGAAAGAGACAAGGAAAGAGTGAAAAGGTGAAGGAAATAGTGAAAGAATGTAAGAACGGGTGAAAGAAAGTGAAAGAAAGCAGAAGAAAGAAATAAACAACGAACTAAAGAGTAAACGAATGAAAGAGAGAAAGAAAAAAATTAAGAAAGAACTAAAGAGTAAATGAATGAAAGAAAGAGTGAAAGAAAGTGAAAGATAGAGAGAAAGAAAGAAACAATGAACTAAAGAGTAAACAAATGAAAGAAAGAGTGAAAGAAATATTGAATGATAGAAAGAAAGAAAGAAAGAAAGAAAGAGAGAAAGAAAGAAAGAGAGAAAGAAAGAAAGAAAGAAAGAAAGAAAGAAAGAAAGAAAGAAAGAAAGAAAGAAAGAAAGAAAGAAAGAAAGAAAGAAAGAAAGAAAGAAAGAAAGAAAGAAAGAAAGAAAAGGTGAAATACTGAGTTAAAGATGAAAAAAGGACTAAATGAAAGGGAGAGAATGAAGCAAAACTTAGCAAAAAAAAACAAATAGTGAAGGAGTAAAATAATGAAAGAAAGGGGTAAAGGAAAGAGTGGAAAAAATAAGGAAACTGTGAACTAAAGAGTTAAAGAAATATTGGAAGAAAGATTGAAAGGATTAAATGAGTGCAAGAAATAGCAAAACATAGTGCAAGAGTAAAACAATGAAAGAAAGGGCAAAAGAAAGAGTGATATGTTTCATAAAAATGAAACAAAGCGTAAAAGAAACAGTGTAAAGAAGCGGCCGGAGTGACACTTTCACGTCTTGTTTTTTACAGTGTGGGGCGAGCGTCACGCAGGGAGGAGAGAGAGAGCGAGCTGCACCTTCTGCTGCAGCAGCAGACGATCCACGCCCGGCCACAACCACAATCATAACAGGCCACAATCATAACAGGCCACAACGTGAACAAACAGGCGGGAAAGAAACAGCCACGACACGAACGGAGCCGGAGCCATGAGTCAGCGCAACCGAAACAGAACGACGGGCAAACACGAGCGCCGCCAGGTTCAACCAGGAACGCACCGCGGCTCTGAGTGCAAATGCACCATCTTTGCCCAGAGAGGTACACGCTCCTGCAGAAAGAGTGCACTGGACCACACACAGGAGCAGAAATAAAGAGTGGAAAAGTGAAATATAGGGTAAATAAGAAGTGAAAGAATGAAAGTAAATATAGAAATATAGAAATATACAAAGAAAGAAAGAAAGAATAAGAGCTCAAGAAAGAGCAAAACACTGAAAGAAAAAAATAAGAAATAAAGAGAGTACAAGAAAGAGTATAAAACTGAAAGAAAGAGTAAAAGAAAGAGTGTATAAAAGAAGTGAAAGAATAAAATAATGAAAGAAACAATGGAAAAAAGAAAGAAAAAAGAGTGGAAGATGGAAAGAGTGAACTAAAGAGCAAAAGATTTAAATGAGGACTAAATGAAAGAGTGGAAGAAAGAGAAAACAGTGAAAGAGCAAGCAAATGAAATAAACAGTGATTTAAAAAAAGAAATAATGGGAGAGTGAAAGATAGAAAATTACATTGAAATAATCATTGTTGTATTAAATCAGGTACTGAGAAGTAAGTCTTTTCCACGACAGAAAATGGAGTTTGAAATGTTTGAACTGTTAAAACACAACAACACAAGGAAAGTCAACTGAACATGATCCTGATATTATATCACTTGCTATTGGTTTAGTCCTGGTTTAGTCCTGGTTTAGTCCTGGTTTAGTCCTGGTTTAGTCCTGGTTTAGTCCTGGTTTAGTTCTTGTTTAGCCCTGGTTTAGACCTGGATTAAACCTGGTTTAGACCTAGTTTAGTCCTGGTTCAGTCCTAGTTTAGTCCTAGTTTAGTCCTGGTTTAGTCCTAGTTTAGTCCTGGTTTAGTCCTAGTTTAGTCCTGGTATAGTCCTGGTTCACGCCTAGTTTAGTCCTGGTTTAGTCCTAGTTTAGTCCTAGTTTAGTCCTGGTTTAGTCCTAGTTTAGTCCTGGTTTAGTCCTAGTTTAGTCCTGGTTTAGTCCTGGTTTAGTCCTAGTTTAGTCCTAGATTAGTCCTAGTTTAGTCCTGGTTCAGTCCTAGTTTAGTCCTAGTTTAGTCCTGGTTTAGTCCTAGTTTAGTCCTGGTATAGTCCTGGTTCACGCCTAGTTTAGTCCTGGTTTAGTCCTAGTTTAGTCCTAGTTTAGTCCTGGTTTAGTCCTAGTTTAGTCCTAGTTTAGTCCTAGTTTAGTCCTAGTTTAGTCCTGGTATAGTCCTGGTTCACGCCTAGTTTAGTCCTGGTTTAGTCCTAATTTAGTCCTGGTTTAGTCCTGGTTTAGACCTGGATTAAACCAGGTTTAGACCTAGTTTAGTCCTGGTTCAGTCCTGGTTTAGACCTGGTTTAGTCTTGGGTTACTCCTGGTTTAGTCCTGGTTTAACCCTGGTCTTGTTTAGTCCTAGTTTAGTCCTAGTTTAGTCCTAGTTTAGTCCTAGTTTAGTCCTAGATTAGTCCTAGTTCAGTCCTGGTTCAGTCCTGGTTCAGTCCTGGTTTAGTCCTTGTTTAGTCCTGGTTTGGTCCTAGATTAGTCCTGGTTCAGTCCTGGTTCAGTCCTGGTTCACTGCAGTTAAAACCTTTCAAAACCATCCGAAAACCCTGGCCCTCGGTGAAATAAAGTCGACTATCACCGCGGTAACAAACCCTCCTGTAAAACAAAACAGGAGTCAGCCGACGTACAGGGAACAACCGGTCCTCGGCTCGTTACGGATTCACATTCTCGTCGTGTTGCGTAGAATATGTTTAATATTAACGGCGCGGCTCTTAATCGCCAAACATGGCCGTCCCTCCGAGGTATATTGTCTGTATTAATTTCATAAACAAACCCTGGCAGTGGACGAGGGCATTACAGCACAGCGCCTTCTGCTGCTTCCGGTGACTCTCGCCAGAGTCCCCCGCCACCGCGAAGAAATGTACAAGCCAGGACGCCGCTCTGCCAAGGCTCGGCTCCTCCCCCGTCCCTCTCTCCCTCCTCGTCTCTCTCTTCCTCCTCGTCCCTCCTTGTCCCTCTCTCCCTCCTCGTCTCTCTGTCCCTCCTCCGTCCCTCTCTCCCTCCTCGTCCCTCCTTGTCCTTCTCTCCCTCCTCGTCCCTCTCTCCCTCCTCGTCCCTCCTTGTCCTTCTCTCCCTCCTCGTCTCTCTGTCCCTCCTCCGTCCCTCTCTCCCTCCTTGTCCCTCTCTCCCTCCTCGTTCCTCTCTCCCTCCCCGTCCCTCTCTCTCTCCTCGTCCCTCCTTGTCCTTCTCTCCCTCCTTGTCCCTCTCTCCCTCCTCGTTCCTCTCTCCCTCCCCGTCCCTCTCTCTCTCCTCGTCCCTCCTTGTCCTTCTCTCCCTCCTCGTCCCTCTCTCCCTCCTCCGTCTCTCTCTCCCTCCTCGTCCCTCAGTGTCTCTCCGTCTCTCTCTTCTTCCTCATCCCTCTCTCCCTCCTCGTCCCTCGGTGTCTCTCCGTCCCTCTCTCCCTCCTCGTCCCTCTCTCCCTCCTCGTCCCTCTCTCCCTCCTCGTCCCTCTCTCCCTCTTCGTCCCTCTCTACCTCCTCGTCCCTCTCTCCCTCCTCATCCCGTCTCTCCCTCCTCGTCCGTCTCTCCCTCCTCGTCCGTCTCTCCCTCCTCATCCCTCTCTCCCTCCTCGTCCCTCTCTCCCTCCTCGTCCCTCTCTCCCTCCTCCATCTCTCTCTCCCTCCTCGTCCCTCTCTCCCTCCTCGTCCCTCTCTCCCTCCTCGTCCCTCTCTCCCTCCTCGTCCCTCTCTCCCTCCTTGTCTCTCTCTCCTTCCCCGTCCCTCTCTCCCTCCTCGTCCCTCTCTCCCTCTTCGTCCCTCTCTACCTCCTCGTCCCTCTCTCCCTCCTCATCCCGTCTCTCCCTCCTCGTCCCTCTCTCCCTCCTCATCCCGTCTCTCCCTCCTCGTCCGTCTCTCCCTCCTCGTCCCTCTCTCCCTCCTCGTCCCTCTCTCCCTCCTCGTCCCTCTCTCCCTCCTCCATCTCTCTCTCCCTCCTCGTCCCTCTCTCCCTCCTCGTCCCTCTCTCCCTCCTCGTCCCTCTCTCCCTCCTCGTCCCTCTCTCCCTCCTTGTCTCTCTCTCCTTCCCCGTCCCTCTCTCCCTCCTCGTCCCTCTCTCCCCCCTCGTCCTCCCTCGGTGTCCCTCAGTCTCTCCCTCGGTGTCCCTCTCTCCCTCCTCGTCCCTTGGTGTCTCTCCGTCTTTTTCTCCCTCCTCGTCCCTCTCTCCCTCCTCGTCCCTCTCTCCCCCTCGTCCTCCCTCGGTGTCCCTCCGTCTCTCTCTCGTCCGTCCCGCTCTCTGCGCTCGGACCGAAGCTGCGGCCCACTCAGCCCTCCTCGAAAACAACAGGCACGTGGGAAGAGCGTGGCAAGTGTCCCGAAACAAGCGCGTCCCGAAAACCAACGCGCCACGGCTACTGACGGGGGGAGGGAGGGGGGAGAGGAGGAGGAGGGAGAGGGAGGAGAGAGGGGGGAGAGGGGAGAGAACGAGGAGGAGAGAGAGAGAGGACGAGAAAAGAGGAAAGGGAGCGAGAGGAGAGGGGAGAGGAGGAGAGGGAGAGAGAGAGAAGGAGAGGGAGAGAGGAGGAAAGGGAGAGAGAGGTGAGAGAGAGGAGAGAGAGAAGGGGGAGAGGAGGAGAGGGAGAGAGGAGGAAAGGGAGAGAGAGGAGGGAGGAGAAGAGAGAGAAACGAGGGGAGAGAGGAGAGGGGAGAGAGAGAGGAGAGGGGAGAGAGAGAGGAGGAGAAATAGGAGGAGGAGAGAGGGAGGGGAGAGAGAGAGGACGAGAAAGAGGAGAGGGAGAGAGGATAGAGGGAGAGAGAGAGAGGAGGGAGAGAGAGAGGAGAAAGAGAGAGGAGGAGAGGGAGAGGGGGGAGAGGAGAGGGAGAAAGAGAAGGAGGAGAGAGAGAGGAGGAGGGAGAGAGAGAGGAGGAGAGGGAGAGGGGGGGAGGAGGAGGAGGAGAGGGAGAAAGAGAAGGAGGAGAGGGAGAGGAGGAGGGAGAGGGGAGAGAGAGAGGAGAGGGGAGAAAGAGAGGAGAGGGGAGAGAGAGAGGAGGAGAAAGGGGAGGGGGAGAAAGAGGGGAGAGAAAGGAGAGCGAGAAGGGGGAGAGGAGGAGAGGGAGAGAGAGCAGAGGGAGAGGAGGAGGAGAAAGAGAAGGGGGAGAGAGAGGAGAGGGAGGAGAGGAGGAGAAAGAGGAGGGGGGGAGGAGGAGGAGGAGAGAGAGGAGAGGGGAGGAGAGAGAGAGGAGGAGAAAGAGAAGGGGAAGAGAGAGGGGAAAGAAGGAGGAGAGAGAGGAGAGGGAGAGAAGGAGGAGAGAGATGAAAAGGTGAAAATTAAGAGGAGTGAGAGATGAAGAGACGAGGGAGAGAGATGGGATGGAGAAAAGAGAGAAGAAAAAACGATAAGGGAGAGGAGCGAGAAAGAAGAAATGAAAGGTGGAGAGACAAAACAGAAGCGACAGAGAGGGGTGAGAAACTGCCTCTATAAATACCAAGAGAAATTAAATAAGAGAGAAAGAAAGAAAGAGACAAAGAGAGAGAAGAAGGAGAGAAGACAGAGAGGAGGGGGGTGAGATGGAGTGGAGAGAGGGAAAGAGAGAAGCGAGTGAGAAATAAAGTGAGAGATGAAGACAGAGAAGAGAGGGAGGAGGAGGAGGAGAGAGAGTCGGAGGTGCAGTAGAAAATCCCTGTTACACAAAGCTCAGAGCTTCCTCCACGTTTTATTTTTGTGCCGAGGAGGAACACGAGGAACACCAAACAAACTCAAACACATGAAGTTTCAAAACAGATCAATGCTTTATGTAACTGATGAAACAAACCGCTACGAGTGGCAGAGAGTCTGACGGTTGCCCACTAACGGGAGGGTTTGCGGTTAAACATCACACTTGGAACAAAACGTGGACTAGACCAGGACAAGAACCGGAAAACAAGACTTAAAGGACACTACAGGGACTTTTTGGAGCTTTAAACCCTGTTCTAACAATGTTCCGTCATCAAAAACACACCTGGAGTCGCATTCAGTTGCATTCACGCTGTTTTGAGGAAGGTTTATTGAAAAAATCCTCTCCCTCCGAGCGTCATACACACTTCCTGCTGAATTCCCTCGACCCGGGACGTATTTTCAGATCATCTACGTCACTTATTTGAGAATATTCCAATGTTCTAAGTCCTTAAATCTTCGCTAAACTCGTTCTGAGCTTTTCTGCCTCTAAACACAATAACTGCTGTAGCAAATCCACACAATAACGTCTTTTCAAGTCAAGCCAAGTCAAATTTATTTATGAAGCACATTTAAAAATAACCACAATGGCCCAAAGTGCTGTACAGACGCAATATAAAATACAATAAGACAAAACAGAGCAAACAAGCTAAAATAAAAAAATGCAATACAAATGTTCTGCTCAACTTGTGTTAAAAGCCCGTGCAAACAAATCGTTTTTTAACAAAGTTTTCAGCGCTAACTTCACTAGATTGTACACTGATTGTATACATCTGCTGGCTGGATGCACAAAAAAGTAATTGGATGAATAAGAAACTTTTTTTTTTTTAACTTGGTAAATTTAAGGCACTCAAGAGCATGTTTGAAGGCTAATAACAAGAGGAAAAATGCAAAATATTTCCCTTTAATCAGGACTAAACGTGGCAGGAACAGAGTAAACCTGGCCATTCTAAGTAAGTTACACTCGATTCTCCCTCTCCGTACGAAAAGTTGTTTGCCGCTTTTGTCCAAAACTCAAACCAGAGCCACTCAAGCATCCAGGAATCTTCAGATCTTGAGCCAGAATGTATGTCAGCATTAACTAGCTGCAGGATTAGCTTTTTGAGCATATGTTTTGTCGGGAAGGGCACTGTTCACTCATCAAAAAACACCTCGTACTTGGCTTTATTCACGCTTTTTTCACTAATCCTGTTTACAATATCTGAGCCTCACAAAAACACCTGGTTTCAAGCGTCCTAGTTTTGTTCCGTCAAAGGTCTCCAAGATCTTCTGTTGTTTTTGATTTAATCATCTCTTGACTTGTTCTGAGCAAGTTTGTCGTGAAATACACAAATCATTTTAAGGTGAGACACTACAGGCAAAAACATTTTAATTTTGAAACATTTCTTTTGGTCAGTTTGCTCTCAACATTTGGGCTTTTCATGTGGAAACGACCAATTTGTCCAATCTGCTACTAAATATGTTTAATTACTTCATTTAATCCACTTCATCCATAGATTTCTCTGGGACAATGTAACTTCAAAGGCTGTTTTTTTTTTTTTTTTCTTGATTGAACGAACAGAGGGATTCGTTTATATCTAACTCTAAGCCTGCTTTATTAAAATTTTAAGCAAAAAAAGAAGAAAAAAAGCCAAATTTTAAATTCTTTGTCCAATTTTCAATAAGATCTAGTTTGATTAAAAACCAAATAAGAAACCCAAAATCCTCCCTTTACATTTTTTGCTACTAAAAATGTCCGAACTGTTCAAAATATGTGCAAATTTGTCTGTTTTTCACACATAAAATGCCTTGTTTCTATATGAAAACATTACACGATGAAAAATTCACCTGTAGCGTCTCAGCTTAAGTTCTATAACATGAGATGACAAAGCAAAAAAGCACAAAAAGGTCAATAAAAACAATGAATAATCTGTGTCCTTTAATATTCATTTTAGTTCTAGCCCTGTCTTTGTAGCTGTAGCATTCTAGCTCTTTATTTGACGATCTGAAGACACGGCTTATTCCTGGTTTAGAGCTCAATTTAGCTGCTCGGTAGAGAATACATTTCACTTTGCAAGTCCGCACTGCCTTCATGTTTCCATAACCCCGGTACTTCAACAACAAAAAAAGAAGAGAGCGGAGAGAACAGAGCGAGGAGGAGAGCGAAGAGGAGGAGAAAGCGAGCGAGAGAGAATGAGAGGAGGCGGAGGAGCGGCAGAAAATCCCTGGTACAGAGGCGGAGAGCTTCCTCCACGTTTTATTTTTGTGCCGAAGAGGAACACGAGGAACACCAAACAAACTCAACCTACATTAATATTTAACACACAGATCAATGCGCTTTATGTAACGGAGGAACGGACTGAAGGCCAGACATAACAATGAGGAGGCATTCTTTTGTACGGGATTGTTGCTGGTAATTACTAAATGCTTATCGTTATTATTATTACTGTTTTTACTATGTTACAGTAATTATCGCTATTGTTTTATAATTTTTACTATGTTTTATAGTAATTATCATTATGTTTTATCTTTTTGCTATGTTTTATAGTAATTATTGTTATTGTTTTTATTATGTTTTGAAGTAATTATCGCTATCGTTTTATCGTTTTTATTATGTTTTACAGTAATTATCATTTTATCGTTTTTACTATGTTTTGTAGTAATTATGGTTATCATTTTATCATTTTTACTGTTTTATAGTAATTATCGTTATGTTTTATTGTTTTTATTATGTTTTGTAGTAATTATCGTTATTGTTTTATCGTTTTTACTATGTTTTATAGTAATTATCGTTTTATCGTTTTTACTATGTTTTATAGTAATTATCGTTATTGTTTTTACTATGTTTTATAGTAATTATCGTTATCGTTTTATCGTTTTTACCATGTTTTGTCGTCTTTTTTAAGTCATTACATAGTTTGGCACGGTATGTTTAGTCATAACGGTTTAACACTTGTTTTTTTTCTTCTACATAGTTGCAATGCTAGATTTGACCGACAGAAAACTACCAAATCTCCAATCCAACGCTACATTACAAGGCATTAATGAGAGAAAAGTACGATTAGAAGAAGAAGAAGAGAGTGAACCTCAAACCCAAACCATAACTAAGGGCAGTCCAAACCTTTTTAATCAAGGGTCGCATAACGAATCGCAGGAAGGCCGATCATTGCTGGAGGTAGAAACGTTTCAAATAACAAAACTCAAGGCCAGAACCTTATGTGACACACTAAATGTTTGTATTGGGTTTATATGTTTAGAAGTTCATTTAATTTGCAGTAAACGGTGCTTCTTATGATATCTGGGTCAATTCAACATGGAAGCTTGAGGGGAGATAAAACTAGGTCTAAGTTGAGCTTTTTTCCTACAGATTTAACGGATCTTTCCATGGAACCAACGGTGATGTCTGAAGGTCTACACAGACATTGGGCCAAGGGCTGTGTTTGGTTTCCGGGTCACAGTTTGGACGTGCCAGCCTTAACTCTAACCGTCGTCGTCGTATCCTGAGCTCAAACCATTTCCAACAGATTGAAAATGACTTTTGGATGGAAGCTGAAACGCCTTAAAGGAACATAGTCTGCAACAGTGACTTTTTTGAGTTTTTCATCAAGTTCTAACAATGTTCCGTCATCAAAAACACACCTGGAGTTGCATTTAGCTTCATTCACGCTGTTTTGAGGAATGTAGGTTTCAAAATCTCTCCCCTCTGACGGTCAAAAACACCTCCTGCTGAACTCCCTCGATTGCTGACATTTTTCTTGATTTTATACGTCACTTGTCTGAGAATCTTCGCTGTTTTAAATCCGTAAATCATCGCCAGACTCGTTCTGACCTTTTCTTCTATCTAAACATAATCACTGCTACCGCTAGGCTAATCATAGCATGTCATGCAGTCTCTCAAAGTGATAACATAACTACAGTAGGTGCTGGTTTTGTTTCATGAGATGGCAAATTTAAGGTATTCATGAGCATGTTTAAAGGCTAATAACAATATGAAATGCTGAATATTTTTCCTTTAATTTGAAAACAGTGTCCAAATGTCTACACTTTTGAAACCTTTTCTATCAAAGACCATTCATGAACCATTGAGTGTTTTCTACAATACGAGCTAAAGTTTAAACTAAATGTATCTGGACATTCTGTGAGCCTGGGCCAATCAGAGCAGGCAATAGTGTTAGGTGTGTTTCCAGTTTAGAAAGAAGCAGTGAGACTATGGACTGGAATGATTGAATGAAGCACAATATGGCTAGAATTTTACTCAATTACAAGCACATGCCTAAAAAAGTACAAAAAATCTCCTAAACTACAGTAACTAAAATTCCTGTCGTCACTTCCCAGCCATGTTCTTTGCACCAGATGAAGTGGAGCAGCTCCGCTCTGAAGCCGATGCTGCCAAACAACTCCACACAGCGGCTGGAGACTCTTTTGGCTAAGAAGGTTAAATTAGCTTGTTTGCTAAAGCAGGCCCAGGTTAGCTGCCTAGTTGGAAGCAAGCGCCTTCCAAACATATGGATGTGGTTAAAAACACCAATAGTTCAACACTTCAGCAAAAATCTTCCACCAGTTAGCAGACCTTAATGTGACGTTTAGGGCCAAAGAAATAAAACACCACCAGTATTAAGTCTCAAAAAGAAAAACAACATTTTTTCATAACAAATAAGAGTTTTGATGCCAGTCTTAGCCCCGGGAAGTCACAAACAAATGCAAATCTGGGGCTAAAACATGTTTGGGATCATCATCCGAGGCAGATCAGAGCCCATTACGGAGGAGAGCTAGCGATCGTGCTAACAACCCGGGACGAGCGGGCGCAGTCTTAATGTCCTGTTCTGCATTAGCGAGTCCAGCGCCTGTAGAAAAACACTCTGCGCCGCGGCCGACGCACATTTGCATTTGCAGGTTAATTTATTCAGGCCGGTCGCACACATTAGCGACGCGGCTCAACTCGGGCGATGTGCAAAACACCACAGCAGCATCCAGGATTCATTTTAGCGAGCAAATGGAGAGGATATGAGAGCGGGAATAGCTTCTGTTGCCAGCGTGTTAGTGTGGCCTGAGCTACAGATGCAATCGTGAGTGGCACAGTGGTTAGCTCTAATGCTAAATAGTAAGAATGTTTGGGGTTAGACCAGGGGTGTCCAAACTTTTTCCATCGTGGGCCACATATTGAAATATAGACCAAGCGGAGGGCCACAAATCCATCGTGAAACGTTAAAAAAAGCTGCATTTATCTGATGTTTTAAGCACCACCACATCTACATTCAGTCTCAGTGCCTTAATATCAGGTCTGTGTGGCACCAAAATGTTAGTTATTTAGGTTGGAATTGTAGAAAATCTGAAATGTGCTGTAAATAGTACTTCTCAGGACAATGTGGGCCAGTTCACCAGGAAGCCTAAGGGCCAAGAAAAGTTGGTTTGAGGGCCGCATTTGGCCCCCGGGCCTGAGTTTGGACATGCGTGGGTTAGACTCTAGTGCCCGTTCGAGTTTCATCAATCGCTAAAGGATCGACTTTGGGACTAATACTCTTCTAAATCATCCTTGTTTCCGTAATAATTCTGACAATGCATATGCCTCACCGTTATCTGAGAAAAGTTTGACAAAATGGACTTTACTTGGAATGCTGTGACTTGAGACGACTTTCCGCTCCTCCTCAGAAAAATAAATGTGTTATTTTATGGAACTAACTGGAATATGTCCCTCCCCACTGTCTATTTTCCACCAGGACTTTAACAATCAGAATAAAAAAAAAAAAAAAAACTTGAAATGTGTGGGTCATGGGGACTTGGCTTGGACTTGAGGCCAAAGACTTGCTTAACAATGACCTGGTCCTACCTCCATGATGCCAAATAAAGCCTTTGAGCCGGAAAAAAATCTAAAAGAAAAAAAAAGAAAAGAATAAGAATAATAATAATTTTAAAAAAGAATAATAAAAACAGTCATCTCCCCAGCACACCACATCTAAAATTCTATTATGATGGTGTCACAAGCATTAACAATAATATTTAGTGACATTTTGTACAGTGTTGATTGCGGTGGTCAGCCATGAAAAAGATATTCTGAATCTCAATGACTCTTCCTGGGTAAGTAAACAAACATATACATCAAAATCATGATCACGATTACTTCTATTCATCCTAAAGGGGAAATTATTTTTGACAAAACTGACAAGCAAAATAAAATAGAGGTTAAAAATTAGACTAAACTTGTTTCACAATAAAACAAAAGAAGAAAATAGATCTGCTTTATCAGCTAAACCCATGCTATTAACAAATAATTTTACTTATAAAGTGTTATTTTAACTTATAAAGTGTTTTAGTCACTCAACTAAAACATTTAAAAAACTTAATTTAACTCCCTAAATGTATAGTACTTACAATTATTATCATTTTAAGATTTTCTGGACGCTTCTCTCTATCAATAACACATTTGTTGGTATAGTATAAGAGCAAATACGATGTTCTCTTTTCAGAAGCATCGTTGGAAAAAGAATTGAAGTAATATTTTTTAATTTTTGAAGGAAACGTCAGCTGTTTTAAGCCTGTAAACATCACACAACAGTCCAGCACACAAAGTCACAAAGGGCACTTCTAATCGACTCCGTGGAAGGCAAGAGACGCTCTGCTGTTGTGCCCAAACGACCCACGACGGCCACCTGCACCACATTACGTTAGCTCTGATGGATCGCTAACATAACGAGCTAATCGCCGTTCGTCGCCTGCACCGGAGGGCTTCGTACGCGCCGGATTAGCCCGATGCTAGTCCCGATACGTTAGCCACAGCGCGGTGACAGAATGACGGGGCTGCAGAGTAGACTTTGTGTTGGCGGCGGCGCAGGACACACACGAGCTGCCCGCCGATGGTTGGCGTCCGCCGGGGACATTTGGCACGCGCCGGGGCCCGTGTGCCGCCGGTTTGGCCCCAGAATGGACTGGATGGCGAAGCCCAAGGAGGCAGTACACAAGGAAATGTCAGGGCACATTATCAAAGCAACACATCCGCTGACACTAAACCATCACTGCAAAAAGAAAGGGAAGAATCATACTAAAAATACACACAACTGCAATTCCAAATGTATATATTAAAGCGCAGGAATTATGCATTATTTGTGTGATTGTTAGCCTTTTAAGTCTATGTATGGCAGGTTAGACCAATGGTTCCCAACCTTTTTTGTCTCGTGTACCCCCTAAGCTTTTCTTTACACTCTTTACACCCCTTAACTTGAATTTCAGGCAAAAAAATGGGTTTACTTGTCGAATATAGTAAATTATTACTATTTTATTTTTTATTTTAATTATATTTATGGTCCAAGATACTCCAAGAAGAAGCTAAATTTACAACTAATGACAATTAACTTGAGTTTTGGGCAAACAAATGGGTTTACTAGTCGAGTATAGTCAATTATTACTTTTGTTTTAATTATATTTATGGTCCAAGATACTCCAAAAAATGCTAATGATGCTATTTACAACTAATGACAGTAGTTTTTTTCAGATAAAAGTACATTTCATCTTTATTTAAAACCTGAAACCATTCCAAGTACCCCTGGTAATTCCTCACGTACCCCTTGAGGTCCCCGTACCCCTGGTTGGGAAACACTGGGTTAGACTTCACATTTAACTAAAATGTAGTGAACATGATTATATATAAATATTATTAAACATTTTGCCTTTTTGTCACCAGTTTGACAGTTTTTGTAAAGTTTATACTGGTACTTCCTGGTTGGTCAAGGGCAGCGAATCCACATAAATGACAGAATAGTTATGATTTGACAAATAATAAAACCCAATAACAACTTTATTTTGTTGAATGAATGAAATTGTGTCGTTTGTGCGTAAATTGTCTTGTAATTTTCTACGGCACGTCACTTTTTGATGACATCACAGAGAGATTAGCGCTACATCCTGTAATTTTAAACTTTTACTTTTATAAATTTCTTCCCAAACTGCTACTTCACAAACGTAAAACTATCACAGGTGCCCTCCCACCAAACTAAGTCATAATTAGAATGCCAGTATAGACTTTTAAACATGCTATTGAGTACTTTTACTCTGACATCTCATGTTTTAAAACCTAAAATTATTGACATTCATGTATTTATGCAGGCGTTCCCTCAGCAGGATTGGTGTTAGCGCTCCATCTACTGGCAGCAGAGGGAATTACAACAGGGAAATAAACAAAAGACGCTGAAATGCTAATATAAGCATGCAGTTGCAATAAACGGAGTGAGAAATGCTCAAAACGAGTCTGTTGATTATTTATGAACTTATACATCTGTGAAACTTGAAACTGAGTGTTTTCTGAGGCTCAAAGGAGAGAGGCCTTTCTGTCAAACAAGCCTGAGTGAAGTTAAATATCAGGTGTGTTTTCGATGAAGGAACGATGTTAAAGCTCAAAAAAGCACATTTTGCATTTAATACGTTCTTTTACAAATGTTTTCCTTGAATAAATTTGACTCGTTTTATTGAAGAAAAGTAAGTATTGAGTAAAGCCAACTTGTGACTCATTAATGGAATGATGTGCGCTGTCATAATCTTGTGTTCTCCCATTCTTTCATTACACCATTTGTACTTCCTCTTTTCATCTTCACCGCATTAAAACATTCACCTATAACTCTGCAAATGAGAGATTTGAAAACCTCCTACAATATTTTCTACATTTACTTTATTGTATAATGTATTTTTAACCTCATAATGGACTAAATTAGCTTTCAAGTCCCACTCAGTTCATCAAGTTGGTCTGATATTACAAAGAATATACATGTTATCTTTTTTATCAAATGTAATGTATATTCTACCTCTTTGTAGTTTTTGAGGCAGATAATGGGATAATTTTAAGTTAGATTAGTTTCTACTTTTTTTTCTTTCTTTTTTTTTACATTTCCTTTGGCTCTCTTTCCAGTTTTCTACATTTTGCAGTTGTAAGAATTCTGATCTTGTATTTGCAGTATGTTTTTGTACTTTTACCCATAAAGTTTAATTAGAGACATTAAGACATGGTTTGGCACGTTATAGACCCTTTAACACGTGATGTCGTCAAAATTCCGAAATGGAGGTGACTAGAGGCAAAATGTACACTTTTCAGTGATTATCTCACGTTAAATCTTAATTCTGCTGGTTTTAAGTGTTTGTGCTGGAAAAAAGCAACACATTTCAATTTCCAGCGTAGAAAGGTTAATTAGTTAATTTGCTTTTCTATAATAAACAATGGACAAAATACAATTTTCTAGCCTTAAAATTGTATTTTAGCTTCAAAAGAATCTAACTGATGGAATAGTATCTAATATATTTCTAGATAAAATGAAAAATTATTGTGGGCTCAACATTTCTGTGAGTATTTTTCCAGTAAAACCCATAAATCTGCAAAGAGTTTATCATAATTTCCTAAAACATGATGTAAAATACAATAATAAATGTGTTTAAAGCAGCTCTGATGTCACTCACATGTGTCTGAGGCTTTTACTGACACTAAATCATCTACATTTTTCATATTTTGTGATATTCTGAGGTTAATCCCAGTTTCTCCAGTGAAATCACATCACGTTCCACTTCACTTTTGCCTCCGTTCTGAATTTAAAATGTTTTTGTTTACAAACTTTTATAGGGTTCATACTTTTTACATTTTCCCAGGAACTTATGAAACTTGTTCGGACCATAACCCACCATTGTGTTATGGCTTTGCTGTTTCCGTTTCCATGGAGACAAGCAGGTGGTAGCACACGGTAAAGTTACAGGTCACATCTGTGTAGAGGCGAGCCCACACAGAAGGCATTCTGTTTTTCCAAGTCTGAGCAAGAAAACACCAGACTAAGTGCAAGATAGAAAAGTAAAACAAAACTATTTCCAAGCAAAAATCTCCAGAAAAGTTACATCCTGCACCTTTAAACTATTCTCCTCTTTATTTAAAGGACACATATTCTGCCACAGTGACTTTTTTGAGCTTTTAATCATGTTCTAACAATGTTCTGTCGTCAAAAACACACCTGGAGTTACATTTTGCTTCATTCATTGAGGAATGTTCATTAGAAAATCCATGTTTTAGGTGAGACACTACACAATAGGTGAATAGGAAAAAAATCTTACATTTTAAAGATATCATTGAGAAACTTCTCCTGTAGTTTACTCACATAAATGTAAGGGGAAATTTTTTTTATTTTTCATCATGTCATGTTTTCATGTAGAAATAAGACATTTATTTGGGGAAATTACAATTTGAACTTTTTTTTTTTTTCATTTAACCTTTATTCAACCAGGAAAGTCCCATTGAGATTAAAAACCTCTATTACAAGGGAGTCCTGGCCAAGAGGCAGCAAAAAGTTCCAGACATAGACAACAAATAAAATTACATACAATTATATAAAACAGTTACAATTAAACGAGTTGACCTCAAGTGCTCTCAGTCTGGCTTTAAAATCATTTAAAGGAATAAGTTCAGTTCAGAACCAGGTTTAAATTCCTTGGTTCATTTTGTACGGAGGGGATTTTAGATTTCTTATTTTGTTTTAAACTTCAATAAATCAGTTTAGATATTTTAAAAAACGCTTCTGAACGTTTCGACAAAATCTTGTTGAATCCAAGATTGTAAAGTCTGGAGTGTGTGGGATCTACTTTAAGGCTGATCTTTATGTCTCGAGGGAGAAAAATACATTTTAAGAAAACAGCCTTTGAAGTTACAACGTCCCAGAGAAATCTATGGATTAAATGGAAGAATAAAACATTTTTAAGAGCAGATTGGACAAGTTTGTTTCCACATGAAAGCCGATAAGTTGAGAGAGCAACCTGACCAAAAAACAAAAAATTGAAAAAAAAAAAAAAAGAGTTTTGCCTGTAATGTCTCGCCTTGAAGGTTAATTGACCTTATTCTGCCCCGCCCCCTTTTGCCGTTTTTTGCACTTCTGTTGTAAACGCACTTCCGTTTGACGAGAACTCAGTTAAAGCTAATGACAAACGAGGGAAAAGTCTCGCCGCTAAAATGTTACATAAAGTCGATTGATTTGTGTAAAATGTTTAATGAACACGAGCAACAACAAGTCACAACGCAACGATTTCCTGAAAACGTCTTTTTAGTCCATGTAGAACTTATTTTCTGTTGAGCTCGTCTGCTCCGTGTGAACTACAACGGAAACAAGACGGCGGCGCGTACGGAAACTTCCAGAATAAGGTGAATACACCTCATGGTTTCTTCATTGTACGTAACAATAAGTCGCTAATTTGAAGACATCCTGTGTAGCTACCGGCATTTATTATCACATATATAGGTTTTTCTTCTAATCAGACAACTTTGTAAGTAAGATGTATTTACCTTGACATGTTTCGGCTGCTGTCTGCGAGCCTCTTCAGAACTGTCACTGGTCTTAGTGAGTCTGATTAGAAGAAAAACCTATATACATTATTCACCTTATTCTGCCCCCCGCCCACTTTTGCCACTTTTTGCCACAGATACGCACTTTTGTTGTAAACGCACTTCCGTTTGACGAGAACTCCGTTAAAGCTAATGACGAACGAGGGAAAAGTCTCGCCGCTAAAATGTTACATAAAGTAGATTGATTTGTGTAAAATGTTTAATGAACACGAGCAACAACAAGTCACAACGCACCGATTTCCTGGTCAGTCTGAAAACGTCTTTTTAGTCCATGTAGAACTTATTTTCTGTTGAGCTCGTCTGCTCCATGTAAACGAATACAACAGAAACAAGACGGCGGCGCGTACGGCAACTTCCGGAATAAGGTGAATACCAACATGAAAACAGCATCATATTTCTCCTTTCACGTGGACGACAACTGCACGTACGTCTGTATTTACAGCGGCGGCGAGTGTGGCACCTGCACGCCAGTTGAAATCTTCATTGTGGCGCTGTTTAATTAGAGCCATTAGCCTGAGGTTGTCACACAGAGCAGAACATGACAGAACGCGCTCCCATTGTTTCCGCCGATGAGGAGTGGATGAATGCCGCTGATTGGGATTGTCTCTGGAAACGAGGGAGGCGTGCGAGGCGTGTGAGGGCCGTGTCTGCGCGCCGTGATTAGCAGCGGCATTGTGCGCTAAAAGAGACACGCAACGGGCTCGAACACGGTGAACGGTATGGATTACAGGCGTGTGGAGGGACGACGTCACCTGGCACGAGGTTTACCGGCACAACACGAGCCAAACGCAGAGGAAAGTTACTCTGCTCCTCTTTGTGTGCGAAGTTTTGAGTTATATTTGCACCTGATTGATTTGTTTCGGTGAAGATCAACAGTTGTAAGTTAAAAGTCAAGTCAAATTTATTTATAAAGCACATTTAAAAACAACCGCATTGGCCCAAAGTGCTGTACAGACACAATATAAAATACAATAAGACAAAACAGAACATGCAGAAATGAGCTAAAATAAAATGCAATACAAATGTTCTGCTCAGCTTGTGTTAAAAGCCTGTGCAAACAAATGTTTTTTTTTAACAAAGTCTTAAAAATATTCAAAGATTGTGCTGTTCTAATGCTCAATGGAAGACTGTCGGCCATTGTTCCAGACGTAAATTTCACGTTAAATTTGCCAGAGACTTTATCCCACAGAAAAAAGCCAATATTAAGAGTCTAATATCCTTAATTGTCTTTGGTCCTTAAAAAAACATACTTAGAACTTGAAAATTCTGCAAAAATGTTTTAAAGTGTGTACAGGTTTTTATGACTTTGACTTTTTTATGACTTCATTCAGTGTATTAATACCTTTTGTACATATAAATTATAGTTTTACACCAATCAGGCTGCTGTTTGTGGAAAAAAGTTGACAAATCTGTTGAAAATTACAGGAAGTAAACAAACTGATGACATCACACTGGGGAGACAAACTTTATACACGATTTACACAAAATAAACTTATTTTTTGACCATTTAAACATTAATTCAACTAAATAAATAAGTTCAAACGTATTTTTATTTGTCAGGTAAAAGAATTGATGACATCAGATGAGTTTTAGCCCAGTTTACAGTGTGGTTGCTATGGTAATTTCCCAGTGTGATGTCATTATTTACAACCAGGAAGTGAAATTAAAACGTATAAAACTGCTAAACCGGGATAACATTTGTAAAGAATTTTAGCAAAACTTGAAATGTATTTATCTTAACTGTATTGCAGGTAAATGAGTGGTCCAACCTGTCATGGGCCCTTTAAACTAGCTGCAGATTCGGAGTGGTTTTCAGGCGTTTTATCTGACAGAGTGTGTAATCTCACTCTACACCAAATGTCCAATAGTTACCCTGCTATCTTTAGTATTCTGTGTGCCGTCTCTGTGTTGGCTTCAGGACTCGGGGAAAGTTAGTATATCGACGTGAAGGAAAAAAAAGGGCAGGAGAAACTCAAGAAACTAGAAAAAACATCGATATATGAAATGTACAGGGTCAAATGTGCTCTTTTTTTATTTAATATTAAGTCTGTGCATACAACATTATTATAGAGAGTCTTGTTGAGATCTTCTATGGCACAAATGAAATGCAATCTGAACATAATGTGTGTGTTACAATTCAATCAAATCAACGTTAAATCTATAAACTTTAAAAACAATGCCCTGTTGTAAAGTTGACGCATACAACAAATTAATTAAATCTCCTTCTTTATTGTCTTCAACATAAACCAAAGTTTGTGAGTATAAAAAGATCAAATGAACGTTGGAGTCAGGATTAAATGAATCAGTTAAAGGTTTTTTAATCAACCTACATATTTTTAATCCTCGTGTTACGGTAAACGCAGTAAAACCTGTTTGTGTTGTTTAAATGTGAACGTAAAGTCTATATGAAGGTTCTCATGTTTGTCTAATTATGATTATAATCTAATTATGACTCTTTCTGACAGTTTAAACGATCGTTCAACAAAATAAAGTTGTTATAAGTTATTATTATTTGTCAAATCATAACTCCTGTGTAATTGATATGGATTTTGGCCCTTGTGTTTAAATGGTTGCTATGGTAACAGACGTGTCAAACTGGGGAAAAATAGCAAAAAGGTTCAGTAAAATCTTAATCATGTTCACTACGTTTTAGCGAAATGTGTAATTTAACCTGTCATATAGACTTTAAATAATAATTATGTCAATAAAAAAAAAATTATATAGGATACTAATTTAATATGACTTAATTTAGTCAATTTTATCGTCTTTATTTATCTTACTTTAGTTTAAAATGAAAAATATAACGTATATATAACGTAATAGTGGAGTAAGAGATCACAGTTAAGAAGCATTTGCAGTTCATTTACAAAATAGCCAACAATTCAACATCATTGCAATTTAAAAAATGAAATAAATACATAAATATCTAGACTTACTGGTACCACTTTATAATAACTACATCTTATTTTGCCTTAATAAAGCATTAACAAAGACTCAATTGATAATGAATATATAGTTTATTAAACATGATTCAGGATTAGTAACAACTTAATTAAGGTTACGGTTAGAGTTAGGGTCAGAAATTAGGGTTATAATATTAAATAGTTAAATAGTTACTAAGCCTGAATCATTCTTAATAAACTATTTGTTGATTATGAATTAAGTCTTTGTTCATGCTTTATTAAGTCATGAATATGTGGAGTTATTATTGTGTTATAAGTGTTACTCAATCTAAACTTACTCATTTCATATTTGGTGTAAGTTCATGCAAGTGTAAACCATTTGTCTTTGCGATAAATAAAAGATAATAATACTGTTGCATTAATCATCAGCGTCTGAGAAAAGGAGTGCTTTTCCCAGAACAATCTCCTGACCTCAGACTCAGACGGTGCAGTCCCAGATGTTTGCCATTTCTCTGCACAGACACTGCACTCGTCACACCACCTTTAACACTGTAATCATTTATTATTATTATTATTATTATTTATTATAATTTAAGTCCAGGGTTTATCACATGGTCCTAACTCAACTTTTCATGCTTAGTTTGATGTAAATAAATCGATTTGAAAGGAGCGCCTGGCAGCAGAAGCTTTTGGTTTCTGTGTGAAAACAGGTAAACTAGACCCGACACGGAAATTATTATTGACTCATCCTTCACTGGACCCAGGACTAAAGCCACGTCTATGTTTTCCGTGGCAGGTGCGGGTTCTCGGGGCCCTTTACGTAAACAGTGGACGTCGCCCAAACACGACACACGCAGGAGTGACTGACTGTTGTGCGTGTTATAGGCTGAACTTTAACGTATCCAAGTGTATTCAATCATAATTTAAGTCCAAATAGTTACTTTTATTATTGTTATTATTAGTACTGTTGTTTTTGTGTATAATGTGTTTAAAGGGCCTGTCCCTGATTTGTATTGTTACGAAACGTGAAAAACAGAACTAATTGATGTTAAAGTCTCAAATCAGTCACATATTGACCTAATCCTAAATATTGACTGTGATTAGTTTATACGAATTTTTCACGAGTCTCTGAGCGTTACTGACTGTCAAGGTAATGCTAACAAACATTAGCATGCTAACAGCACACTTCCTGTACCTCTCGTCTATAAATAGATGCAGAGTAAAAAAAAATATGGTCTCATTTTCACCCGAATAGATACTTTTACAATATATCTGTTACTTTATCGAATGGAAATAAAATCGGGAACATGAACAAGTTCTGGTTTTCCCGTTTCACAACAGTAAAAATCGTATACAGCCCCTTTAAAGCAGTCACATGTATTGCTCACTTTCCTAATGCAGTCCCAGCATCCTACAGATTCACCTCCATGAGTTTATGAGCACTTTTCACGAGTCTCTGAGCCCTGAGCGTCACAGACCGTCCCGAAGCTAACAAACTTTAGCATGCTAACGCCGCACTTCCTGCTTCTCGTAGAATAAAACACTCTATTCACCTTATTCTGCCCCCGCCCACTTTTGCCGTTTTTTGTTGTTGTTTCTTCTGTTGTAAATGCACTTTCGTTTGACGAGAACTCCGTTAAAGCTAATGACGAACGAGGGAAAAGTCTCACCGCTAAAATGTTACATAAAGTAGATTGATTTGTGTAAAATGTTTAATGAACACGAGCAACAACAAGTCAACAACACAACGATTTCCTGAGGCCTGAAAACGGCTTTTTAGTCGAGTAGAACTTATTTTCTGTTGAGCTCGTCTGCTCCATGTAAACAAATACAACGGAAACAAGACGGCGGCGCCTACGGAAACTTCAGGAATAAGGTCAATAAATAGATGCAGAGTGTAAGTTGTGATCTCATTTTCACCCAAATACATGTTTTTACAATATATCTGTGCTGAAGCAACACCGATTTTACTTTATTACATTTTACAACAGAAAAAATCAGATATAGCCCCTTTAACCTTTATTTAATCAGGTAAAAACCCATTGAGATCAAGAATTCTTTTTCAAGGGTGGCCAAGCAGCACACAAAAAGAAAAAAAATAAAGAAAGAAATAATAAATAAAAGAAGAATAAATAAAGATTCATAAAATGTTTGTGTAGTACATTCTAACTTGAGGTAAAAAATAAATAAAAAAAGTTATCCAAGTAATTTAACCGAATTGAACTGTTATTTTGAAAGTTACAAACTCGAGATGTGTTTTGTTGTGTGGTTTAGGACCTTCAAATCCAAATCCAAATCCACTTTATTTGTATAGCACATTTCATAAACATAACTGTTTCCAAAGTGCTGCACAGACAAACATAAAACGGCAAAAACAAAGTGCAAAATAACAACTCAATTTGATCTTACGGCTTGTAAAACCACTAAAATCAAATCCAAGCAAAATGATAAAACCATAAAATAGAAATAACTTAATAAAATGATAAAACACAGAGGACCACACAACTCACGCGGTGTTAAAAGCCAGAGAATAAAGTGGGTCTTAAGACGAGACTTAAAACACTCCACTGTGGGGGCGTTCTGTACCTGGGGAGGCAGAGCGTTCCAGAGTTTGGGGCCGACCACAGAGAAAGCCCTGTACCCCCTGGTTCTAAGTCTGGTCTTAGGCACCACGAGCTGAAGCTGGCCCTCGGACCGCGAGATGTACTGTGGGGCCAGTCCATTCAAAGCTTTAAAAACAAACAATAAAATTTTAAAATCAATTCTAAAATGAACAGGAAGCCAGTGCAAAGACGCTAAAATCGGAGTTATGTGTTCTCGTTTTCTGGTTCCTGTTAAAAGGCGCGCTGCAGAATTTTGGACCAACTGTAAGCGAAAGTGCATGGTGGCTAATGCCATAAAAAAGTGCATTACAGTAGTCTAAACGAGAAGAGATAAAAGCGTGTATGACTTGTTCAAAGGATTTAAAAGATAAAAAAGGTTTGACTTTAGATAAAAGCCTCAAATGATAAAAGCCAGATTTGACGACCGCATTCACGTGTTTGTTAAGTTTAAAATCATTGTCAATAGTGACGCCAAGGTTGGTGACAGAGTGTTTTATCTGCTGTGTGAGTGGGCCCAGGTCCAGGAGGGGGTCATTGTTCCCAAACACAATGACCTCTGTTTTGGCCTCATTTAAACTTAAAAAATTGTGAGCCAACCAGACCTTGACGTCACTAAGACATTCCAAGAGAGGTGTCAGGGGGCAGGAGCTACGTTTTTTGAGTGGCAGGTAGATTTGGCAATCATCCGCGTAAAAGTGATATTGTATGCCATGTTTTTTAAAGATTTCACTCAGAGGGAGAAGGTACAGTGCAAAGAGAATGGGCGCGAGGATTGACCCCTGGGGGACTCCACAGGTCAGAGGGACGGTGGACGAGGTGGAGTCCCCCAGTCTGACCGAGCAGCATCTCCCACTGAGGAAGGACCTGAACCACTCGAGGGCGGTCCCCCTGACACCAACACAGTTTTCCAAACGATTTAAAAGAGTTGTGTGGTCAACTGTGTCAAAGGCAGCAGTCAAATCTAAAAGCACTAAAATGGCAGAATCACCAGAATCAGTCACTAAAAACAGGTCATTAAAAACCTTTAAAAGTGCAGACTCTGTGCTGTGCAATGCTTTATAGCCCGATTGGAAGATGTCAAAAGTGCCATGTGCTTCTAGAAATGACTGTAACTGTAAAAGGACACACTTCTCCAGAATCTTTGCGATAAAGGGAAGTTTGGATATAGGTCTATAGTTGGAGACAACTGACGTGTCCAGGCCGGGTTTTTTTAACAGTGGTTCAATCACAGCCTCTTTACAGAACAAGGGCACAACACCGGAACCAAGGCTGCTATTAATAATTTTTTGGACGCTGGATCCAATAGTTGTCCACGCTTCTTTGAAGAGACGTGGTGGGACAGGGTCGGTTGAGCAAGACGAAGGTTTCAGTTTACTAACCACATTTGAAAGATAGTCCAAAGTTACAGGCTCAAAGTTAAAAAGCACATGTGAGCCGATCATGTCCGGTGAAGGATTAGACAGGGTGGTCACAATATTAGCCCTAATGTTGGCAACTTTTTCCATAAAAAACAAAATAAACTTATTACAGACTTCAGATGACGGCTCTAAAACAGTGGACTGGACAGGGTTAAGAACAGCCCCAATGGTTTTAAAAAGAACGCGGGGATTTTTGACATTTCTGGAAACCACATCGGAAAAGTATTTCATTTTTTCCGAATTAACAAGTTTTTGATATTTGTGCCAGCTCTCTTTCAAAATATCATAGGACACATGTAGTCTATCCGATTTCCACTTGCGCTCTGCCCTTCTACACACGCGCCGAGCTTCACGCGTGATGTCGTTTAACCACGGTCTCGGTTTGGTTCTAGGGCGCACAGCTTTACGCGGAGCCACGCTGTCCAGGGCATTGCACGACGCGACTTGGAACTGCGTCATTAAATCCTCTGTGTCCAGTGCTGCCGTGACACTGTCCCTGTTTATGCACGAGGGAAAGACAGAGGAGAAAAAAGCTGCCGTGTCGGGCTTGAGGCAGCGACACAAGCGTGCAGCGGGCTGAAAGTTAACGCAGTCATTTAAAATAAAATCGAACACAATTGGACAGTGATCAGAAACTACTGCATCACCCACGGACACAGTGTCAATGTGTAGATTGTCACGACAGAACAAGATCCAGTGTGTGACCGTGAATCTGAGTAGCACCCGTGACAAGCTGCTACAGATTAAAACCATCAATCAGATCTAAAAACTCTTTAGCTAGGGGTTTTGAGGGGCAACATACATGTACATTAAAATCACCAAGAACTAAAACACGGTCAAAGTCCGTTAGCACAGAAACAATAAAATCAGAGAACTCTTTAAGAAAGTCTTTGTTATATTTAGGAGGCCGGTAGACCACACAAGACAATACAGGCTGCGTTTGCGCGTGAAGCAGCTCAGTTCAAATGAGGAAAACGCACCTCAGAGAGTGGCTTAAAGCATAGGCAGCTCTTCAACACTGTCGCAACACCTCCACCACGACCAGTGGTTCTTGGCGTGTTAATAAAAGTACAGTTGGGAGGTACAAGTTCAGAAAAGGCGCTGGACTCACCAGAGTTAATCCAAGTTTCTGTGACAAACAGTACATCCAAGCGCTGTGTAATGAAGAAATCTTGAAGAATAAAAGTCTTGTTCGCCACAGATCTGGCGTTGATAAGCCCACATTTTAAAGATGAGGCGTCCTCAAACACGAGAGCAGCCCGGCTCAGCTGCTTCAGGTTGCCGAGGTTAGCACCGCCGGAGCCACGACGGCGCACCCGGTGAGGGCGCACAGCCTCATTCACTGTATACTGTCCGCGCACCGGGACTGGCGACGCACCCAGAGGAGCCAGGTTACGTCTGGAGGAAAGTCGGAAAAAGCAGGCACGAAGATCGTTCGGAAGGTTTGCGGGGCAGCTTATCAAATCCGGGGAAGCTGCTAACACAGCTTTTAGCCTGACTAGCCGGCCACTGCGTGTCCCGCGACGTCGGCGCCTCCTGGAAGGGAGAGCCGGTATCCGGCACAGGTACTCGGGCACATCTGCCAGGTAAGAGGGGCGCGGGCCTTTAGGGTCATCACAGCTAAAAGCAGGGCATGTGTCCACGTATTGTTTGATCTTTAGTAGCTCTGTTCGATCATACACAAGCGCTGAGTTGTTGGTCCTCATAAAAACAGTTAAAATCAGAAGAAAACAAATCAAAGTTGGCAGTGCCAAGTGGCGTGCCAGACACACCGGCGCCATCTTGGAAAAGTCTTGACACTTTACTTTTCAAAACACGGCAAAGAGGAACAAAACAACAGAAAATGCTGAACAGTTACAAGGACAGGAGTTATGCAAGGAAAGAGCTCCAGTTCATCCGGGTCAATCGACAAAACTTCAGACTTCATTGCAAACCTGAAAACTGAAGTTGAAATCACTTGAATGCAGAATATCTTGTTTGGAATAATTCTGACAGCTTTGAACTCTTTTAAATCTCAAGTCAATGGAGGAAAAAAAACACACTTAATAAGAAAAACTGTCAGAAATACCTTGGAATCAGTTGGTTTTCTGGTGGAGATACTTGCTTGTCTACTACTTTGTGTTGATGTTCCACAGTTTGATGTTAAACTATCTTGTACTTATTCAATTGCAGGTGTTTAAAATGTTTAGCGCTAAAAATACAAACATAAACCACAGCTCTGACGTGTAACTTGGCCTTCAGTGTCACAGAGTGTTCAAAAGTGATACAAATTCATACTAAAAGTGCTGAAACGAGATATAAGTTGTATTGATACTTAAAAAATGTATTAATGTGACCTTTCGTAAACAGTTTAAAGGCTCTTTACCCCTGTCACTGAGTCAGAATTTTAAGGCGAGACGCTGCAGGTGAACAGGAAAAAATCTTAAATTTAAAGATATCAATGTGAAACTTCTCCTGTAGTTTACTCACATAAATGTAAGAAAAAAATGTATTACAAGTTTTTCATCATGTCATGTTTTCATGGCATTTTATGTCTAAAAATTGTCAAAATTAAACATTTAAATCTGAAAAATGGACAGAACCAGGTTTAAATTTCTTCATTTTGTACACATATAACATATTAGTTACAAAAACTTTACAGAGGGGGATTTTAGGTTTTTTTTTTTTGTAAACTAGATGTGAGTGTAAATTGTCCCAAAAATTCTCATTTTGCCTTTTATTTATTTATTTATTTATTATTTTTTTTTTAACTTAAAACTTTAATAAATCAGTTTTAGAATTAGATATCATAAAATCCTTCAGTACGTTTCATCAAAATCTTGTTCAGTCCAAGATTGTAAAGTTCGGCCTGTATATTTATGTCTCTGTGGGAGAAAATTTATTTGAAGAAAACGCCTTTTGAAGTTACAATGTCCCAGTGAAATCTATGGATGAAGTGGATTAAATGAAATAATACAACAACTTTAGGAGCAGATCGGACGTTTGTTGAAAGCCGTTATGTTGAGAGCGCAAACTGACCAAAAATCAAAACAAAAAAACGCATGCAGTGTCTCACCTTTACGTAATTGAACCACACACACATAAATGTAAGAAAAAAATGTATTAAGTTTTTCATCATGTCATGTTTTTATGTAGAAATAAGACATTTTATATGTAAAAATTGCCAAAATGTATCATATTTTGGACATTTAAAACCAGAACCAGGTTTAAATTTCTTGGTTCATTTTGTAACACATTAGATACAAAACACTTTACAGAGGGGGGTTTTAGATCTAGTTTTTGAGTAAATTTGAAAAAAACTAGTGAAAATTGTCCCCAAAACTCAAATTTCACCTTTTATTTATTTTTTATGTTTTACTTAAAACTTGAATAAATCGGTTTTAGAATTAAATCCTTCTGTGTGTTTCATTTTTCATTTCAAATCTTGTTCAGTCCAAGATTGTAAAGTTTGGTGTGTGCATTTATGTCTCTGTGGAAGAAAAAATCATTTTAAGAAAACGGCTTTTGAAGTTACAAAGTCTATGGATAAATTGGATGAAATGAAATAATAAAACATCTTTAAGAGCAGATTGGACACGTTTGTTGTTTCAACATGAAAGCCGACATGTTGAGAGAGAAAACTGACCAAAAAGCAAAAACTGAAAAAGATGGTTTTGCCTGTAGCGTCTCACCTTTACATAATTAAACCACACACACATAATCAGTTTACTTGTGTCTGAAAGAATCGCTCTCATCGTTACTAAACTGTCTCAAACGCCCGTCTTTAGCGTCACTCGACCTGCTCTCGTCCCCGCGACAATCACAAAAGAACGTGGCCATCCGTCAGAGCGGGAGGAACGGCCATATTTCAGTGGCGTGCGCTAATATGAGAGCTGACATTTAAATGAACATTAGCCTCCAGAGAGAGCGCTAATCTCATCGCCGTCCAAAAAAACGAGAGGGACCGCCCACAGCAGCGGCGCGGCGGCTCTTCACCGTGGAGATCCGTCTTTCTAACGAACGCAGACCCCAGAATGACCCGGCGCTCGCTCACAGGACGAGCAGAATGCATAGCACACGCGGAGATAATGGGGACGCAACAGGCCCGGCTTTAAACTGCACGAACGCAGAGGAAATGACTCGGGTCTGGATTATTAAGAACGCCGGTGCTTTCTGTGTGGAGGGTTTTCTCTGTGTCTTAATGGGGTTCTTAATGTGCACAAGTTTTACGTGAAACACAAGCCGCTGGAGCTCGTGATCAAGAGCAGAGTTTGAAAGTGAAATGAAGTTTATTATTATTTTACGGATGTTCTGTTTGTATGAATCTGTTGTGAGGTTCATGTGTTCATGCATGACTGTTCAAAAGTGAGACAAATCAGATACTAATTCATACTAAAACTAGATATAAGTTGAACATGTATTGATACTTTAAATATGTATAAAAATGTGACCTTTCATAAACAGTTTAAAGGCTCTTTACCCCTGTCACTGAGCCAGAATTTTAAGATGAGACACTACAGGTGAATAGGAAAAAATCTTAAATTTAAAGATATCATTGTGAAACTTCTCCTGTCGTTTAGTCACATAAATGTAAGAAAAAAATATATTACAAGTTTTTCATCATGTCATGTTTTCATGTAGAAATAAGACATTTTATCTGTAAAAATGGCCAAATTTCACATATTTGGGACATTTAAATCTGAAAAATGGACAGAACCAGGTTTAAATTTCTTGGTTCATTTTGTACACGTATTGGTTACAAAAAAACTTTAGATTTAGTTTTTAAGTAAACTAGATGTGACTGAAAATTGTCCAAAAAAATTCACATTTTGCCATTTTATTTATTTATTTATTTTACTTAAAACTTGTGAAATGAAATGTATTATTTTACAGATGTTCTATTTGTGTGAATCTGTTGTGAGGTTCATGTGGATTGTTTTCAGAAACAACAGGAAAACACCATGTAACTGTTGGATACTGCAATAAACATTTGGAATATAATTTTGAGGGGCGTCTTGACCCCAGTGCGGACTGTGTTCAAATACAAACTATAAATACAACTATAACAAATGATTTAATTAAAATGTATGAATAACAACTTAAAACAGGAATTGGAGATTTGTGGATGGAACATCTTGTTTCTGTCCTGCATGTGACACACTTTGGTAGAAAAAACTAAAATAAAATTAGTTGAACAACAATCATTTAAAAAAAAAAAAAAGTTTGAACAAGCTTTGAGAGGTTTCATCTGGACACACTTTTAAAAATCAAGACATTTCGACTTCCATCTGAAAGTCACTTTTAATCTGCAGAGCCTGTCAGAGAAACTTGAGGTCAGTCCCACAGATTGAAAATGACTTTTGGATGGAAGTCCAAATGTCTTGATGTTTAAAACTGTCCAGATGAAGGCGCTCAAACCGTGTCTGTGATGGATCATGGCTGGACCAATCAGTGACGACGTCTGAACTGCTTTGTGACAAGAGACAGAACTGTTGTCAAATATAATGAACCGTTTGTGTCGATATAAATACTGTCTTTGCTTAGAATACTATTTAACATTTGTAATTCTGTTATTCTTCCAAAATGACCAATGTCACAGAGCAGGACATCAAACTGGTGCACGTACAGAGTAAAAAAATAAAATAAGCCTTGACCCCAGCACTGTTCCTGGTGCAGAAACGGCAGGAGAGTTTTTATGTTCCTGTCTGTTTAAAAATGCAACTTTTTTGTTGAATCACGCTACATGACACGTATGGATTACTGCATAAAACTTCTGATATTCTTATTGTAGATGTGTAAATGTTTAGTTTTATTTAACTTTGCACACTAACCATGATTCCAACAAAGTTATTTCAGATTCAAGTGACTTTTTCTAATAGTAAAGATTTAAAAAAGTGTTACAGTCACATCACAGGACTTTCTTTTCTTTTTTTTTTTTACCACCAACTAAACAAATAATCATAATCCCAGTTTCAAACCAGTGACCCAGTGGCAAAAAACACGTTGAATCAAGTCAAGAAACACCTTACAACGTCGAACAATCCACATCGGACGCATCACAAACCCACAGAAACTACAACAAAAATAAAAGCCCAGTATAATCCAGCCGCCATGACAGCCGCTCCAGGATAAAGACCCTTCCTAAAAACTGCACTTCTCTCCTAAAAGCCTTTATTTAATAAGGCTGGGGGCTCTCCATTATCCCGCTCTTACTTTCTGACATTTATGTTGCCAAATGAGCTTCAGCCGCTCTATACGGAGCCGAGGAGGAATGATGAAATCCCAAGACATTGTCACGGATGACGCACCCGAAAAAGAGGAAACTGGAAAAGTCAAATCATAGCAACTATTAGCATGCCAGATGATAGACCGCGCGAACAGAGCCTCATTATTTCGGAGAGAAAAAGGGGGATTTGCGCGCGGCCTGTCACCGTTGGAGGAGGCATTAAGTACTCCTCACAGTTCACTTTCAACCACAAAAATACTTAATAATTTAACCTTTGCATTTGTCATTTCCGTTGTACGTTTCCGATCGAGCAAACTGCAGTGCCAAATGTGATGGATGTGCACTAAGGGCGTGTTTAGTTTGCTGTTTCATTCGAAAAACTCTAATACTGGACGAGGAAAGTAGGATTTGGACAGAAAATCAAGGGCAACAACTTGTGCTTGACTAGACTGTTTCATTGCATTTGAATAAACATAAAAATAATGGGCAAAATGTGTGTGTGTTTTACTAAAACTTTGCATCAATATTTAAAATGTTTTTCATCCGTACATGGCGGTACATAATCTGTTTTGACTTCTTCACCTGGTTTCCACACATCTTAAATTAAGCCATCTTTAGTGAATTAAAACTTCAGGTTTTTGTGTCCTAACAAGAAAAATACAAAATAATCATAACAAAACAAAACTATCATATTAATTTTTGGATGGAATTAGCCAATATATTGAAATCTCATGGTGACTTTTCAACTAAACAGAGTTGCAAAGCTTGAACATTTACATTTTCTATTAATATTATTCATACTTTTTACATTTACATATTATGCTAAATGTACTTATTTTTATTTTTTAAACCATATTATATCATTGTTCCCTCATAAAACCCCGCTGGAGTTGTATTTAGCTTCATTCACACTTGTTTCTTTAAACCTGTTTACGAGTTTGTCTACTCTGCTCCATCTTTGAGCCTCACCAAAACCCTCAGTTTCAATTTTCATAACTGTGTTGTGGAGATGCAGAGGTTTTCATGCACTGTTTTTACGTCTATAAACAATCACCGGACTCATTCTAAGTATTTCTGCCTCAAATTTCATTCATTATAACTCCACGTTTACATCAGCGTGTCGGAGCAAGCTAGCTTTTGTTGTTTCCCGATGGCAACTCCCTCCGCAAGCACCTAATCCTGAGGGACACCTGACTGAGAAAAGTCATGTCTGGTTCAAAACATACATTAATTAAAGCTCTAAAACATGAGTATCTAAAGTAAAGGTACTCCAGAGCACGTTTAAAGGCCAATAACACACAATAACAAATACAAATAATGCATAATATGTGTCCCATAGTTGGCATAAAAACAGTTCTCTGCTGGTCGACACTCTCAAATCTAACCCGTGACTTGGCCGTTCCCTGCAGCTCTGCCCTTCCAGACTTCTATCAGCGCAGTACACACAGTTTAGTCCTCTTCAGCGCTCCATCTCCAGCCTCCACGCACACATTTCAACCGCGGCCAAGCTCTGAGGCTGTAGGTCAGCGCCATATCATCTGCCCACACCAACATGGCCGACAGGTGCCTTCCTCTCGCCTCTAATGCCACAAATATGAGATTTTCCGCCGCCGCTCTAAATCCTGCCCCTGGGCCGTGCAGATAGGCCCGGCTAAAGCGGCGCACACAAACAGATACGGGTCAATACAGCCCAAATCTGCCCAAAAACGCACTCTTTATTCACGACCATCGGCTGCGGCCATCTTCACGGCTTTGTGAGGTTTGGGGACACGGAGGAATAATCCACTTTGGGCTCAGGACGCTCAGGAAAAACAGGACCCAGTGGCAATTACAGCCAGAGAGAGGGAGATCCGTTCTGCTGCGAGGGAAGAAGGAAGAGGCAGTGGAGACAACGAGGTGAAATCCAAACATCAACATGGACTAAACGGAAATCGATGGCTGGGTTTTAGAAGGAATAACAACACTTTATTTATTCTATTGGTCAAAAGTAAGATTGCCGTTGACCAGTAATAGAAATGTCAGCATTTGTGGTTTTTGGAAAATATCGTGTAGGAAAAAATGGCCCCCAACGAAAAGTACATCGTGATATTCTATCCACAAGGGTTTTAAACTTTGTTTTCTCTGAGATTTGTCAAAGGGCCATGGTCTTGGGCTAAGTGTAAGGCAAGGCAAGGCAAGGCAAGTTTATTTGTATAGCACAATTCGTACACAGGGCAATTCAAAGTGCTTTACATAAACAGGAAAAGTTGAATCACAAAACACAAAAAGACACACAGAATCATTTTAAAATCATTTTAAAATAAAGTGCTTTAAAAGAGAAGAGTGCAGATAGATCTTTCAGTCGTTTGCACATCTAAACAGAACTGTTTTTAGTCTGGATTTAAACACTGTCAGAGTGAAGGCCTGTCTCACATCTTCGGGGAGACTGTTCCAGATTCCAGCTGCAAAAAACTGAAATGCTGATTCCCCATGTTTAGTCCTGACTCTAGGTACCTGCAGGAGGCTGGTCCCTGAGGTCCTCAGATTGCGAGATGGTTCATATGGCACTAACATGTCAATGTACAAAGCGCTTTTTCACTTTTTAACTGAATTTGGCATCACACATGTATCACCAAGACTTAATATGTTTCAACAACAATCATATAACAAGAACCGACAGATTGTGGTGAAAAAATAAAATAAAAACAGCTTTGCCAATCCTTACTGAACAAGAATTAAACTTTAAAGGCCCTGAACCTGATTTTTACTGTTTTGATAAATGAAAAACAGAACTAGTTCATGTTAAAGTGATTACATCAGTCACATGTACCTCTCTCTTTCCTACTGCAGTCCCAGCATCCCAAATATTCACTGCCATGAGTTCATAAGCACTTTTCACAAGTTTCTGACCCCTGAGCATCAAGGATCGTCGTAAAGCTAACATTAGCATGCTATCGGCGCACTTCACGCTTCTCTTGTCGGATAAAACACTATAAATAGATGTGGAGTAAAAGTTGTGGTCTCATTTTCACTCAAATAGATGCTTTTATTTATTATATCTGTACTGGAGCAACACAGATTTTACTTTAGGACATGTAAAAAAATCAGAAACATGGACTAGTTCTGTGTTTCCCATTACACAACAGTAAAAAAACAGGCACAGTGTCTTTAACTAGACAACCAACCAGGTCTGACAGGACTATCCCAGAAGTAAAGCAAGTCCAAAGTAAAATCATACAAGGCCCAAATCAGATCTAAAGCAGAATTTAATTAAATCAGGACCAAACCAGGAAAATATATTTTTAAATATTTGGAAGATGGGTCATGGGCCGGATCAGATCGTTTGGAGGGCCTGATCTGGGCCGCGGGCCGTACGTTGAATGGTCTAGTCCATGAGATTGAGACACGACAATACCTTAACATAATTTATGATTAAATTGTGGAAATCTGTCCTCACACATTTAGATTTATCATATTTTTGTTTACATTGTCGCACTGATTCTCAAGAGATGTGACTAAGCAACATTAAACCTATTTTTGTCCAATCCAACAAAAAAATAAATCACAAGATAATTTTCCACACAAATGCACAATCTTGTTCTGTCTAGCAGTGTATTCTGGCACGAGATCTTCTCCTATAATTTAATGGACTAAAGCAAGAGGATATTAATTTCTTTTTCAATTAAACACACAAGTAGAGAGTTGTCAGTGGAAATAGGGGAGAAGATGAAGCTTAAACAGACTTTTAAGCACTCAAGCCTCAAATGCAGGACAATACACTGATAATGCAACTTTGATTGAGTTGATTTGAAAGAAAACCATGTTCAAAAGCTCAAAAAGTCATAATATGTCTCTTTTAAGGTGCTGCATTGGATTAAAAATGAAACGTACCTAACTTATTATAACTCTACGCCATCAGACAACTATAATACCTGTTTAAACCAAAAGCTAATCACCAGACAAATCAATCAAATTAATCCCTCACTTCAGTTTTTCGGAGCCATTATCTTGCAAAGCTAACACGGATTAGCCCTGATGTTTGTACCTCTGCCACACCGTTTAGTATTATCTAAAACCCTGCCAGTTTTTTTTCCTCTTTCCTATTGTCTGATTTTGTTCACATGTCAAAAAGCGGGTGAGTAACGCCGTCCTGAGCCAAAACAAAGCGAGCGAGCTGTTATTGGTGCGATGGAGGGCAGAGCGCGTCACTTTCCTGCGTCTGCGAGGAGAATGCAGCTGTTCAAAGGGATGAGACGGAGCTGCAAATGCCGTTGGATTTGGACCAAGACACGTCCGGATTTAGCGGGGATGAGGAAACTCCACTAAAACACCTTCCAGTCTGATGATAAAGAGGAGGAATCCTGAGCAGGAGAGGAGTTTACCATCTGGAGACGACTGCGGAATTGAAGCGACTGTATTGTCTTTCTTTTTTCCTTTTATACAATTGTTTCTTTGTTTCTTTCTTTCTACACAGCACAGACACCAGGTTACTTTCCTTAAAAATACTTCAACGTGTTATCCAAATTTCCTAAAAGACTAAGAGTTGTTAGGATAATGTATATGCTAGTAATATTCTTTGAACACCAATTACAGTAACTTTACAACAGAAAAATATTGTAAAATAAACCAGTGACTGAAATCCGTAGCTTTAAAATGAGGCTTCACACTCTATTATGACAAAAATTTTAATCACAAGGATTGAAAACACGATTATTTCAAACAATTACTTCTACATTGTCAACATTGTTCTGCAGAGACTAAATAAATTCTATAAGTTATGTTTGAGAAAAGTGCCTTTGCTCCAGGTTTTGAGGCAAAAGGAGTGCACTTATAACAGCTATTGACCTTATTCTGCCCCGCCCACTTTTGCCGTTTTTTGCACTTTTGTTGTAAACGCACTTCCGTTTGACGAGAACTCCGTTAAAGCTAATGATGAACGAGGGAAAAGTCTCGCCGCTAAAATGTTACATAAAGTAGATTGATTTGTGTAAAATGTTTAATGAACACGAGCAACAACAAGTCACAACGCACCGATTTCCTGAAAACGTCTTTTTAGTCCAAGTAGAACTTATTTTCTGTTGAGCTCGTCTGCTCCATGTAAACTACAACAGAAACAAGACGGCGGCGCGTACGGAAACTTCAGGAATAAGGTGAATAGAGATGTACAATAACACAATTGCACAGAATGCAATTTATTGTACTTACGATTACATTATTTGTGTAATTGAATAGAGCAATCATTGAAATAATGATTTAAAATGATTATGATTAATTCCACAGCCGTGCACACATCATGAATAGACATTGGTGAAAATAGGTTTGTATTGTCAGAATGGCTAATCAGAGAATAACATCAATATCGGAAAATGGGAAATTGACAATAAGTTCAATTTTTTATAGTATATCAGTACATTTATATTCAGAAAACCTGATTTTTAAACCATGAAAGGATCAAGTATGTTTATCTATATCTATTATGTAACATGTTCTCTCATACAAACCCTTTGGCATATCCTCATATTTCCAAGCATTTTTTACCTCAGGCACAGCTTTAAAACAGCTTTTTTGACAAAGAAGAAGCAGAAGTAGTGCTGTCAACGCACTCCCAAAATCACAGACCAGGCTAATCCCACTGAAATGTTCTTATTTTCAGGAACTATTGTCCCGGAGAGGTCACTGTGGTTGTTTTTGTTAATAATAAACTACACAGGCACAGAGAAAACATGCAAACGTCCCACAGAAATGCCCCAGAAGTCAAACTCAGGACCTAAAAAAAGCTAATGACTATATCTTTGCTCCTGTATGAGTGAACGCGAAGACTCGACTACTTCTTCATGGCATATAGCAGGGCCCTATGGAGAAAAACAACTGAAATGAAACTATCCCGGGCTAATTATAAGGTAAACGTCTGCATACATTACAGAGGGGTCAGGCGGGGGGCTCTCTTCTCGCAGGTTCTCCGTATAATGGGCTTGAAAACAGCCTGTGCACCTGATAGAACTAAACCTGCAGACGGCACACGTGTGAAAGGAGCAGCTCTGCACCGCCTAATGGATAATTCAACACGCCCGCACTGCAAAAAAGGAAAAAAACAGCAGGAAACTACTTTATTTAGTGATTAAAGACGTTCGTTTCCTGTTCACGATTGTGTCGTTTCATTGTTTACGAGGTCATCTTCTCTGCTCCCACTCCGAGCCTCAGAAAACCCTCAGTTTCAAGTTTTTCCAGCTTTGTGACGTCAAAGGTCGAGCTGTTTCGAAGTCCATACATCGTCGCTCCTTTTTGCTTTTTGGAATCGTAGAAGGAGAGATCTTTTTTTGTCAGGGACAGACTATATTTTACTGTGCACATGTAAAATAAACCTGATCATTTGAAATAGACAGAGCTTCTTCACATTACTTTATTTCTGATAACGTCTAAAGAAAATCCACAACAATCGTTCTAAGCATTTCTGCCGTTAAGTCAGATTCATTGCGACTGCGCGCTTACGTTAGCGTGTCGGGGCAAGCTAGCTTTTGTTTGTCTCCCCATGGTTTGCCTCTGCTGCCAGTAGATGGAGTGGTAACAGAATCTCTGATGAAGGAACACGTGGCTGATATAAAGTATTGCATGGTTTCAGTAGATATCATTGGAAAAACAAAAAAATAGTACGACATTAAGTGATGAAAAGTTGGAGAAAAGGTAAGTTTTATTTGTATGTAAATTGCAGTAATATTTTTTTGTCTCATTTCAAGTTAGAAAAACATTTATTTTAAGCATGTATTAACTTGCTATCTTATTTAATATATAAATAATTCAGAATATGTATCATTTAATAAATATGATGAGTGCTTTGAGAGTCCAAAAATATGGTTGTAGTAAACTAGAAAAGTAAAATTGGAATAAAAGTAAATGTTCATTTGAATTTGAAATAGTTTCCTTCATCAACACTGGAGAGAAATACAAATAGTATTTACTTCATTTGAGTATATTTAGTCTTTCTTAAAATAAAATTGTCAATAAAGTGCAGTTTTTCTTCAAATTTCGTATTTAAGTAAAACAAGAAATGTTAGACTTGTTCCATTGACGGTGTTATTTGAAGACACTCAAAACAAGATAAACACGCCTCTTTTCAAGCACTTATTAAACTGTTGTCTTATTTCAGATGCAGATGGTCAGTTTTTTTTTTTTTCCCAAAGCATTAAAAACATTTCAAAATGAGGTGAAAATCAAGTGCCGACGTCAAACACACGTCTTTAAAACCAACACTGGCTGCCATTTAACTGCAGCAGAAATTCCGTGGCTCTCCTCCTTTTGCAGTGCACGCCTCCTCCTCCCCTCTCCCCCTCCCCCTCTCCCCCTCTCCCCCTCGCGCACGCACAAACTGGCTGCATACAAACGAGTTCTGATTAATGAAGAGCGGGATACGTGCTGAATGTGAGCGCGGTAAACAGGTGCGAGGTCAGGCAAACGAGATGTGGGCCAGAGAGAGAGAGAGCGGCCCATATACGCTCGGCCCTGTTTACTGTACGGCTCACATCACACGCGCCGCACAGCACACGTTTAGCGCCGAGGCTAGCGCTCACGCTCGGCTAAAGGTCAATGTATAGTTGTTAGCGAGTCCCAAACTGCGGGTTACGGGGTCCGAGCGAAGGGTCACCGAAGCTCGACGGCAGGGATTTTTAATGAAGAGGTGAAGGGACGGTAATGGAAAACTGCCACGACGACGCTTCGTTTTAAATATAGTGTATAAGAAGCGCGAGTGGGAGCTGTAGGTGCAACTCCGAGAGCTAACAAGTCATTTAAGCGCTCGTATATTAAGGCTAATGCTCTTGACGGGTGGCTAGGGCTCTTGTTGGGAGTGAGTTTCAGCGAGAAATAGGAGATAAAACTCTGAAAACCCACTGCTGTTACTCAAATATGTTCCCAGATTGGTTCACAAAAACAACATCAGGTCATTATGGGTCAATGCAATCCCAGAACGGGAAAAGGTGACGTCGAAATAATAATCTCGTGGTCAGGGCCAGCATTTGGAATTTAATGGGCAAAACAAGAATTTGGTTGTGGCCCATCGTTTAAAAATCAGAGGCGAACTGGAGAGTCTCCAGAGAAGAGGGACCTTTATTAACAACATGCTTGTTTTTAAAATGAAATGTAGCCTTCTCAAATGTAAGGGGGGTTTGGGGGTCCTCACCCAAGAAAACATCAATAAAACACATAGAATTTCTTGCATTCTGGTGCATTTTATTTTAACTCATTATTTGAATCAGCAACATAGATTATCACCGACTAATTACTTGTTCTGTCAGGATCTATGTTGTATTTAAAGATTAACTGAAAGTTTTAGGGTGGTCCACACTACATTTTTTACTTGTGTTTATGTTGGACATGAGAGTTAAGACACAACTTGTTGTGTTTTTATCAATTGTTAAGTAAGAATCTCTCTGTCCCTCTTTCTTTCTGATGATGATCATTTAGTTTGTTTATGCCACGGGCCGGCCCAGCTTGTGCTCCTGTCGAAATCAAGAATATGGTTTTCTAAGTTGAAAAATGCACATGAACGCTCAAACAAGTTTTGAAAAAAAACCTTGGGTAAAGCTGCTGCCCGACATAAAATGTTACTACATTTAGGGGTTGTCAGTTGTTTATGTCAAAAAAGAACTGATTGGTGAAGTAAATACATTATTAATAAGCATTACACATGTTACGTAACATGTTGTTTGTTTTGTTAGCTAGCTAACATAAAAAAAAATAAAAATTGAATGTTTTCCAAAGCAAACAACCTTTGACGCAAGATTAGGAGAAGGTGAAAATCTTAAAAGATGATAAAAGCACTTGAATGTTAGAAGTTAACCGTCTTGTGCAGTTGTAGACGCTGACATTGATTATTAAATCTGGTGCAATATCCAGTCACTTCTCTGTCTATTTGGGCAAAATTGTGGCTATTTTTGCACAATGATGACTTCATCACTAAACACATTCACATCGGCAAAGTGTTTTGCCCAACAACAGAATGTACAAAGACTTAAATACATGTTCACTTTGTCGCAACATTTAATCAACACGTCGTTGTCCCTTTAACTCACTGTGGGAAGAGTAACAAAATGTATGTTTTTACATGTAAACATAAAAAAATGTGTCAGGTAAATTATCAATTTTTGAGTTATTGATGCACTAGCCTACATTTAATAATAACTCTTACATATTTGCACTATTTTCTTTCAAATTTTTTTGTGAACACGCAGAAAGAAATCCGATTACTCACATCAAATGTAACAGTTTACATGACATTCCAATAACCTGGTAACTCCCGAAATCAGATAACGGTAAGATTTTTAAACAATGCAACTGTGAAAAACACAAACCGAGCAGAAGTCCAAACACTGTGTCTGAAAACCGCAATTTTACTCCACTAAATGTTTTCCTGGTGGATGTGGTGCATTTTAAAGCGGCTGACACATTTCCCATCATTATGTTACAGTGATGTATTATTAGTTTGAGAAAACCTGAGCCCGGCTTCCTCCTGTCCCCTTCTCTGTAACAGTGTTTGTCATGTTTTACACTCCTAATGAAACGCTCCATCTCAACACCCTGTCCCTCTCTCTCTTCTCCTCTGTCTCTTGCCCGTTTCCACACGTTTCCTCTAATGAGATAAATTAGCGGCCCGCAACAGATGCATGGAATATAAACTAATGGCGCCCATCTGTCAGTCATCTCCGGGAGAGAAAGGAGAGGGAGAGAGAGAGGAAGCACGGCGCTAAATCCGATCACGAGCCACTGGCGAAGCCTCACTACGAAGAAGAAAAAGACAGATAGAAGCGAGCGGAGGAGAGCGTGGGAGGAGACTGTAAACACACGGATTAAATCATGCAAAGGTGTGTCCTACGAGCCTGAATCCGAGCGTACCGGGGAATTAAAGGGCTGCAACGTGCTTATTTTCTATGATAAGAATGCATTATAGTCACATGAAGTGCAATAATAATCAAACATATGCTCTTTTAAAGGACCCATATTCTGCTATTTTCCCCTTCACACAGTCTATTCTAAGGGCTTTGTTGATACATTTTTGCGTTGTGTAATATCCATAACATAACAGTTTCCAAAAAACACCCATTTCTTGGACTGGCCCACCTCGCCTCACTCTGAGATCTGACCCCCCCGAACAGAGAGCAGGCTGCCTCCCCCGCCCAACCCGCGCGCCTCCCCCTCCCAACCCGCGACGAAGCTTAGAGCGGAGATAGTGCACATGTGCCGTGTGCTCCGGTAAACAGCGATACACAAACACTGAATAAACATTTTATCCGTCCTGACGGTGCGTCGTGCTGAGTCCTACGTCCTGGATCTGACCTGGAGTTTGACGTGCTCCAGGGCCTCGACGACGGACGTTGCCGTTTGGTAAATAACAAGCTAACGCTTCTATCTGTCGTATCCATCGTGTAATTACTGTGTAGCATTAGCATTAGCTGTTTTTATTCTGCGGCTGCGCACTTCCTGGAGGCGTGGCTTAAACACCGCGTCATCCATGGGAAGCCGTGTCATCTTAGTGAGGAGCCCCTGTCTGCTGCTCAGCCGAGGGGGACGAAAAAGACAGTTCTCTAGTGAAAACATGAGGGAATCAATAAAAAAACCACTTTGGGCACAACATACGAGGCCCAAATAGCACTGGAGGAAGGTTAAAACCTCTGAAAAGTACATTTAGCATGATATGGGACCTTTAAACAGAGCAGCGCAGCATTTTCTCACGTTTCGACACGTTTCGGACGCAGAGCGGTCACGTGACGTTAAAATTTCTTGGTTCATTTTGTACATATATTAGTTACAAAAAACATTTACAGAGGGGATTTTGAATATCTTATTTAGTTTTAAGTAAACTAGATTGGACTGAAAATAGATCTAAAAATTCAAATTTCGCCTCATTTTTTTTTTACTTAAATCTTCAATAAATCCATTTTAGAATCAGATATAAAAAAAAATCCTTCTGGACGTTCCGTCAAAATCTTGTTGAGTCCAAGATTATAAAGTTTGATGTGTGTGTGATCTTCTTTAAATGGTGATCTTTATGTCCCGAGGGAAGGAAAATGTATTTTAAGAAAACGGCCTTTGAAGTTACAATGTCCCATGGATTTCTATGGATGAAGTGGATTCAATGAAACAATAAAACATCTTTAGGAGCAGATTGGACATGTTTGTTTCCACATGAAAGCCGATATGTTGAGAGAACAAAGTGACCGAAACACAAAAAATTGAAAAAAATTAGTTTTGCCTGCAGTGTCTCGCCTTGAAATAAAATGTATTTGTTAATCATTTCGGAAAACCATATCAACTGTTTTGAAGCGTTAATCACAAATTTCGTGCAATATCCAGTCAAACTTCCAAAAATGTGGCTATTTCTTTTTTTCACACACTGACATTGGTGTTTTGCCCAAAGACACAACAACAGAGAGCATGAACACACACATTTCTTTTCACTTTGGAGCGATAACATAATGTGTGTTGTTAGTTTCCCTGATTATGTGATTATCTTTTCAATAAAGTGCTCTTTTTTGGCCTTTATTAGCTTTTTAACACTTTTCCTTGGCATTTGTGTTTTAAAAAAGAGAGAGAAAAAAAGAATAACATGGTTAAAAGCTCAGAAAAGTCAATTTAGCATGATATTTCCCCCTCAGTTTTCACTCAAATAACTGTCCGCTAATTGTATTTCATTATGGTTGACTATATTTCACAATAATCCAGAGGTGGATTATGCATTCAGCCCGAGCCGCTGTCCCTCACTCATCTGTCGACGATTCCTTCAACCAAAATGTCCCCAAAGATCCTAAACATATTAAAATTCCAGTTACGTTGTCCACACTGATCTTTCTAATTTCAAATCCAACTGCAGCGTTTATCAGGCGTCACCGTATCAGGCCCTCCAAGACCTGCAGCCCAAACACAGGGGGGAGAGGGAGAGAGAGAGAGGGGGAGAGAGAGAGACCTGTAGCCCAAACAGAGGGGGAGAGAGGAGAGAGAGAGAGAGAGAGGGAGAGAGAGAGAGACCTGCAGCCCAAACACAGGGGGGAGAGGGAGAGAGAGAGAGGGGGAGAGAGAGAGACCTGTAGCCCAAACAGAGGGGGAGAGAGGAGAGAGAGAGGGGGAGAGAGAGAGAGGGAGAGAGAGAGACCTGCAGCCCAAACACAGGAGGGGGAGAGGGAGAGAGAGAGGGAGAGAGAGAGAGGGAGAGAGAGAGACCTGCAGCCCAAACACAGGGGAGGGGGAGGGAGGGGGGGAGACAGGGGGAGAGAGAGAGGGGGAGAGAGAGACCTGTAGCCCAAACAGAGGGGGAGAGGGGGGAGAGAGGAGGAGGGGGGGAGAGAGAGGGGGAGAGAGAGAAGGGGAGAGAGAGAGACCTGCAGCCCAAACCGAGGGGGAGAGGGGGGAGAGAAGGGGAGAGAGGGAGACCTGCAGCACAAACAGAGGGGGAGAGGGGGGGAGAGGGGGAAACCTGCAGCCCAAACAGAGAGAGAGAGAGAGGGGGGAGCGAGGGGGAGAGAGGAGGGAGAGAGAGAGACCTGCAGCTCAAACAGAGAGAGAGAGGGAGGGGGGAGAGAGAGACCTGCAGCCCAAACAGAGAGGAAGAGGGGGGAGAGAGGGTAGAGGGGGAGACCTGCAGCCCAAACAGAGGGGGAAAGGGGGGAGGGAGAGGGGAGACCTGCAGCTCAAACAGAGAGAGAGAGAGAGGGGGGAGAGGGGGAGAGACCTGCAGCCCAAACAGAGGGGGAGAGAGAGGGGGGAGAGAGAGGGAGGGAGGGGGAGAGAGAGACCTGCAGCCCAGACAGAGAGAGAGAGAGGGAGGGGGGGTAAGAGAGAAAGAGAGAGAGACCTGCAGCCCAAACACAGAGAGAGGGGGGAGGGGGGGAAAGGGAAGGGGGGGGGGGGACCTGCAGCCTAAACAGAGGGAGAGAGGGAGAGAGAAAGAGAAAGAAAGAGGGGTAAAGACAGAAAATAAATGACTTCATAGAGGAGAAGAGAGGGGGGAGGAAAGGGACAAAAGAGAGGGGAAAAAAGAAAGACAGGAAGAAAGAAAAGAGAAGACATTGAGAGATCACTCAGGAGAGAGAAAGTCAAAGGAGAAAGAGAGAAAAGAGAGGAAGGAAGGAAGAATGAAAAGAGAAGACAGACATAAGAGAGAGAAAAGAGTGAACGCTAAGAAACAGAGATAATGGAAACCCGTAAAAAGGAGAGCGAAATAAAGACGAGGACGGTGAGACGAAGGAGAGAAAACACAGAAACAGGACGAGAAAGACAGAACAGAGAGAGAGGAGAAGACAGAAGAGAAAGTGGAGACAGAGTGCAGAGAGAGAGAGGAGTGTCCGTGCAGTACTTGAACCCGGCGTCACCCCTCGAACACAAACAGAACAATACGGGAGCGAGCCGCCACTTCACAGGGCTTTTCTGGAGAAACTAGGTCACATTTGAGCCCAGAGAGAGAGAGAGAAGCTAAACATTTTACTGCCGCCGCTGCTGAGGAAACGGAGGAGAGCAGACGAGTGGAGCAGGGATAATTTTAGACTCACTTCAAGCTTTAAACTACAGCTGCAAAGACTTGTGGGTAACGTATAGAGTCGTTTGCCGGTCTTACAGAGTCTTGGAGGTTGGGATTGTGACGTGGCACCTCGGGATTCTGTTTGGGTGTCAGCGTTTTGTCACGACGTCGGAGGCTGCGTAGATGTCGAGTGTCGAGTTATTGTTCGCTCGAATGTGTTCTGACTCCACGGAGACACGGCCCACGATGCGATAATGGGATTATTCATCTACTGCACATGATATTCTACGATATGTTACTGTTTTTTTGAAAACCAAATATGTTATTTCTTTCTTAAAACACGGCCTGCACAAGCTTTAGTTAATAGGTAATTGTTTTTTTCTTTAAACAGGCAACAAAACGGAAGCACTGTCACAAAATAATCTTGTAAAATAAACCAAAGAACACTTAACAGCAACAGCCCACATCATATCACCAAATTTATGTCACATTATATCAATATTTCAATATTTTAACACACCCCAATTTTAAAAAATAGTAAATTTACTTCAAATGTCACCCCTATAGAACTATTTATTGGTTATTTATGTCCATAATACAACTGCTTTTGGCACTTTCATAACGTAGAGGTAGGTTTAAATTCCAGAATATTTTATGTCTTGTGGTCATGGTTGATTTGCAAGTTTATTTATTTATTTATACATTTTTCTGAATATCTATGGGGATTTTTTTTTTTTTTACACTTTTATAACTTGGTGTTTGGCGGTCACTGTTGAGATCCAAGGATGTTTTCTTTCTAATAAATGAGTAAACTGCAAGCCTTTGATATAAACATAATACAAAGGGGCTTAGTAAAAGATGCACTGAATAGCTTCAGCACCACGGACAGCACCAGTCAGCAGCAGATTCTAAACGAAGAGTAGAAATGGAACTAATACAAAAACAACTAAATAACAACAAATATAACTGACAAATGTATTATACACAAATCATTTGAAAGCACAGTTCAGCACCATGGACAGCACCACTCAGCATCTGCACTTTGTTTTTTAAATGTTTCTTACCAAACTACTACTACTATTACTACTACTACTTACTACTATTTACTACTACTACACTACAACTACTAATTACTACTACTACTACTACTACTATTAGAACCAGAATTACTAGCACAATAACATACCAAATTGTGTTACAAGCATCTAAGACGCTCTCCGTTCTTATCATCTTGTTGACTTTGTGCAAAACTATAAAAAATGAACATGAAAACAGAAGTAAAAAGTCAAAGTAACCTCCTAAATTCTTCCTCTGACTCCAGCCCACACACCGTTCAAAGTCAGAATAATCAGGTCAATTGAGCTTTGCGTAACTTCAGCACAAACGTGTGTCTGATGCCGTTACAAAGAAGCAGCACTTATGGAAGTCTGAGGTGAGGAGTTCACAAAGTTACTCAGCTAAAGTTACATAAATAGCACTTCATCACAACATAACCTGGATGCCCCGAGCTGCCATTTATTGAAGACGAGTTTAATGTGCATTTTGTAACGGGTTTGTCGCCTGCTTGTCTCCACGGAAACTGTATTCAGGCAGTAAACGTATGTATTTTGCATTTATTCTTTTTATCAATCAAAAATATCTTCAACAATCGCGGTTGAGAGTATTCAGCACTTTTAGATTTATTGCCAGCTCGGTTTAGCTGTAGGATCTGGCAACGCAAACGGAGGAGCTCATTTGTCATTGGATGGTCGGCACTGCATCTCAAGCAAAGTTAAACAAAAGATGTCAACAAACCGCTTAGACATTGTGTAAGTTTGTATCGTCAAATGTAAAAAGAAAGAAAAAGCTAAAGAAAAAGCTTGATATTCGACCATCAGAGTGAACTCCTCTCTTGTTAACCGTCCACATAAATAATCCTCTTTTAATCCAGCAAAGAATAATAATAGTTTATTTAATTTGACCATGCACTGCACAAGATCGAGGCCATTACGTATTTGATTTGTTCACTGCATATCTCAAAACAGAAACAGGTCTTTTAAATATGTGAAAAAAAACAAAATTCAAACACCACCGTTACCGTGAAAAGAACCTAAACCTGACTCTCAAAGGGGCGCTGTTCTCTACGGTACAAAGAACAATGAGTGGAGTTCAACTTGAGCTGCAAAAACAATGCGCTTTTGTTTTCAAATTTATCACCAAAGAGGTTTTATGCAGGACAAAAACAACGGACACGGTGTCTCCAACTCTCAAGTGAGCGGGAAGTGTTGACAAAGAATTGCTGGATTTATTTCTAAAATTTCGATGAAAATGAAACTGACAGCGTCCAAGGCAGGATAACCACTTTCTGCCGAGTCGAAAAGTCTACAGCAGGTGTCCCCAACAACCAGCCCCAAGGGAAATAATTTCAGTTTTGTATTCTGCATTTTGACTGAGTTATGAGCTCATGAATTTTGTCCTGTTTTACTGCCAGAGCCCTCTTCAACTGGTTCCAGAAAAGTTTGGTACCGGTCCTTATGAGGAAAAAAGCTCTGTAGATTCAATGAGAAAACAATGACAGACGCAGAAAAGTAAAACAGCAACGTAGATCAGCAAAACGAAATCCACAATTCTTCTTTGGTGTTATTTACTCCGTCAAAACGCCATCGAATTTGTCAGAAATTATGTCAGAAATGTCACTGATCCATCTGGGACTGCCCTGTTTTTTCCGATATGAAGGAAAGTGTTGGGCTTGTGACCATGTGACCTGCCAAAGTTAAAGTGCGTATGACGGGTTTTTATGATTTTCTAATTTTGACTTTATTCAGTGTGTTAATACTTTGTGTAAATACAAATGATAGTTTTGCACAGATCAGGTCGCTGTTTGCCGAGAAAAGTTGAAAAATCTGTCGACAATTACAGGAAGTAAACAAACTGATGACATCACGCTGGGGAGACAAAGGTTATGCATAATTTACACAAAATAAACTACTTTTTTGACCCTTTAAACTTTGATTCAACAAAATAAAGGTGTTCATGTGTTTTTCTTTGTCAAACGAACAAAATCTGTGACATTAGATGAGTTTTGGCCAGTGTACAGTGTGGTTGCTATGGTAATTTCCTAGCGTGATGTCAGACTTTACAACCAGGAAGTAAAATTTAAAACCTAAAATATAGCTAAACTGGGGTTAAATTTGTAAAGATTTTAGTAGAAATGTGAATATATTTATCTTAACTGCATTTTAGTTAAATGTGTATTTCAACCTGTCAGAGGCCCTTTAAAGTGTCCCTATAATTAGTAAATTCTGTTTGCTGGTGTCCATTTCAATTCACAGCTTTTAGTTTTTGCTAGTTTTTAATTTGTCTGTTTATGTTTAATATGCTTTAAAAATCAATATTTATTTCCATTAAAAATATATATATTGGGTAACGCTTTAGATTAAGATTCCTTAGTAAATGTATTTATAATGCATTAATAAGCACTTGTTATGTGTTTATAAGCACTTATAAGGCATTTACAAGCATTTATTAGCCTGATAATTGAAAACAATGTAATATGCAGCTCATTGATGCTCTGTACATGTGGTTTATTCACTCAAACATGTTTTGGCTGATGGATTATAAACATGTATAAGGCGTTATAAGTGCATAAACAAACTATTAGTGCTTATTAACATCTTATAATTGTTAACTAAGGCCTTGATTTTCAACCAGTGTGCCAGGGAACACTAGTGCGCCTTGAAGTTTTGCCAGGTGTGCCTTGAAAAAATGTCCAGTTTGAGTTAACAGATTCACAAAATGCAGATATAAATAACTAATTTACCTTTTTTGGAGTGTCCTGAGCAACTTCTGCACCAAAAAAGAACGCAAAACCACCACTAATGCCAAATTTAAAGCAGCAAACAGTAACACAAACATGATTTGGCTCATTATATTCCATATTTTAATAACTAAATGGACTGATTTGGTCATGTTTTTGTTGTATGTGGTGTGCCATTGCATCTTTTAAACCTAAAAAGTGTGCCGCAACTAGAAAAAAGTTGAAAAACACTGAACTAAGGAACCTTAATCTTAATCTTAATCTAAAGCGTCACCAAATATTGAACTCGTTGTGTGGACTGTTTGCGTTGCACGTTCGTATTTCCTTGCCGGTTGTTGTGGAGAGCAGACTTCAGCGCCTATAGGGCTGAAGTGGAGTCTGGATCTCAGCGCTTATGCAGAAAGTACAGAGCCAAATGCCTCCTCCTTCCTCCCGTCTCCCCCCTCTCTCTCCCTTTCTCTCTCCCTGTCGGCCTCCGCTTTATTCCCCTCGCAGCGTTTAGCGTCGGACCTGACAACTCTCGCAGACGGGCCGCGCTCAAACCTCTCGGCGCTGACACTTTCCCCGAGCAACACGACGCAGACAATTTGAATACAATCATACGCGCCGGGCCTGTGCATTAGTATGTATAGAGGAGCGGGGCAGGCTATTCTCTGCTGTAACGAGGAGCTGTCTAACGTCTGGTTCAAATACTGACGCCGCATCTCAATATCACAACACGGGGACTTTCAAACGCTGAAAGGAGCGAGTCGACTATTTTCTCTCTCGCCGCGTCGGCACCTGTTTGAGGGAGCCGAAGCTAACCCGATGCATAGTCATTTTGCAGGTATTTAAATCGGACGCTTTCAGTCCACGCCGCAGAAGTTTGTTATCTGAGGGGCGGCTATGAATAATATTTGTAATGTGCTGTAAAACCAATAGTAAAACAAATCACAAATTAGAAGCTTTGAAATAGTTTATGGTCAGGCCAGGTAGGAACAGAAATAAAAACCTACAGTTTTAGCTATGCTGCCCTTGGAGCAACTCTGCTGGGGAAGTATGGCAGCTTGAACACTGTCCTCTGGTTCTTCCTACTTTACCTATCAACCTATCCATCCATCGATTTAATATTACTTCAACTGTAGTCTGTTCATTGCTGTTCACATGTTTCTCTTTCTGTTTCAGACACTGCGGCGGCTGCTCCAGTGACGACCCCCCCCCCACCCCCATCTGTCTGGAGGATCGATCTCTACACTGGAGGATCTATGCGCCACCCGCCTGAAGGAACTCCCTCAACCCTGGATTAGCCACACCTCGTCTGCCTGGACCAACTCCCTCTTGAGTGGTTGTGGCTCCACAGTCCAAGTGGATGTCAGTCCTAGTTCATCTGCAGCCTGTCCGTCTGTGGGAGTAGGATCTCTCCTTCACTGTGGTTCTCCCCGAGGTTTTGTAGTTTTTCCTCGCTGCTAAGGAGGGTCAAAGGACAGGGGCATTCTGGGAAAGTTATCTGAACTGCTTTTACCTGTGGCCCATCGAGGCAATTGTTGTTGTGATTTTGGGCATTATAAAAATAAATTGATTTGATTTGATTTGAGAAGGGATTGCCTAAAAGTTCAGCATTTCATCTCTGCGTCGGAGCTAAGAGTTCAAATTCTTTTCACATTTTCTTGGCAAATGTTGAGTTTTTGACAATATACTGTATTATTATTTCACAATTAGAGTTAGGATATGACTAAATCTAGGAACAGTCACTTTGGTTAAATTGCCAACATTTCACTAAAATGTAGTCAACATGATTAAACATTTTGCCTATTTGTTTCCAGTTTGACTGTTTTTGTAAAGTTTGTAATGTTACTTCTTGGTTGAACATGGGCAGCAAATATGAAACATTTAGAGCAGTATGTAGAGCATTCAATTAACTACAGTAAATGTTCGCGCCAACTCAAACCGCAACCTTGATTCAAACTATTGTGCGGCTCTAATATGGCACTTGGATTTAACTGTAACCACTTCAAGGCTGCCACAGATTTTTTCTCCGTTTCTATCGACTGCTTACAGAAGCTCTTTGCTGCTTTATTTTCGTTTTGTAAAAGTATCTCTCTGGGTGAAAAAGGCTGGAGACCCCTGTTTTACAATACTCCGGGGGGAAAATTACGAGAATAAAGTCGAGCGCCCCGCCGTCGAAGCAAAAAGAGCAAGGATGACGCCGGAGTGGAGCGCCAAATTTCTTCACGAACGGCAACTTCACAAATGTAAAACTGTAAAAAATAATTGCCACAGGTGCCCTCCCACCAAACTAAGTCATAATTAGTAAATTCTGTTTGCTGGTGTCCATTTTAATTAACAGTTTTTAGTTTTAGCTGTTTATGTTTAATATGCTTTGAAAATCAATATATATTTCCATTTAAAAAAAAATTGGGTAACGCTTTAGATTAAGGTTCCTCAGTAAACTATTTATAATGCATTAATAAGCACTTGTTATATGTTTATAAGCACTTATAAGGCATTTACAAGCATTTATTCGTGTGATAATTGAAAATAATGTAATATGCAGCTCATTGATGCTCTGTACATGTGGTTTATTCACTCAAACATGTTTTGGCTGATGGATTATAAACATGTATAAGGCGTTATAAGTGCATAAACAAACAACTAGTGCTTATTAACATCTTATAAATAGTTAAAAAGGCCTTGATTTTCAACCAGTGCCGGGGAACACTAGTGCGCCTTGAAGTTTTGCCAGGTGTGCCTTGAAAAAATGTCCAATTTGATTTAACAGATACAAAAATGCGGATATAAATAACTAATTTACCTTGTTTGGAGTGTCCTGAGCGACTTCTGCACCAAAAAAGAACGCAAAACCATCACTAATGCCAAATTTAAAGCAGCAAACAGTAACACAAACATGATTTGGCTCATTATATTCCATATTTTAATAACTAAATGGACTGAGGATGACGAGTGCCGAGTGCCAGAGGTCGAAGAAGACGCAGAAGCAGCACGGACACCTGCAGATTCGGTATAAGTCGCAGATATATTCCCTGTAAGTGCGAGTGTCTAATGAGCCTAATGAAAACAAAGAGAAGGCGCGCGCAGGGAAAGGCCGAGGTGTTAGAAATGAATCAGTGTCTGGACTAAACGGATGGACCGAGGCAAACTCACTTATCACCATTTACACAGCGGCGCCGCGTTATGCTTTTAGCACCGCGCGCACTAATCAGTACGAGTGATATCATGAGTCACAGCTCAACACCGCCACTTAATCACGCTTTAAACTAAGGACCAACTTTGGGAAATATAAGCACACTTTAGTTTTAGACCGTATGCATTTTAGACGAGTTCAATTTTTAGTTTTGTTTTAGATTTCTTGTTCAACTTTGGCATTACTTACACTGGAGGCTGTGGTCGACCAAAGAAATTCGACTAAAGACCTGCCCCATCGAGGGATTAGTCCAGTGCTTTGTTGTGTTTTCTTATTGTTCTTGGTATCAGATTGTTTGCCTGGTCATGTAAATGTAGCCGCACACTGTACTGTGGATTTGTAACTTGCTTTTTGCACAACTACTGTGTATTGTTAAAGGTTTGGCGCTGAACTTTTAATGTGAGACACTACAGGTGAACTGGAAAAAATCTTAATATATAAGATATCAATTTGAAACTTCTCCTTTTAGTTTTAGACCATATGCATTTTAGACATTTTACCTCAGTTCAGTATTTAGTTTTGTTTTAGATTTCTGGTTCAGCTTTGGCATTACTTACACTGGAGACTAGGGCTGGGGTCGAATAAAGAAATTCGACTAAAGACCTGCCCCATCGACCAATTAGTCCAGTGTTTTTCAACCTTTATTGAATTGTGGCACACTTTTTGAGTGTAACAGATACCATGGCACACAACGTACGACTAAAAAATTGCCAAGTTAGTAAGAAATATGGCCTGTGCAACTGTCTAGCTCAGGCATGTCCAAACTAAGGCCCGGGGGCCAAATGCGGCCCTCAGACCAATTTTTCTTGGCCCTTAGTCTTCCTGGTGAACTGGCCCACATTGTCCTGATAAGTACTATTTACAGCACATTTCAGATTTTCTACAATTCCAACCTAAATAACTAACATTTTGGTGCAATACAGACCTGATATTAAGACAATGAGACTGAATGTAGATGTGGTGGAGCTTAAAACATCAGATAAATGCAGCTTTTTTGAATGTTTCACGATTGATTTGTGGCCCTCCGCTTGGTCTGTATTTCAATATGTGGCCCACGATGGAAAAAGTTTGGACACCCCTGGTCTAGCTCTTTAAATTTAGAATAGTGATGGATTTGGGGTTCTTTTTTTAATGCAGAAGTTACCAAAAAAGTCAATTACGTCCACAGTTTTGATTCTGTTAACTCAAACTAGACATTTTTTCAAGGCACACCTGGCAAAACTTCACGGTGTTCCCCGGCACTGGTTGAAAATAAAGGGATTAGTCGACTAAAAAGGGGCGTGGCAAAAATATATCAAAACTATGAAATATCTCTGTGTATCTGACCCAAACTGCACTTAAAAGAGCAAAACTGCTCAACAGTTCATGCAAAAATAACAATTTACACAGAAAAGTACAAGTAAACAGTGTATTTATGTGTTAGAAATAGAGATTTAAATTAGAAGTGGATTCAATGGAACAATAAAACATCTTTAGAAGCAGACTGGACACGTTTGTTGTTTCCACATGAAAGCCGATGAGAGAGATTGAGAGAGAAAACTGACCAAAAAATTTAAAAAATTTGTTTTGCCTGCAGTGTCTCACCTTAATACACGCGTTCTTTCACGTTCCCACGTCTGATTCTGACCGATAAAACGACTCCGACAACAAAATTCCCGGTCTCTCTGCACATAAATCTTGTCAAATAAAACGCCTGGCTCCACATCAGTTAACACCACAAACTGCACACAGAACCCCGCGCGTTTGCTCTGTTTTCCCGCGCGCCGATCCTCGTAAACTCCCTCACACGGCGGCGATCAGCGCGTCGACAACTCCACTGAACATTCGAATAAAAAACTAACCGGGCCCCGTAAAAGAGCGGAGTCGCACGCCGCCGCAACTCGTAAAAGCTGTGATGGAAAAAGACGTGCACAAAAGCCCAAAACGGAGCTCACAAAGATGCGGTGTTGCGGTTTAGCGAGGCGGCGGCGGCGTTTCACTGCTGGGTTTACAGTCGGATACGGCTAACGTAGGAAAGCTAACGACGGCTAACAAAACGGCCTTGGACGGTGAAGGAGCAGGGCCGGAGATACCTCTGTGCAACGGGGTCCTTGCTGTTTTTGTGCCCCTTTTTTTTTTTTTTTTTTACAAATTCCACTTGTATTATTCATTTTAAGGTGAACAATGTAAGATTGATGTTTTTAAGGCGAGAAACTACCAGCAAAACTCTTTCAATGTCTTTGTTTCAATGTTTTTTGGTCAGTTTTGCTCTTTTAAAGGTCCCATATTCTGCTATTTTCCCCTTTACACAGTCTATTCTAAGGGCTTTGTTGATACATTTTTGCGTTGTGCAATATCCATAACATAACAGTTTCCAAAAAACACCCATTTCTTGGACTGGCCCCCCTCCTTGCAAAAGCAAATGGCTCACTCTGAGATCCGACCCCCCCGAACAGAGAGCAGACTGCCTCCCCCGCCCAACCCGTGCACCTCCCCCGCCCAACCCGTGCCGAAGCCTAGAGCGGAGATAGTGCACATGTGCCGTGTGCTCCGGTAAACAGTGATACACAAACACTGAATAAACCTTTTATCGTCCTGACGGTGCGTGGTGCTGAGTCCTACGTCCTGGATCTGACCTGGAGTTTGACGTGCTCCAGGGCCTCGACGACAGACGTTGCCGTTTGGTAAATAACAAGCTAACTCTTCGATCTGTCGTATCCATCGTGTAATTACTGTGTAGCATTAGCATTAGCTGTTTTTATTCTTGCGGCTGCACTCTTCCTGGAGGCGTGGCTTAAACACCGCGTCATCCTGGTGAAGCCACGTCATCTTAGTGAGGAGCCCCCGTCTGCTGCTCAGCCGAGGGGGACGGAAAAGACAGTTCTCTAGTGAAAACATGAGGGAATCAATCAAAAAAACACTTCGGGCACAACATACGAGGCCCAAATAGCACTGTAGGAAGGTTAAAACCTCTGAAAAGTCGATTTTGCATGTTATGGGACCTTTAACAATAAAGCTTTCACCTGGAACGATTAACACGGTTTAATTATTCAATGAAATCCACTTGCGTTCATAGATTGGTGTGGAACGTTGTAAGTTCAAAGGCTTGTTTTCTTTCCAATTTCATTTTTTCTCCCACAGAGACGTGAAAATCAGCTTTTAAAGTACCTCCCACGCTCACCAAACTGTACAATATTTAACACGATTTTGACAGCTCTCAAGGCGTGTTATTATCTAATTCTAAGTCTGATTTATTAAAGGGTTAACTGTAAAAAGAGCAGAAATTTGAATTTTTATTTAAATTGTCAGTAAGATATATCCAAAATCCCTAATGTACAATTTTTGGAATCTAAACAAAATGAAGCAATGAAGAACAAAATTTGACATCACTCTATCCAATTTTTTCCACATAAGTGCTTTATTTTTAAGAAATATACAATGTCATGATAAAAAAATGTGTTCTAATGTTGTTTTTCTTACATTTATGTTTCAAATTGACATATTTAAGTTTAAGATTTTTATTTTCCTGTTCACCTGCAGTGTCTCGCCTTCAAGAACTGTGCTTTTGTCTTCTATAATATCATCTAATACACCCATTGTTATGTTATATTTTACATTTTAAATCACACAACTGATCTAAAACGACTTAAAGTGCCTCTGACGGGTTGAAGTACTAATTTCACTAAAACACAGTTAAGATAATTATATTCAAGATTCTGCTGAAAACAAAGCTATTTTTATCCCAGTTTGGCAGTTTTTTAGGTTTAAATTTTGACTTCCTGGTTGTAAATCATGACATCACTCTAGGGAATTCTGTAACTGTTGCCTAGAAACCATGTTGAACACCAGGTGAAAACTCCTCTAATATCACAGAAAGTATTATTTGACAAATAAAAACATATAGAAACACCTTTATTTTGATTAATTAATGTTTAAAAGTGTCAGACAAATGTGTTTGTTAATTTAAATTATCCCTGGAGTGTCTCCGTAGTGTGATGTCATCATGTTGAGAACTCTACACTACTTCCTGTAAATTTCAACATGTTTTTCAACTTTTCTTCACAAACTGGCACCTGATTGGTGTAAAACTATCATTTATATTTACAACAGGTTTTATTCCACCAAATAAAGTCAAAACTAGAAAATCATAAAAACCTGTCATACGCACTTTAATCTGTTTTGAAAACCGTGGTGGTGATTTGCTCAGGCCGCTTTACGTAACCTCGCCTTTGGAGCGCAGAGGATTTTTATTTTATTTGTGCAGAAATGGCTTTGCGATGCTGCAGAATCCTACGTAAAGTATATCACCATTTGAGAAAATAAAACTGCAGAACGAAGTAAGTAAAGAGCAATGATCATAACAAAGAGAGCTGTGAAGACAATGGAAAGATGAATCTCTCTAAATACAACTTCGAGTGATTAATTAAGCTCCTAATAGTTGATTTTGCATGATATGTCTCCTTTAATTTCATACTGAGGAACATGTGTCATTGATCGTGTTACCTTTGCAAAACAACACACTTTTTGGATCAAGAAACTAAATAAACTTCGTGCTTTGGTGAACATAGAACACATAAAAAGGAGCAATAGTGTCATAATAAAAGCCATGCACTGTAAACATGCATCAAGTATAAACCGAAGTCAGACTCTCGCAGCGTGATTGACCTGTTGAACTTGCGTCGCAAAGTTAACAGCCTCCAGTTTCACGCTTTCAATTTCCATCTCACAGTTTATTGAAATCTATAAAATAAACTCACTCAGAGATGACCGGATAAGTTGGCGCTCAAAGTCACTGCTGCGCTGGAGGACTTCGGCGGGGCTTCTATTCAAACACATTATAATGTTTGCAAAGGATTGACGGTTTATAATGAACAAAGTAAAGGACACAACTTGGGGAAAAGTTTGAAGAATGAGACAAAGGAACCGGTCCGTGGACGTTCAACGACGCGAACTCGCTCTCTCTACAGTTGCTTTGATACAGACAGCACCGCTATGTTGGTCCGGTGAATGTGACGACGCAAATCAATTGAACACAATGGTAAATGTTGCAGTTTTCTATATAAAAAGCATGATGATAAGCAATCCCTGCATAATAATAAGCAAAAAGGGCCAATTTACGTGTTTTAAAAAAAATATTTAACATATTGGCTGCATTAAAGTTAGATATTATGTTGAACTTTCTGCAGTTTGGGTGACTGAATCATCTTAAAGCATAACCACCTTTGCATTAATGATAGTCTGTGACGCAGTTGTTATTATGTTTTAGATGAATAACTTCATAGACATTCATCGACGCTTCTCTGTCTCTGTCCGATGCTCAGACTCCGACTTGGCAAATGGCTAACTGATACTACCTGGAGTTACATCTGATCAAACGCTCCTTCACTAATGAACTGTGAGGTAAAATCCCCTTATTAAGGCATATTCAATGTTTATTCCACGATATTTATGTCATTTCTCTGCTCTTTTCAACTGTAACATGTAAAAGACAATGTTCTAACCCACTAGATTCTGACCAGAAGCGCACAAGATCCAAAATCACAACTTTAAGTCAGTTAGCCTTTAGCTCAGATGACAGTTTTACACGCTAATTACCGTCTAAATTAAAACACAAAAAGGTTTACACACTCAGCAATGATTCTTAACTTCACCTAAATGTGATTGATGGGTTAGTACCTGCTGAAACTCTCTGGATTATTCATAATTTGCGTTTTTTTGTGGGTTTATGCTAACAGCTAGAGGAAAACAAATGAGACTTCTGCAGGAGTCCTTCACATCATGCTAGCCGCGTTGCTAAGCGGCTGTAAATCTGTGCATTTAACCACTCTGACACACTTTGCCCAAAGAAAGAAACACAACTGTTGAACTGGAGGCTGCGTTCACACTTTTAATTTGCTCTTTATGTTGCTTTGTCCTGGTTTAATTCTATGTTTAGTTCAAGTGAAAAAGCCTGAAAAACCAAAAATGTGCTCATAAACTGGTGTCATTTTACCTTCCTCCATCAAACCTGACTTAATGAGTTTTGAAAATTAATTTGGAAAAAAGTGCTCTAATTTTGTTTTTTGCCCATTTATGTTTCAATTGGATATATTTAAATATATTTCTTTTTTTTTTTTTTGCTTTTCACCTGCAGTATCTCACTTAAAGTCGTACATTTTAAAGGTGCTGTAGCTCATTTTTACGTGAACATTAATTTCAAAGTTTGCAGCAAAATCATTCGCCGTACGCGCTTTTACAACTTTCAGAGTTTTGCCGTCACATTAATGCTAACAACAACTATCACGCTAACAATGCCCTTCCTGCTTCTGGTTTTATCTTTAGATCCAAACAGCCATAACATTACACTGTAATTAGCATGCGCTGCGTTTGATGCTAATGCCAGCTATCACTTAGCTACTCTGCGCCTGTCCCTTGTATTTTTCCGTATAGCCGTTAGCTTTAGCTCACACAAAGAAGAAAAAACACATACTGTAAATAACAACGCGCGTTTCTGCTGGTACCAACCCACGGCCCGCATTGTCGCCGGGTTAAAGTCTCGTTAAAAGTCGCCGTCAAACGTGTGAACCTTTTGCCGTCGACAATTAGCGCGTAGAACCGGTGCCGGCGCTAAAGGCTAACTAGCACCGGTGCACTCTCCGCGTCTCCTCTCGCTCTCATCACACTTTGGACCTTCTTTGAATTCTTTACGACTCTCAGACAGTTGATAATTAGCGCCGGCGTCTCGAGCGAAAAAGCCCGTCCTCGCCTTTCATGTAGAAGTCGCCGCGTCCCCTTCAGCCTAATAAAGCCGCTCTCGTTCTCTTGCCTGATTACCAGTCCGGTGCGCCTCCTTTCATTCTGTTTTCTGATTGGCTGCTGATTAGCTGGATGCGCTGTAATTGGTTATTTTCTGCCGGAGTCCTGTCTCGCTTTCCGCGTCGGTGAAAAGCACGACGTGATGAAACGTCTTTGAGGGAACAAAAACGACCTTGAACTTTGAAGCTTGAACTTTGCCTGGTGTTTTTGTCTCTCTTCATCTTCTCTCTCTCTCTCCTTAACTCACACGTTCTCTCTCTCGATTGATTCTTTCATTCTTTCTTTCTCTTTCTTGCTCTCTTTCTTTCTTTCTCTTTCTTGCTCTCTTTCTTTCATTCTCTCTCTAGATTCTTTCTTTCTTTCTCTTTCTTGCTCTCTTTCTTTCATTCTCTCTCTAGATTCTTTCTTTCTTTCTCTTTCTTGCTCTCTTTCTTTCTTTCTCTTTCTTGCTCTCTTTCTTTCTTTCTCTTTCTTGCTCTCTTTCTTTCATTCTCTCTCTAGATTCATTCTTTCTTTCTCTTTCTTGCTCTCTTTCTTTCATTCTCTCTCTAGATTCATTCTTTCTTTCTTTCTTGCTCTCTTTCTTTCTTGCTCTCTCTAGATTCTTTCTTTCTTGCTCTCTTTCTTTCTTGCTCTCTCTAGATTCTTTCTTTCTTGCTCTCTTTCTTTCTTGCTCTCTTTCTTTCTTGCTCTCTTGCTCTCTTGCTCTCTTGCTCTCTTGCTCTCTTGCTCTCTTGCTCTCTTGCTCTCTTGCTTTCTTGCTTTCTTGCTTTCTTGCTTTCTTGCTTTCTTTCTTTCTTTCTTTCATTCTATCTCCTTAACTCACGCATTCTCTCTCTAGATTGATTCTTTCATTCTTTCTTTCTCTTTCTTGCATTCTCTCTCTCCTTAACTCACACATTCTCTCTCTAGATTGATTCTTTCTTTTTTCCTCTTTCTTTCTTTCTTTCTTTCTTTCTTTCTTTCTTTCTTTCTTTCTTTCTTTCTTTCTTTCTTTCTTTCTTTCTTTCTTTCTTTCTTTCTTAACAACCATAACAACAACAACAACAACAACAACAACAACAACAACAACAACAACAACAACAACAACAACAACAACAACAACAGCAACAACAACAACAACAACAACAACAACAACAACTTTCTTTCTCTCCTTCACTCACATGTTCTCTCTCTAGATATTTTCTCCTCTTTTCTGTCTTTTTTCCTTCTCTCTTGTTCTCTCTACATTTTACACTATTTCTTTCTCACTATTTCTCTCTCTACTTCCCTCCTCCCCTTTTCTCTCTTTTACTCTCTCGATCTCTCCTCTTTCTTTGCCTTTTTCTCCCCCACCTCTCCCCATCTTTCTCTCTCTCCACCTCTTATTTGCATCATTCTCTTCCTCTTCCTCCTTTTCTTCCTTTTTCTCTCTCTGCTCCTGACCGCAATCTTAACTCCTTTATGATTTCTTTCTCTCCTACTCCCTTTTCCTTCGCTCTTTCTTGTCTATTCTGTTTTTCTTTACTTTCTGACCCTCTTTCTTTTCAACTTTCTTTCATTCTCTCTCTCTCTTTACCCTTCACTGCTCCACTCCTCTCTCCATACTTTACACTCCATTTCCCCTTCTCACTCTTTTCTCCTCTCTCTCTCCACCTCTTATTTGCATCATTCTCTCTCTCTCTTCCTCTTCCTCCTTTTTCTCTCTCTGCTCCTGACCCCAATCTTAACTCCTTTATGATTTATTTCTCTCTTACTCTCTTCTCCTTCGTTCTTTCTTTTCTACTCTCTTTCTTTACTTTCTCTCGCTCTGTCTTTTCTACTTACTCTCTCTCCCTCCTCCTCATTTTCTTCCTTTTTCTCTCTCTGCTCCTGACCCCAATCTCAATTCCTCTTTGATTTCTTACTCTCTTCTCCTTCGCTCTTTCTTTTCTACTGTCTTTCTTTACTTTCTCTCTCTCCCTCTTCGTCATTTTCTTCCTTTTTCTCTCTCTGCTCCTGACCCCAATCTTAACTCCTTTATGATTTATTTCTCTCTTACTCTCTTCTCCTTCGTTCTTTCTTTTCTACTCTCTTTCTTTACTTTCTCTCGCTCTGTCTTTTCTACTTACTCTCTCTCCCTCCTCCTCATTTTCTTCCTTTTTCTCTCTCTGCTCCTGACCCCAATCTCAATTCCTCTTTGATTTCTTACTCTCTTCTCCTTCGCTCTTTCTTTTCTACTGTCTTTCTTTACTTTCTCTCTCTCTCCTCTTCGTCATTTTCTTCCTTTTTCTCTCTCTGCTCCTGACCCCAATCTTAACTCCTTTATGATTTATTTCTCTCTTACTCTCTTCTCCTTCGTTCTTTCTTTTCTACTCTCTTTCTTTACTTTCTCTCGCTCTGTCTTTTCTACTTACTCTCTCTCCCTCCTCCTCATTTTCTTCCTTTTTCTCTCTCTGCTCCTGACCCCAATCTCAATTCCTCTTTGATTTCTTACTCTCTTCTCCTTCGCTCTTTCTTTTCTACTGTCTTTCTTTACTTTCTCTCTCTCCCTCTTCATCATTTTCTTCCTTTTTCTCTCTCTGCTCCTGACCCCAACCTTAACTCCTCTTTGATTTCTTTCTCTCTTACTCTTCTCCTTCGCTCTTTCTTTTTCCCTCTTCTTCCATGTTCTCTCTCTGCTCCTGACCCCAACCTTAACTCGTCTTTGATTTCTTTCTCTCTTACTCCCTTCTCCTCCACTCTTTTCTTCTCTCCCCCTCTCTCTCTCCTCTCCTCCTTCCATCGCCGCCTGCCCAGTCCATTAGCCGTAGCAGTATGTTGCGTAGATCCATGCAAATAAGTGTGAAATTGCGCTCTAATCAGTCATGTAAATCGCCCGTTGCGTCGCAGACAATCTGGGCTCAGCTGTTTGTCGCTTTGTGCTCGTGTTCTGGAGCCAAAAAGCAGTTTTATGACAACGCTTCCCCGGCTCAGCTTTGATTCCTTATTCACAAGGACTTGGTTATTTTCGAGTCGGAACGACGTTTTAAAAATTTCATACAAAAATGTGCAGACTGTGGAAGGCTTTGATGAGAGAAAGAGAACGGCTGACAATATGGAAAGCGGAAGAAGTATCGAGGAAAGACGGAGACAAAAAGCCAATTTAGCTCTTTGGGACAAGGCCTACGTGTGGTTTATGGAACACAGGCTACATTATGCATTGTTTGTATTGCTATTGTCCTGTAAACATGTTCTTGAGTAACTTTCCTTTAGCATCTCATGTTTTAGAACTTACAGTAATGTATACGTTGACAAGTGCACATTCTGTCAGTACGGTGTTCCCTCATCAGTTTTTGCGGTTAGCGTCTACTGGCAGCGGAGGGATTACCATGAGAAAATGAACTTGAACTTGTTTGCTCCCAACGTGCTAATGTAAGCAATTAACAAAAAAAGAGTGTGCACTTTATACTTTATATTGTATTTTTATTACCATGTTTAGTAATTATTTATCCTATTTTTATTGTATGCGCCTATTTCATTCATTCCTGTTCTAAACTGTGTGTTGCAACATTCGAATTTCCCCATTGTGGGACAAATAAAGGATCTCTTATCTTATCTTAACGCAATTTGAAGGCACAATTGCCAAGTACGAGTCTGACGATGATTTATGGACTTAAAAACGTCACAAAAAGCTCTGGATTTCTACCTTTGACGTTACATACCTTGAAAAATTGAAACTGAGTTTTTCTTTTCTACGGCTCAGAAGGAGAGGACCTCTTAAACAGGACTAATAAAACACGCATGCGTTAAGCTAAATACAAATCCAGGTATGTTTCTGATGAAAAACAATGTAGCAACATGGTTAAAAGCTGTCAAAAAGTTGTGTCCTATTGACCCGAAATTGGTGTTTGTGCAGACAATATCAGCATTTGTTTTTGAGATATTGATCACTGATTGGCTATGATTTGGTGAAAGTATAAAGTTGCGCCCCCTAGTATTCGATTGACCACAAAATGTCTGATTGATCCCAAAATGGTGTCGATAACAGTGTTTGTGCACGCTTCGTTTTTATGAGATATTGATTGATTATTGGCTTTTTGATCCACAGAATGCACCATTCTGGGATGACTCTTCTGGTTTTCTCATTTTCTGGTCGCTCTAACGCTGCAGCAGGACAAAATTCCCACTTGTACCAAACCACAACCAATCAATGATCAGTCTATCAAAAGCAAACACTGAATAAATGATGCACAACGGAACATTCCAGAAGAGCAAGCCGATAACCAATAAATGGTCAATATCTCACAAACGCTGATATTGTGTGTACAAACGATGTGCAAAGGTTTGACACCATTTTGGGGTCAATTGGACACTAGGGTTAGGGTGGTAACTTCACACCGCCCCACTGAGAACATGAGATGCAAAAAATGGCAATAGCGCTTCCAGATTGAGATGTTTCGGAAATGTATAGAATAAATATATGAGTAAAAGGACGCTGAGGGAGAACGGGACATTGACCCTCAGTTCACTCATCTGCTTTAAAAGGCTGTAAAGTCACTAGACATTCATAGTTTTTCTTTACTTTAAAAGCTCAAAATCATAGAACTACTTCTTCTTGAGACATACATAACAAATACTTGTCATATTTATAACATTTTTAATCCTTGGCTGATAAACAAGCTGCAACAAGTTAATCGATTAATCGTAACTAATCGATTATATAAATAGTTGTCAACTAATTAAGCAATTGAATAATATACACAGACTCCAAAATGTGCCATGAGCTGAGAAAAAAGATTTTGTCTCTCAGACAGAGCAGAAATCACCAAAAATGACACGAGAATTGTGTAAATTTTGTGTTTTTGATGAAAATACCTTTTTGTCTGTGACTATTCTCCGGCAGGACGTCATCGAACAGCTTCACTAACACTTTATCTGTGTCAAATTGATAAAAAATGTCATATTTACGGCCTTTCACATTCCAAACAACCAATCAATGAATCAAAAGAATAATCACTAGACTAATCGATTACCAAAATAATCATTAGTTGGAGCCGTATAAAAATACAAAAACCTCGACATAGCCACTGGAAAATTACAAAATCTTAAATATTTTCCATTAAAGCATTATAAATTGTTTCTGCAGCAAGTATTTGGTACATATGAGTCGAGCAAAAGTAGTTCTATGATTTTAACATTTTATAGTAGGAAAAAATCAGAATGTATCGTGATTTTATACCCTTTTTAAAGTAGAGCAGTGTTTTTCAACCTTTTTTGACTCATGGCACACTTTGTTAGTTGAAACGACTCTGTGGCACACTATCTACTAAAAATAGTAACAAATCGCACCTTTTAGAGCAGAAACATTTCAAATATAATGAAGCTAATATAGTTCATGACACTAAATTTGGCAATGGTGACTGTTTTGCGTTCTATTTTTGGATTAGACGTCGGCTCAGAACTCTCCAAAATGGTAAATATTCAATCCATGTGTGAATTTAAGTCAAACTGGACATATTTTCAATGCACACTGGTTGAAAATCAAGGAAGTAGAGGACACCAAATGGCTTCTAGAATCTTGCGTGTGAGTTGTTTTGTAACTACACAGCAAAAAATGTAAATCTATCCAATCTTAAAATGGCTTGAATTTATCATTTTTATCTGGATTTGAGTAGATATGACTCGATGAGATTCAATTGTTGATGTGATGCAGAATATTTCACTGGTTTCAAGGTATTTCTGACTGATCCTGCGATAATTTTGCTTAAAATAAGAAAATAAATGTGTCAATGGGGTAAGTAAAATGATCTTAACCCAGTGACAGATAATTTGGATTGAAATAAGAAATAATGCATTGAAACAAGTCACAAACGGTTTGAAACAAGTAAAATAATCTAGTTCCATCAAATAAATCGTCTCCACTGATCTTAACGAGTCAAAATGTCTGAAATTCAGATTAATATCCTTAAATCAAGACATTTTAACTCATCTAGAACTTCATAATTTGCAGTGTATAGAAGAGTATTTTCCAGTGAGAGCGCCAAAACGAACATCTTCAAAAGTGATTCCACTGAGCACAACATTCTTCGGACACAGAAGAAATGGCAAAGGACACAAAATGGCCCGAGGACTAAGTTGGTCGACGTGAAATTAAAACAACAATCGGAGAGTCAGATGGAGCTGAAGATGCAGGGGAGAGGTTTGAGACGGAGAAGGAGATGCGTTGTTAGCTAACCATCTGCCTAACTGTCATGAGCCTCGGAAACTTCTCTAACGAGTCTTACTCTTATGTAAAAGGACGATTATTAATAAAGTGGAAAAAAGTTTTGACAGTGCTGACAAAGCAAGAACTCTGAAAATACTGAGACCTACCTACCTTCTGTCTGTCACACGCGAGACACTGCTGCGCTAGAGGCTTTCTTTTCTCATTGGAACTTTTTAAACGCTTTTTTAAATGTTTCTAGTGTAAATATGGACAACACTATACTAAAAATAAACGTTAATTGGCCTGGGATATAAACGACAAACCAATAATAAAAAAGGACGGCTATTATTGGAACAGAGAGGCTTGGAAATCACTAACTTTGAGAGTTTGTTTTGCACATTTTCGCGATTTGAAAGCCGAAATACCTGGTGTAGATACAGTTTAGGATGCTCTTTTCTGACAGAACACTTGGGTTTGTGTCGTTTACCCTCCGCCGACACTCGGACGTGGACAGAGCCATTACGGCAACAATAAGGGTGCGTGGTCGGCAGGTCGGAGGTTTTGAAGTCTCTCGTCGCCCGTTGCCCTCGCGGCTCCAAACGGTTTAATCCAAAACCTGGCGGAGGCGCGTGGATCACAGCAGGACTCTTTTCTGCCTCGGTGTGTTTGTGATATTTCATGCTACTCGGGTTATTTTCTGCGCCGCGGCTTCAGCGCCACAGCGGGACACGAGGACAGCGCTGACGTCGTCGGTTTGTGGTTTGTTTGTACAAGTCACAGGTCAACAAGCGATTAAAATGTAAAGCAGTGACTCCGGGATTGTTATTTTACACAGGTCTTTTTTTTTTTTTTTTTTTTTTTTTAATTATCTTTTTTTTTTAATCTTTCTTCTTTTCATAATTAGCTTTAACGTTAGCATTGACCACAAACACCTCTATTTATCACCAAAGAAGTGTCGCTGGAGAAGAGTTTCATGTGTAAAGTCTTTAAGGTAAAACGCTGCAGGTGAATAGGAAAAAAAAATTAAATTCAAAGATATAAATTTGAAACTTCTCCTGTAGTTTACTCACATAAATGTAAGAAAAAAACATATTACAAAATATATTACAAGTTTTTCATCATGTCATGTTTTCAAGTAGAAATAGGGCATTTAATGTGTAAAAATTAGTAAAAATACACATATTTTGGACATTTAAATCTGAAAAATGGACAGAACCAGGTTTAAATTTCTTGGTTCATTTTGTAACATGTTAGTTACAAAAAATGTACAGAGAGGATTTTGGATTTCTTATTTAGATTTGTAAACTAGATTGGACTGAAATTTGTCCTAAAAATTAAAATTTCGCCTTTTTTTTTTTTTTTAAACTTAAAACGTAGAATCAGACATCAACAAATCCTTCTGTACGTTTCGTCTAAATCTTGTTGAGTCCAGATTGTACAGTTTGGTGTAGGATCTACTTTAAGGCTGATCTTTATGTCTCGAGGGACAAAAATACATTTTAAGAAAACAGCCTTTGAAGTTACAATGTCCCAGAGAAATCTATGGATGAAGTGGATTCAATGGAAGAACAAAACATCTTTGTGTTATTTTTAAAATAAAAAAAACACTTTTGTAAATGTAAAATGCAACATTTACACAGTGATTCATGTTAAGATTTTTATATTTCAAAACCAAAAGCAAGATCAAACCAAAACCAAAAGCGTAAAACAGCAAAAAACAACACGTAAAATAGATTATAAAAAAACACAGGACTTATGCCGCGTAAGAAGCCAAAAAATAAACGTTTAACGGAACAAAAACACTACAATTTAATACCATTTCAAACACAAACCAGTTCCATCACCACTGAAACAATCTCGATCGTATTTGCGCAAAACCCGGCCGTTTCCCTCCGACTCTCGCCGAGCTTCCACGAGTACGACTCCCGACTGGAGAAGAGAAACGGCCCATCAACAAAGAGGCGCTAATCCTGTCCGAAGCTTAGAGGGCGCCGCACAATCCCCGCGCCGCCGTTACCTTTAAGAACAGACAGGAGCAGAGCGCGCACGGCGGCTCATTAAGGCGGCGCACAAAGACGAACATGAAAGGAAACCACGACGCTTCAACTTCCATCGTCTAATAAAGCCCCGGCTCACACACGGCAGCAGCGACGGCCGGCGTCTGCAGCACTTCCACTTCCAGAGTAAACCAACGACGGCTGCACGTGCGCCGTTAGCCGTAATTATCGGTTTGTTTGAGTCGTTTTGACTGTTTTAGATTGATTAAAGGGCAGTTTGAAGCACTCATTTTCACTAAAACACAGTGAAGATCGTTATATTTAAGATTCTTCTGAAGTATTAACTATTTTGGTAACACTTTATAATAACTACACTAATTCATGCCTTAATAAAGCATGAATAAAGACTTAATTCATAATCAACAAGTAGTTTATTAAGAATTATTCACGCTTAGTAACTGTTTAACAAATATTCTAACCCTAATTTCTAACCCTAATCTTAACCTTAATTAAGTAGTTACTAATCCTGAATTATGGTTAATAAACTACATATTCATTATTAATTAAGTCTTTGTTAATGCTTTATTAAGGCAAAATAAGATGTAGTTATTATAAAGTGGTACCACTATTTTTATGTAAGTTCTGCCATTTTTTTAGGTTTAATTTTTTACTTCCTGGTTGTAAATGATGACACCACGCTAGGAAATTCTGCAACTGTTACCTAGCAACCATGTTTTACACTGGGCCAAAACTCCTCTAATCTCACCGAAATGATTATTTAACAAATAAAAATATGTGGGAACGCCTTTATTTTGTCTAATTCATGTTTAAAGGGTCAGAAAAATGTGTTTGTTGGTTGTAAATTGTCCCTAGTGTGTCTCCCTAGTGTGATGTCATCGTGTTCTGGAATCCTGCTCCACTTCCTGTAAATTTCAACACATTTTCCAGCTTTTCGTCACAAACTGACTCTTGATTGGTGTAAAACTGTCATTCGTGTTAACAATAGGTTTTCTTCCACCAAATTAAGTCACAACTAGAAAATCATGAAAACCTGTCACACGCACTTTAAGATTAGACGCTGCAGGTGAATAGAAGAAAAAACTTAAATTCAAAGATATTAATTGTAAACTTGTCCTGTCGTTTACTCACATAAATGTAAGAAAAATAAGTAACGCTTTAGATTAAGGTTCCTTAGTAAACTATTTATAATGCATTAATAAGCACTTGTTATGTGTTTAGAAGCACTTATAAGGCATTTACAAGCATTTATTGGCAACATAATTGAAAATAATGTAATATGCAGCTCATTGATGCTCTGTACATGTGGTTTATTCACTCAAACATGGATTATAAACATGTATAAGGCGTTATAAGTGCATAAACAAACTATTAGCGCTTATTAACATCTTATAAATAGTTAACTAAGGAACATTAATCTAAAGCGTTACCGTATCGTGATATTATCATTAATCGCAATTATTTTGGCCATGATAATCGTGACATAAAATTTCAATATCGTCCCATGCCTAACCAGAAAGTTCAGTCTGTCTTCTTGTGATTATTGAGTTTCTTCTATTCACCTTATTCTGCCCCGCCCACTTTTGCAGTTTTTTGCACTTTTGTTGTAAACGCACTTCCGTTTGACGAGAACTCCATTAAAGCTAATGACGAACGAGGGAAAAGTCTCACCGCTAAAATGTTACATAAAGTAGATTGATTTGTGTAAAATGTTTAATGAACACGAGCAACAACAAGTCAACAACGCAACGATTTCCTGAAAACTGCTTTTTAGTCCATGTAGAACTTATTTTCTGTTGAGCTCGTCTGCTCCATGTGAACTACAACGGAAACAAGACGGCGGCGCGTACGGAAACTTCAGGAATAAAGTGAATAAGACAGTTGTAAATAGCTCTAAGCTCCTTTCCCGACACGTTTGGGCTGGACTCTCCTGTCGTGCTGCTTAAAAACATGTGTAAAATATAGAGTAGATCGAGTTTATTTGACTCCATCTTCTGCACATATTCTTAATAACAGTATATTTGACTTGGAGTCTACAAGGAATGGAACAATATTGCACTTGCACTAAAATAGATATGACTTTTGAAAACACTACTAGAGAAGAAAAAGATTGTAGTCAGTCTTCTTTTCTGTTTTTTTTTCATTTGGCACATGCTGCTTTTGCAAATGAAATCTTAACATGTTCTTTCAAAAATGTTTTCATCTGCAAAAAATTATACGATTGCATTATTAGTATGTTTGGTTTTGTTTTCTTTTTTCAGATTAATTTAGTTAGTTGTGTTTGTTTGTGATGTTTGACTCATTATTTATTTGTGATGTGCACGATGAGTGGGGAAGAAAACAAAACAAAAAAAGGCCGTAGGGTTCGCGCCTTATTGTGTCGACAAAGACGCTTCAAAAAGATGAGACTGAGATTCAAACACACGTGTAAATACATAAATACATGTTTGTTTGTTTAAATTGTTAGTAGGCCTGACGTGTTTCATGCCTCGCAGTTTTTCATTTTGGAAATTTATGCTCAAGTCAATTCAGCCTTTAATTCTGTTGCTTGTTATTTATGTCTTATTTATGTTTAAAGCTCGTTTATCCCTGAGTTTAAGGCGAGACATTGCGGTCAAAACTAATTTTTTTTCAATTTATTTATTTATTTAGTGTTTTTGTCAGTTTGCTCACTCAAAATATCAACTTTCATGTGGAAACAACAAACTCCTAATCTGCTTCTAACAATGTTTTATTATTTCATTGAATCCACTTCATCCATAGATTTCTGTGGGACATTGTGACTTCAAAGGGTGTCATTTTTTAAATGCATTTTTGTCCCACAAAGACGGAAAGATCAGCCTTAAGGTAGATCCTACACCAAACTGTACAATCTGGACTAAACAAGATTTCGACAAAACGTACAGAAGGATTTGTTTATATCTAATTCTATGATTAAAGTTTTTTGTGACTAATGTGTTACAAAATGAACCAAGAAATTTAAACCTGGTTCTGTCCACTTTTCAGATTTAAATGTCACAAAGATGTGGAATTTTCACATAAAATGCCTCATTTGAAACATGACATTTTCTTACATGTGACTAAACAGGAGACGTTTCAAGTTGATATCTTTAAATTTAAAATTTTTTCCTGCAGCGTCTCACCTTAAAATGCATTTGACAGGTTTTTATGATTTTCTAATGTTAACTTTTTCGCTGTATTAATACTTGTTGCAAATATAAATTACACTACGGTAAAATTTGTAAAGATCTTAGCAGAATTTGAAACATTCATTCATTCATTTTCTACCGCTTATTCCCGTTAGGGGTCGCGGGTGACTGGAGCCTATCCCAGTGACTTTGGGCCTTAGGCGGGGTACACCCTGGACAGTGGCCAACTCATCACAGCAAACACAGAGACACAGACAAGGACAGACAACCATTCACTCTCACATTCATTCACTAGGGACACAATTTAGAGTTCTCAATTAATCTACACAGTCATGTCTTTGGACGGTGGGAGGAGCCAGAGAACCCGGAGAGAACCCACGGTAACACGGGGAGGACATGCAGACTCCACCCAGAGAGATCGTGTGATGTTAGGGTGGTTCGGAATTCGAGATTCGAACCCACGATCTCCTTATTGAGAGGCAGAAGCTCTAGCCGCTCTGCCACCGTGCACCCCCAGAATTTGAAACATATTAATTTTAACTGCATTTTAGTTAAACGAGTCGTCCAACCTGTCGAGGCTCTTTAACTTTGCAAATCAGACACATAACACTAAACACGTCCAGTGCTAATCGAACCAGACCGAGGTTTGAGATTGAGAATCCAACACATTTGAAACGGTGCAGCTTTGCAAACGTATATCTGTGTGTTTTCCCTTCCTTTTTACAGTGCGTGTTGCTTTTGGCAGGTTCCGTCTATATGCCGCTTTGGCTGTGAAAAACACTCCCACTCTTCTCCTCACTGGCTCCGTCCCAAGTAAATAAAGCATGAAGCATATGCAGAGGAGCAGGTGGAGCGCTGCCTCTCTGCAGCTCCACACAGCAGCCTTCAGAGCGGCTGACGCTGACGACGAGCCGAGCTGAGGCTGAAAACGCACCGGGAGCGAACCAGTGTGGTGTGAGTCCATGAGCGAGCTGTGTTTTAATGATGGGACTCTGTTAAAGTTCACAGTTAAAGCACAACCAGGAGAAATGACAAAAAGACTCTGTTTCAAAGGTTGTTTTTTTTTAACGTTGTGTCACTTTTAGTTCCGTTTTTGTCCCTTTTAGCTACGTTTTGTCACTTTCAGTTGGGTTTGTGTTGTTTTCAGTCACATTTTTGTCATTTTCAGTTGGGTTTGTGTTGTTTTCAGTCACATTTTTGTCACTTTCAGTTGGGTTTGTGTTGTTTTCAGTCACGTTTTTGTCACTTTCAGTTGGGTTTGTGTTGTTTTCAGTCACGTTTTTGTCACTTTTAGTTGCGTTTTGTCCCTATAGTCACGTTTTAGTCCGTTTTAGTCCCGCCGTCGTCAATTTTAGTTGTGTTTAGTCACATTTATATCACTTATAGTCGTGCTTTTGTCACTAGTCATATTTGTGTAGCTTTTAGTCACATTTTGACCCTTTTCGTTGCATTTTAGAAACGTTTTGTCACATTTTTATCAGTTTTATCCTTGTTTTTGTCCCTTTTAGCTATGTTTTGTCACTTTCAGTTGGGTTTGTGTTGTTTTCAGTCACGTTTTTGTCACTTTTAGCTATGTTTTGTCACTTTCAGTTGGGTTGATGTTGTTTTCAGTCACATTTATATCACGTATAGTCGTGCTTTTGTCACTTTTAGTTCATTTTTGTCCTATTTTGCCATGTTTGTGTCGCTTTTAGTCACATTGTCCCTTTTTGTTGCATTTTAGAAACATTTTGTCACATTTTTATCAGTGTTATCCTTGTTGTTTGTATTATCAGATTTTTGTCACTTTTGTCAGATTTTTTTGTCATTTTAAGTTGTGTCTTTGTCTATTTTAGCCATGTTTTCATTACTTTTGGTCATGTTTTTGTCACCTCTCTCTGCAGCTCCACACAGCAGCCTTCAGAGCGGCTGACGCTGACGAGGAGCCGAGCACCGGGAGAAAACCAGTGAGTCCATGAGGGAGCTGTGTTTTAATGAAGGGACTCTGTTAAAGTTCACAGTTAAAGCACAACCAGGAGAAATGACAAAAAGACTGAAATATGATCTGACAAACTAATCAAAGAATCACGTGTTTCAAAGGGTTTCAAAGGATTGTGTCACTTTTAGTTCCGTTTTTGTCCCTTTTAGCTACGTGTTGTCACTTTCAGTTGGGTTTGTGTTGTTTACAGTCACATTTTAGTAACTTTTAGTCATGTCGTCATCAATTTTAGTCGTGTTTTGTCATGTTTAGTCACATTCATATCACTTATAGTGTCATTGTCCCTTTTAGCTACGTGTTGTCACTTTCAGTTGTGTTTGTGTTGTTTTCAGTCACGTTTTTGTCACTTTTAGTTGCGTTTTGTCTAGTGGTGGGCCGGTAACGGCGTTAACGTGCTGCGTTAACGTGAGACTCTTATCGTGCGATAAAAAAAATATCGCCGTTAATCTATTCTCAAAGTTGGGTTAGGAGCACTGTTCCTCTAAGCTCTTGTGCGTCGCGTAATGCGCACAGCTCCCAGGGCATCGCGCAGAGAAAATCTTTGTCGCGCACGAGAGAAAACGAGAGAAAGAGAGCGAGAGGCGCGAGCTACACACACATAGCGCCAAATCAAAGGCTCGGAACTAAAGTTCTGGACCAACCCGCCTCGTATTTTTCGTAGTTTTGAGAACAAACAGCTGACGAACTAATGCGTCTAGAATAGCGCAAATTACCGCGAAGATTTGCGCTCCCCATCAGGACTGAAAGTAACGTATTCCGGCCCGTTACCGTTACTGCGGACCCCTAAAACATTTGGTGGAAGTACGCTGTACCAGCAGACGAGCTCCTCCACCTGACGCACGGAAAAGTAGTCCCACTAAAATCATTACCTCTGGAGTCAAACCATCACATCAGACACAAACTTAATCCAGGGTCAGACTGTGCACTTTTGGAGATTTAATCAGTCCAACCCTGAACTCTCAGAAATCACGATGACAAACTTGATTTGAGTTCATTCGTTTTGGATCTGACTTGTCTCCGCGCGTCTTTACGCGGCAGCGGTGTGAGCGCCGTAAGCAGCGCGGCACAGACACAGACTTCAGACTCCTGTGTCTTCAGCACCAGTGAAGAATCATGAACCAATCAGAGCAAACGCAACAGCGCTTCTACAAAGTTTAGCGCTTTGCACAGTTTTCGCGTGGATTGATATGTAAATTAGCCGCGTGCGTAACGAGGCGTTAGGTGCTTTATGCACAGAATAATCCCAAGTGAAAATTGGAAGAATGAAAATGAATGGCCACTGACTTATTTTGGCTATTGAAGACTGTCTTGTTGTGTCAGAGCTACAGTAAAGTCTAATCAATGACATCCTTAGTCATAAATTAACTGTAAATGATCATTAGGCCTATTTGAAACATGGGCTTAGGATCTAAACATGACACACAGGTTACTTTGTCCAGAGGCTTCCAGGGGAAATTTAAGCACAGAATTAAATTAATACAGAATTAAATGAATATTGCACAGAAGTGTTGCTGGATAAGAGTCAATCTTTATATTAAATGCATCAGAAAACTGTGAAAGCTTTGGAGGGAAAAAACACCATGACTCTGATTTGAACACAACTTAATGATGATATCCTTTTTTTTTTATTAATTCTACCTAAACCAAATTATAGCTGAGGGGCTGTGATCAGAGAGAGGAGGACAGTGCAGCTCACAGAGAAACACTGACTAGAAAATGTATTTTTAAGAAGCTTCCCAATGGAAATCTCGACAAGACTAAGGTTGTTTGCACCTTGTGCAATGCGGAATTAGTTTACTGTAGGAGTTCTTCCAGTCTCAAGTACCACCTAAACGCAAAGCATCCCTCAGCTAATGCCGGGCCAAGCACTGATGTAATGCGCCACCTGGCTTGAGAAACCCGTTCTCAAAGACTTACTTTTAGTCATTATTTGGGTAGCACACATATTCTGAATGTCTTCGTCAGAATTCAAATGAGCCATTTTAATCTAGATTAATCTAGATTAATTCCAAGATTACAGTGAGATTAATCTAGATTAAAAAAATTAATCTATGCCCACCACTAGTTTTGTCACATTTAGTCACATTTATAATGTTTTACTCACATTTGTCATTTATGTCATTATGTAAGTAATGCGGCGGACATCCTCGAGAATACTTTCAGTTTATAGTTTTTTGTTTTGTTTTTCTAATTAGGAACAATAAATGTAATGGTTTCCTGTCATTTCGATGTGATGCTTGCTTTGCCTGAGCCATAAAACCTCTTTGCACGTTCTGGAGTCGTACAACAATTATCTTATTACTAAATTAGTTGAAGAAAATCTTGATAATTGATTAGTTGCGACGGATCGATGAACTTGTAAACAATCTATTTATGGCACTAACATTGTCCATCTGTGGTTGAAAAATATCCAACTGCATGACAACTTTTAAATATTTCGCCTTCACATCTTTACGGTTGATCAGTGTAAATACCATTCATGTCGAGCGTTTAGTTTATGAATTGCCCGTTTCATCGCTCTTATTCTCATTATAATAAACTTAAAATCACGGCTAAATGACTCTGGCAAGCTGGCGTTTCCCTTTTCGCTTTGAGAACGTCTAATGACAAAAACACACATTTGAATCCACAAACGGACCATTTCAGTGGCACCAATTATTTTTAAACATGCACCGAAAAAGGGAAGTTTGTCAAAGTCTTTAAAAGGGAAACTCTTAATTGGTTAAAATCCACGGGCTAACGACTTGTTGTGCTCGGCCTGGATACCACCAAAAAAGCACCTATTTGTGGATAATTAATTGGTGGTGGCTGCGAGCGCTGGATGCAGATCAAACCGGAGCGGAGACAGGAGGGAGGCCGCGGGTCATTAGCAGAGGTTTGATGGAGGTTTGTCAAACGGTGGGGCAGTTTTCCTGGGAGAGGACGGGAGGGAGAGGAGGGGGGAAAGGGGAGAAAAGAGCCGGGCTGTTTGTCAAACGATCAGGGTTGTGTTTCCTGAGGGAGAACGGGGGACAGAGAAGATGTTGGAGGTGAGAAAAAGGAGAAGGTGTGGGAGGATTTGGGCTCAAGAGCGAAATGTAAGTAACAAGAGGAAAGCGCCAATTTAGTTCAAGGTGAGGGGGCACTATTTTTTGTTTGTTTTTGGTCAGTTTGGCTCTCAATTTTGAAGCACTAACCTGGAAACAATCAAATAAAATTGCAACAATTTTTTTATTGTTTCTTTAATCAACTTTAATACATAAATTTAAAGGTTGAATGGAGGATTTCTCGCCGATTTGAAAATCTGCGACCGTTAGTCCTTTTTTTGAAAAAGCGCATGCGCAGGTTCCCCCTCCCTCCTCCCCGTTTCTCCTGACTGAACGCCTACCAAACCTCGTGCACGAGCACCAGCAGCACTGCTCCATGTGCATTTGTTTACAAGACGATTGGTGTCGCTTTCTCACGACAACCTCCGCCAAGAAGATTTAAAAACTTTCAAAATGTATAAAAACATAAAAAAGAGTCAGATAAACAGTTACCTGTCCAGCAGAAACTTTGCAACGGAGGCATCAGTTGGAACCCTGTCTTGCACTTTCAATGCTCGCCAGCGCGTAAACCATTCCCCCAGAATAACACGCGTTTTGTTTCTTTCCTCTGCAGACTTTCGTCTCTTCTGTGAAAGCTCGAAAACAGTCTTTCTCTTTCGTCCCTCAGCCATTTCGGTACTTCGCGGATGAAAGTTTAGACCTACAATGACGGAACGATCGCCGCTAACCTCCTGCTACATAAACACACTAGCATATCAACCACGCATGCGCGGCCAGGGGAGCGAGCATTTCCCCTGGACGAGCCTGCGGCGTGCACTAGCACGCACAGAATGATTGACATCTGAGCGGACCAGTCATTTGTACTACCCACGAGGAAATGAGATTCTGATTTGTTGCCCGAAATCCTCCATTCAACCTTTAAATGGGACGTTGTAACTTTAAAGACCGTTTCACTTAAAGATCGATTCATACATTTAGTATCTACACACCAAACTTTACACCAAACGCTCAGAGTGAGTCTGATGTTGATTTTAGGACTTTTTTAAGGAGTCTGATGATGATTTAAGGACTTAAAACAGCAAAAGATTCTTGGATAAGTGTGGTCAGTTATTGATAACATCACAAGTCAAAGGAATTGTTTTTGACCGACAGAGGGAGAGGATTTTCAAACCAGGATTCATCAAACAAGCGTGAATGAAGCTAAATGCTAATTTTGTATAATATTTGTTCTTTAATGCCACTTATTTGACCCTTCCCAAACACACTGACGTCTTTTCCATGACCTCAGGATTTGTCTTTCTTCTTGGTTGTTGCAGAAATGAGAGGCCACTCACTGCATCGGTTGAATGTACCGTGTTGCAGCTGAAAGACAATCACCCGAGCAACAATTATCCAACAGGAGAAGGACCTGTTTGATTAGCTGAATCCAAGCTGTGACTTTTTTCTTTTCTTTTCTGACAGGCAGTGTAATGTCCATGCAGATTTTCTGATTTCTTTCACCAAATCATGCTGAAATAATTTCTTCAAACAGAAAACCATTTTCCAATTTGAATCCAGTCAAACAGTGTCTGTCAAACGCTCCATGTTTTTGTGAACAGCACTCGTGTAAAACATAGTAATAGGACTTTATTCACGCAGCTTTTTCCCCACTTTTCTCACTTTTCATGTTAAATGTTTCAGAAATAATAAATGACCACGCTGCTCAAATCCTTGGCCAAATGTTGTCAGGTTTTCCAAGTTGAACCAATTTCCACTTTACACAAGTTTGGAGCTGGAGTGTTTCTGTGATGTGGCCGTGTTTTGAAGAGCTGAACACTATTTTTTCACCCAACTTCAACTTTTAACTAACTTCGCAAGCAGCTAATGACACAAGACCTCTTTGAAAAATGTTTTAGCTCCAACTTTTTACACGAATCCTCTTTACAAGCTTGTCTTCTTTGATTCTTCGCCAAGCCTCACAAACAAACTCAGCTTCAAGTTTCCCAGATTTCAGATGTTGATGATAGAGATCTGGCCACGTCTTTGTCGCTTTTTGTCACGTTTTTGTTGCTTTTAGTAGCGTTTTGTCACTTAAAGTTGTGTTTTTGTCATTTATGGTGCTTTTGAGTCGCTTTTAGTTTAGTTTTTGATGCTTTAAGTTGCGTTTTTGTCCTGTTTTTGATGCTTTTACTTCAAGTTTCCCAGATTTCAGATGTTGATGATAGAGATCTGGAGGTCTGTTTTTAAATCACTAAATCCTTGCCAGACTCGTTCATTACAATAGTGTGCTTACATTAGCGCGTCAGGGCAAGCAAACCTTTGTTTATTTACCCATGGAAGTTCCCTCTGCTGCCGGTAGATGGACGCTAACACCAAATCCTGATGAGGAACGCTTGACTGATAGAAAGTAATGTGCGGTTTGCAATACACACAGTACATTATTCGTTCTAAAACATGAAACGCCAAAGTAAAGTTGCTCAAAATGCAATGTACATAAGTTCGCAAGAGGCCCATGCGGCGCTCTCCGCTGAGGATCGTTTATATTTTTACAAAGTTAAATCTACTATTCTTTGTGCATATGAACTTGTCCCAGAGGTATATCAATAAAGGTTTTGTAAATTGAGGAAAAACCTATAAAAAGATACAAAAAAATATCCAAAAACTACTTCAAGAAAAAATATAATTCCAACAAACACGTTCAAAAGACTAACAAACAATGGCATAATACGTGTCTTTTTAAAATGCAACAGTTCCGTGGAAATGCCTTTGGAACTGAAGCCCATGAACTCATTCAGGAAAAAAAACAAAAAGCGTATAATTTGATTGTCCACATAAAGAGTGAAGCCGTCTTTGTCTGAACTTGGGCGACTGACGACGATTGATCTGCGCTCGGAGGCGGCGGACCATTAGACGACCCCCGGCGCTCCTCAGTCGCTGACGAAGAGTTACGGCCACAAAGTCACTCCGTCGCCCATTTGTTCCGGGCCACTTTAAATTAAGACGTTTGTGGTTCATCGAGTAAGAAAAAGGCAGTTTACAAGAAGTGTACTTAAAGGTGCACTGCGTCACTTTTCTGAAGGAGGGTCAGCAACCAGCCTGTCTCCAAGGAGAAGTTGTTGCTTTGCCGAGAACGTTCTACAGCGAGGGTCTAAGTTTAAGTGCGTATGACGGATTTTTACGATTTTCTAATTGTGACTTTATTCAGTGTATTAACACCTTTTGTAAATATAAATTGTAGTTTTACACCAATCAGGTCGCTGTTTGTGGAGAAAAGTTGAAAAATCTGTTGAAAATTACAGGACGTAAACACACTGATGACATCACACTGGGGAGACAAAGATTATGCAAAATTTACACAAAATAAACTACTTTTTTGACCCTTTAACCATTAATTCAACAAAATAAAGGTGTCACATGTGTTTTTCTTTGTCAAATGAACAAAATCTGTGACATTAGATGAGTTTTGGCCAATGTACAGTGTGGTTGCTATGGTAATTTCCCAGTGTGATGTCATACTTTACAACCAGGAAGTAAAATTTAAAACCTAAAAAATTGCTAAACTGTGGTAAAATTTGTAAAGATTTTAGTAGAAATTTGAATTTATTTATCTTAACTGCATTTTAGCTAAATGTGTATTTTAACCTGTCATAGGCCCTTTATAAAACATCTGCAATGAAATAAATGGCACGGTGAAGGTTTAATGGGAAAAATATCTAATTGCAATTTCTCTGACCAGTTTTGCGATTGTGAGTGGATTTATGATTTATGTTTTAATAATGGGATTCTGTTCAAAGGTCACATTTTAAACGCAACAAAGAGAATTGACAATAAAATAAAACAAATAAAAGAATCATGTGTTTCGGAATGCCTTTGTCGCTCACTTTTTGTCATATTTTTGTTGCTTTTAGTAGCGTCTCGTCAATTATAGTTGTGTTTTGTTCATGTATAGTTCTTTTGAGTCGCTTTTAGTTTAGCTTTTGATGCTTTAATTTTCGTTTTGAGGCTAAAAGTAGTAGCTGATCCTGTAATTCCTGAAATTTGAGCTATGAATTTATACGTCCGGTGACTTCCTGGACAAGCAACCACTATTAAAGTCTGAGTCTATTATTACCCCGACATTTCTAACAGAAACAAAGTGAATCAACCGGTCCACATTCACCTGCCATCAGTGAAACATCTGAGTTTTGTTATTCGTTATTGCTGCGTATTAAATAATCTATCAGCGGTATGTAGAGGTTGAACAGAAGAGGCCCCAGGATTGACCCTTGGGGAACCCCACAGGTCAAGGCCATGTGGTTTGAGACACTACATCAATAATACAAGCCTATTTGCACATTCTTAATAAGACGACATCGCAAGGAAATAAGGCAGACATGGCCGTCTGAGCCTGATTGGAAAGTAAGTCAGTTTAATGAAGAGAAAAAAGAAAATACTGGGGTTGTTGATATCCTGGAAGCTAATTTCTTACTCGGAGATGACCATTTTTTTCTCAATCTAACTTTTATTAATAAATGGAACTAAATGACTCTCTTGTAAGTGTTTGCTTGCCCTCTGCTGTTTGGGAAGTCGCTGCTAAAATCCGGATTAAGCGCCTCAACTCTGCGCTCATCCGTCGTACGTTGTCATTCGGCGGCTCTTCTCACTCGTGGCTTTGTTCGTTTATCAGATGAGGTCTCGCTCCCACTCTCCCGTCCCTACATTCCCTCTAATTAACACCCGAGACCCGGCAGCCGATTAGCTGAGCGCGGCGTGCGACTTTAAGTGCCATGTAAACACGCTAGAGCCCCCTGCTGCGGCGGAGGCACACAAGTGGCATCTTGAGAGAGCGAGGAGAGCGCGGGAGAACGGCTGAGGAGCATATGTGGGAAACAGACGCAGGGCGGCGAGAGACGAAGAGGAGGAGGAGGAGGGGGACTGAGGAGGAGGAGAGGGACGGAGGAGGAGGAGAGCGAAGAGAACGTCTGAGGAGCATATGTGGGAAACAGACGCAGGGCGGCGAGAGACGAGCAGGAGAGGAGGGGGGGGGGGACTGAGGATGAGGAGGAGGAGAGGAGGAGGAGAGGAGGGGAGGGGGGGAGGAGGAGGAGAGGAACTGAGGAGGAGGAGAGGAACTGAGGAGGAGGAGAGCAAAGAGAACGGCTGAGGAGCATATGTGGAAAACAGACGCAGGGCGGCGAGAGACGAAGAGGAGGAGGAGGAGGGAGGAGGGGGGGAGGAGGAGGGGGACTGAGGAGGAGGAGAGGGACGGAGGAGGAGGAGAGCGAAGAGAACGTCTGAGGAGCATATGTGGGAAACAGACGCAGGGCGGCGAGAGACGAGCAGGAGAGGAGGGGGGGGGGGACTGAGGATGAGGAGGAGGAGAGGAGGAGGAGAGGAGGGGAGGAGGAGGAGAGGAACTGAGGAGGAGGAGAGCAAAGAGAACGGCTGAGGAGCATATGTGGAAAACAGACGCAGGGCGGCGAGAGACGAGCAGGAGAGAGGGGGGACTGAGGATGAGGAGGAGGAGAGGAGGAGGAGAGGAGGGGAGGGGGGGAGGAGGAGGAGAGGAACTGAGGAGGAGGAGAGGAACTGAGGAGGAGGAGAGCAAAGAGAACTGCTGAGGAGCATATGTGGAAAACAGACGCAGGGCGGCGAGAGACGAGGAGGAGGAGGAGAGGAGGGGAGGGGAGGAGGAGGAGGGGGACTGTGGAGGAGGAGGAGAGGAGGGACTGAGGAGGAGGAGAGCAAAGAGAACTGCTGAGGAGCATATGTGGAGAACAGACGCAGGGCGGCGAGAGACGAGGAGGAGGAGGGAGGAGGGGGAGGAGGGGGGGGCTGAGGAGGAGGAGAGGAACTGAGGAGGAGGAGAGGAACTGAGGAAGAGGAGGAGGAGAGGAACAGAGGAGGAGGAGAGGGACTGAGGAGGAGGAGAGGAACTGAGGAAGAGGAGGAGGAGAGGAACAGAGGAGGAGGAGAGGAACTGAGGAGGAGAGGAACGGATGAGGAGGAGGAGGAACTGAGGAGGAGGAGAGGAACTGAGGAGGAGGAGAGGAGCTGAGGAGGGGGAGAGGAACTGAGGAGGAGGAGAGGAGGGACTGAGGAGGAGAGGAACTGAGGAGGGGGAGGAGAGGAATGGAGGAGGAGAGGAGGGACTGAGGAGGAGGGACTGAGGAGACTTGGGATTTGTTTTAGTTTTAACTCCAAAAAAACAAGATTAATCTCTGTCTTTCTGTCTCTCTGTCTTACTGTATTTATGTTGCTGTTTTTTTAACGCCAATCCAACGCAAAAAATCCCCTCTGTATTTTATTTTTTTCTTTCTTTCTTCCTTTCTTTGTTTCTTTGTTTATTTATTCATCATTTTTTGTACACCAATTTTCAATAAAATCTACACAAAAATTTTTTTTTTAATTATGTAAAAAAAATTAAGCCTGAACCTGGCTTTATTATTTATCAGGTTAAAATGTTTCCCCAAATATGCACAATTTTGGCCCTTAATTTATTTTAATTGAAAACTTTACATAATTAAAAACTCTCACTTCAACAACTACTTAAATGTTCCTCTAAATGTGTTATTTGCTTTTTCTATTCCCCTGTACCTCACCTTAAAAAGTTAAATTATATTCTTATTTAAATTATAGTTAATCATGTAATTTACAGGAAGTAAAAAAGTAAATTTAAATTAAATGTTAAATTGTAATTAGACAGATGCAATGTTAGCATATGTTTAGCAATAATAGTTAAAGTATGTTAAATTCATTTTAAAAAAATGTTGACAAAAGATGTATGGAGTGAAAGAAAGAGAAAGATGAAAAATTGACAAAAAAGTACCTCACATTAAAAAGTTAAACTATATTCTTAATGATTTGAATTATAGTCTAATTAATTGATCATGTCATTTGCAGGAAAACAATTACATTTAAAGTTGTCACAGCAAAAAAGTCAAATTAAATTAAATGTCAAACTGTAATCAGGTTCAATGTTATCAGTAGCTCAGTAGGTAGAGTGGGCGCCTTCTGATCCGAAGGTCGGCGGTTCGAATCCCACTCCAGACATGGAGTAGTTGAGTGGTCAGATCCTCTGACCCGCAGGTTGGTGGTGCGATTTCAGCTCCTTCAGATGAATAATGCCGTTGTGTCCTTGGGCAGGACACTTAACCCACCTTGCCCCCAGTGTCTGCGTACACTGGTGTATGAATGTGTGAGTGGATGGGTGACTGGTTCCTTGATGTAAAGCGCTTTGAGTGCCTTAAAAAAAAAAGGTAGAAAAGCGCTATATAAATGTGACCATTTAATGTGACCATTTATATGTTTACCAATAATAATGAAAGTATTATGTAAAAGTTATGAATAAATAAATAGTGCAAAAATGATGAATTAATTAATAAACTGAAGTGTATAGAGTCTAAAGAGGAGGTGCAGATTGGAGCGAGGAGGTGCAGATTGGAGCGAGGAGGTGCAGATTGGAGCGAGGAGGTGCAGATTGGAGCGAGGAGGTGCAGATTGGAGCGAGGAGGTGCAGATTGGAGCGAGGAGTGGTGGAGCGTGTGGGGAGTCAGTGAATTCTGCCGACACGACAGAGAAGAGCAGAGAAGCAGACGGACCCATCGCGACCAAACACTGCAGCGACCAAACGTTATCCGAGTCAGAAAAGGCGGGAAAACGCTCGAAATAAAGTGCAAACGAACACAGTTGGACAAAAGCACCATGCATGGACCAGAGAGCAGCAAAAAATGAGCAAAAAGGACTAAATAGTTTTATTAGGTGGTGAGACGCTTCAGGTGAATAGGAAAAAAATCTTAAATTTATAAGGCTTATTTATAAATATTTATAAATAAGGCATTTAATGTGTAAAAAATGCCAAAATTTGACTTTTGGGACGTTTAAATTTCTTGGTTTATTTTGTACAAATATTAGTTACAAAAAAGTTATAAAGGTAATTTTGGATTTCTTATTTTTACGTAAACTAGATTAAACTGAAAATTGTTCTAAAAAAAATAAAATTTCCCCAATTTTTTTTTAACTTAAAACAGAAACAACAAAATAAATCAGTTTTAGAATTAGAGCAACAAATCCCTCTGTACTTTTCATCTAAATCTTGTTGAGTCCAGATTGTACAGTTTGGTGTAGGATCTACTTTAAGGCTGATCTTTATGTCTCGAGGAAGAAAAATGCATTTTAAGAAAACAGCCTTTGAAGTTACAATGTCCCAGAGAAATCTATGGATGAAGTGGATTCAATGGAAGAATAAAACATCTTTAGGAGCAGATTGGACAAGTTTGTCGTTTCCACATGAAAGTCGATATGATGAGAGCAAACTGACCAAAAACAAAAAGTTTTACCTGTAGTGTCTCACCTTAAACATGGGACATTTGTCATGAATGTTCTGCGACGTGAAAAGGCATATCACTCTGCAGCACATGTTAAAATATCGTAAATTATAACAGTTACACCCAAAAAAATGAAACCTTCCTTACGCTTGCTGTAGAATTTATTAATTTTTGTAATTATGTGTGTATTTTGTTACAAAGTCACGTCACACACGAGACAGAAGAACATTCAAACACCGAATATGTCACGTATAGCCGCGTTCAATTATTTCTTTTAGTTTATAATTTGCAGTTAAGGCGAGTTGTATGTTTTGTTCTCTTCCACCTCGCGGCCAAATGAAGCCATCGGATCAATGTCCAGAGTCGGGGGAAACACAGTCCATTACAGGCTCCGGTTTGATCTGCTCCGTTCACAATTAAATACTATCGACTGGGCTTTGTTTGGTGTGAACTCTTCAGACGAGAGCGAGGAGAGCGAGGAGAGCGGAACTAGAAAGAGGAGGAAGACGAGGAGAAGGAAGAGAAAGGAAGCTCTGCCACAGCTTCTGTAAAAAGCACTTTGTTCACTCCAAACGTGTGAGTGTAACTTTTGATTTTGGTCACGCAAGCTCTCTGATTTTGTACGTTTGACCAATAAAATAGTACAAAAAGCCTCAATCCTACAGAGGTGGCACAAACAAACAACAGCGCTGCTTTGTTTGTGCATAAAAAGTGAGAGAATAACCTTTTCTTTTCACAAATACAAGTTGAATACATTACACAATCACCTGTGATAATCATGTGCAATATAATTTAACATACTATTAATACACTTTTACCTCACTATAGTCACTTACTGTATATAACAATACACTTAAGCCACTTTAGTTGCCATTTTTACTATTTATTCCCAGACAGCCACCTACTGTAAATAAGAGTGTGCACTTTATACTTTATATTGTATTTTTATTACCATGTTTAGTAATTATTTATCCTATTTTTATTGCATGCGCCTATTTCTTTCATTCCTGTTCTAAACTGTGTGTTGCAACAGTGGAATTTCCCCCATTGTGGGACAAATAAAGGATCTCTAATCTTATCTTATCTTAATAAAGTTTCAAAAGGGCATACTGTACCTTACCTCTACCAAACTTTTTTTTGTCTGGAGTACCCCCTAAGCTTTGTCTGACAGTCAGAGTACCCCTTAAGTTGAGTTTTAGGTAAATAAATGGGTTTAGTAGTCAATTATTACAATTCTATATTTTAGTTTTAATTATATTTATGGTTCAATATAGTCCAAAATATGCTAAATTTACAACTAATGGCACTTTTTTTTAATTCAGATAAAAGTATATTTTATTAATTAAAAACCTGAAACCATTCCAAGTACCCCCTGGAAATAGCTCACGTACCCCTAAGGGTCCCCGTACCCCTGGTTGGGAAACACTGCTGTACGTTGCGTAAACTGTATTTCTTTTTTTTTTGGAGCTTCAAACTGTGGTGCAATGTTGCTCCCGCTTCAAAAACAGACCTGGAGCTGTTTTGAGCGTAATTTCCGCTTGTTTCGTTAAACCTGTTTACGAGCTCATCTTCCCCGAGCCTCACAAAACACTCAGTTTCAACAGATTTTTTACGTATTTGTGACGCGGAGGTCTCTCGTGTGGTTTTTGTTCCATAAATCGTCAGCAGACTCGCTCCTAACATTTCTTCCTCAAATCACGTTCATAACAAGTGTGTATGGTGTATTAGCATGTTGGGGCAAGTTAGCTTTTGTTTTTTTCCCCCATGATATTACCCTCTGCTGCCAGTAGATAACAACACACCCAGAACAAGGAGTGTGTACGTTTAAATAGATGAATTATTTCAAATTCTAAAACACAAAATATCAAAACAGAAGTAGAAGAGAAGAGTTTAAATGTCATTATCAATATAAACACTGCTTAAAGTCGATATGACAGGTTCACTTTTTTGTAATTCTGACTTAGTTTGATGGGAGGGCACCTGTCGTAAATATATGTCACAGTTTTACATCGGGGAAGTTGCAGTTTGTGAGGAAATTTACAAAAAATAAAAGTCTAGAATGACAGGAAGTAGTGCTGTGCTGTGAAATGGAATCCCTCTGTGATGTCATCAAAAAGCGACGTACCATTGAAAATACAAAGACAATTTATGCACAGGGTGCACGGTGGCAGAGCGGCTAGAGCTTCTGCCTCTCAATAAGGAGATCGTGGGTTCGAATCCCGCACCACCCCAACATCGTGCTTTCGAATTCTGAACCACCCTAACATCACACGATCTCTCTGGGTGGAGTCTGCATGTCCTCCCCGTGTTACCGTGGGTTCTCTCCGGGTTCTCCGGCTTCCTCCCACCGTCCAAAGACATGACTGTGTAGGTTAATTGAGAACTCTAAATTGTCCAGAGTGTATGAATGTGAGAGTGAATGGTTGTCTGTCCTTGTCTGTCTCTCTGTGTCAGCCCTGCGACGAGTTGGCCACTGTCCAGGGTGTACCCCGCCTAAGGCCCAAAGTCACTGGGATAGGCTCCAGTCACCCGCGACCCCTAACGGGAATAAGCGGTAGAAAATGAATGAATGAATGAATGAATGAATTTATGCACAACTGACAGAATATTTTGACAGTTTAAACCATCATTCAACAAAATAAAGGTGTTATCCAGTATTATTGTTTGTCAAATCATAACTAATGTGTACTTTATATGGATTTTAGCCCTTGTTTTCAAAATGGTTGCTATGGTAACAGCGGTGGAATTAGCTCTATGTCATATTTGCTGCTCATGTCCAACCAGGAAGTGCAGTTATTAACATGACGAAAACTGTCGAACTGGGGACAAATGGGCAAAATGTTTAGTAAAGTCTTAAATATAATCAAGTTCACTATGTTTTAGTGAAATGTGTCGTTTAACTTGTCATTTAGACTTTAATATGTCCTTAAAAAAAAAAAAAACTTAATCCAACATCACAAGCTTCACTCACATATGTACGGCAGAAGAGGCTCTGAATTTACGCCCACAAGATGTAAAAATAGTCCAAAACTAGCTAAGACGGTTCCAAATTTAGATCTTAACCTCTGCAGCCTTTACTGTTGCTATAGTTACCGAGTGTATTAAACATAATGCAAAGTTCCCGCCGAACCGCGTCCGCCGTCTGTTTGTTTTGGCCGCTCCAGATGGGGCCGTGTTGAATTGTGTTCTGTGGACGCTTTTTAAATGATTCTTTTTGTGCCACATGTCCTTGTTTAAACCAGAAACACTGCAAAACTAATGATCTAGTTAAACCAAGAAAATGTATCTGTGAAGCAATAAACAAAACAAAAAAATTACATAAAAAATAAGAAATAATAATAATAATGATAAGAAGAAAAAAAAGAAAGAATAATAAGAAATAAAAAAAAAGAAATAGAAATAACTACATAACTACATATTAAGTGTGATTTTTGTTGATAAATACTTTTTACACATTGTATTTTTTTCCCAAATGAAATACTAATAATAACACTTTTGTTATTGGTTGATTTTGTGTTGGAAAATATGTTATCGTTTTATTATTATTGTGGTATGAACATTGGTATTTTGATTGTTTTCCTTGGCAATGAAAGATATTTTTTCCCTCTCATATCGATCAATTATGTTTTTTAATTTGTCATTATTTTGTCATGTATTTTGTCTAATTAATAAAAAAAAAAAACATCTTTCAAATACTAATTCTTTGTAACGATTACAACAGAAGTCAAATTTCTTCCTCCAAACCCTGAACTCTGCTCCAAACTAGGGATGGGACAATAAACAATATTGTTTATCGTGATAAAAAGGGAAGACAATAATCGTTTGTGCTACATTTTGTATAATCGTGATAATCGCCAACAAAGATAATCATCATTTTGTCACCAGATTGTGCTGAAAAAAAGCAACTTATGTTCTCTTCTAGATCGTTTTTTTGTTTTCACTTTTAATAAAGTACAAATATGTCAGAAGTTATTTATAATGAGAAAGTAATGTCTTTATATGTCACATTTTCAAACTGTCAGCAATTTTAATAAGTATCGTGGGTAACGCTTTAGATTAAGGTTCCTTAGTAAACTATTTATAATGCATTAATAAGCACTTATGTGTTTATAAGCACTTATAAGGCATTTACAAGCATTTATTAGAGTGATAATTGAAAATAATGTAATATGCAGCTCATTGATGCTCTGTACATGTGGTTTATTCACTCAAACATGTTTTGGCTCATGGATTATAAACATGTATGAGGCGTTATAAGTGCATAAACAAACTATTAGTGCTTATTAACATGTTATGAATAGTTAACTAAGGAACCTTAATCTAAAATGTTACCGTGTCGTGATATTATCATTAATCGCAATTATTTTGGCCATGATAATCGTGACATAAAATTTCAATATCGTCCCATGCCTACTCCAAACATGGACCTGTTAATATCTCTGTTCATATCGGGGGTTTAGTTGATTATTGTTCATATCGGGGGTTTAGTTGATTATTGTTCATATCGAGGGTTTAGTTGATTATTGTTCATATCGGGGGTTTAGTTGATTATTGTTCATATCGAGGGTTTAGTTGATTATTGTTCATATCGGGGGTTTAGTTGATTATTGTTCATATCGAGGGTTTAGTTGATTATTGTTCATATCGGGGGTTTAGTTGATTATTGTTCATATCGTGGGTTTAGTTGATTATTGTTCATATCGGGGGTTTAGTTGATTATTGTTCATATCGGGGGTTTAGTTGATTATTGTTCATATCGGGGGTTTAGTTGATTATTGTTCATATCGGGGGTTTAGTTGATTATTGTTCATATCGGGGGTTTAGTTGATTATTGTTCATATCGAGGGTTTAGTTGATTATTGTTCATATCGGGGGTTTAGTTGATTATTGTTCATATCGTGGGTTTAGTTGATTATTGTTCATATCGAGGTTTAGTTGATTATTGTTCATATCGAGGGTTTAGTTGATTATTGTTCATATCGGGGGTTTAGTTGATTATTGTTCATATCGTGGGTTTAGTTGATTATTGTTCATATCGAGGGTTTAGTTGATTATTGTTCATATCGAGGGTTTAGTTGATTATTGTTCATATCGAGGTTTAGTTGATTATTGTTCATATCGAGGGTTTAGTTGATTATTGTTCATATCGAGGGTTTAGTTGATTATTGTTCATATCGAGGGTTTAGTTGATTATTGTTCATATCGAGGGTTTAGTTGATTATTGTTCATATCGAGGGTTTAGTTGATTATTGTTCATATCGAGGGTTTAGTTGATTATTGTTCATATCAGGGGTTTAGTTGATTATTGTTCATATCAGGGGTTTAGTTGATTATTGTTCATATCGGGGGTTTAGTTGATTATTGTTCATATCGGGGGTTTAGTTGATTATTGTTCATATCGGGGTTTAGTTGATTATTGTTCATATCGGGGTTTAGTTGATTATTGTTCATATCGAGGGTTTAGTTGATTATTGTTCATATCGGGGTTTAGTTGATTATTGTTCATATCGTGGGTTTAGTTGATTATTGTTCATATCGGGGGTTTAGTTGATTATTGTTCATATCGGGGGTTTAGTTGATTATTGTTCATATCGGGGGTTTAGTTGATTATTGTTCATATCGGGGGTTTAGTTGATTATTGTTCATATCGGGGGTTTAGTTGATTATTGTTCATATCGGGGGTTTAGTTGATTATTGTTCATATCGAGGGTTTAGTTGATTATTGTTCATATCGAGGGTTTAGTTGATTATTGTTCATATCGGGGGTTTAGTTGATTATTGTTCATATCGGGGGTTTAGTTGATTATTGTTCATATCGGGGGTTTAGTTGATTATTGTTCATATCGGGGGTTTAGTTGATTATTGTTCATATCGGGGGTTTAGTTGATTATTGTTCATATCGGGGGTTTAGTTGATTATTGTTCATATCGGGGTTTAGTTGATTATTGTTCATATCGGGGTTTAGTTGATTATTGTTCATATCGGGGTTTAGTTGATTATTGTTCATATCGGGGTTTAGTTGATTATTGTTCATATCGGGGTTTAGTTGATTATTGTTCATATCGGGGTTTAGTTGATTATTGTTCATATCGGGGTTTAGTTGATTATTGTTCATATCGGGGTTTAGTTGATTATTGTTCATATCGGGGTTTAGTTGATTATTGTTCATATCGGGGTTTAGTTGATTATTGTTCATATCGGGGTTTAGTTGATTATTGTTCATATCGGGGTTTAGTTGATTATTGTTCATTTCGGGGTTTAGTTGATTATTGTTCATATCGGGGTTTAGTTGATTATTGTTCATATCGGGGTTTAGTTGATTATTGTTCATATCGGGGTTTAGTTGATTATTGTTCATATCGGGGGTTTAGTTGATTATTGTTCATATCGGGGGTTTAGTTGATTATTGTTCATATCGGGGGTTTAGTTGATTATTGTTCATATCGGGGGTTTAGTTGATTATTGTTCATATCGAGGGTTTAGTTGATTATTGTTCATATCAGGGTTCATAGATTGATTATTGTTCATATCGGGGTTTAGTTGATTATTGTTCATATAAGCTAGTTGATTATTGTTCATATCTTTATAGTTGATTATTGTTCATATCGGGGGTTTAGTTGATTAATAAAGACACTTTATAAGTTAAGTTAAATGGGGTAGACATTATATAGAGCTATTGTATTTTATTTCTATTTTTTATATATATCTTATATTGTTTTAATACTTACTGTCATTACTGGTCGGTTGCACATGTAACGAAAAGAATTTCCCCTTGGGGATAAATAAAAGTAATTCTGATTCTGATTCTGTTAAATTACCTGGATAAGACACGAGATGAAGAGATGAAAAACATGGAATACATTTTTTTCTTACATTTATGTGAGTAAACTACAGGAGAAGTTTCAAGTTGATATCTTTAAATTTAAGATTTTTTCCTATCTCACCTTAATATAAATAAAAATAAAAGCATTTTCCAGCTTTTATTACAGTTCGAAACCACAAACTTTCACTGACAAGAATTGGGTGAAAAACTCTTGATTAAAGAGCTGATCATTGACGATTAGAAATGACCTTATCTCTATCAATTCAAATTCGATAATTGCCCAGCCCTAGACTCTGAACTCAAGTCGTTTCATAGATATTCGGTGCTAACTTTCTACTTTATTGAACGTGTGTTTGGCGTGTTGGAGATAAGAAAGCGTCCTCGTGGCGTGTTGTAGGATTTGCTTATATATTGAACGATGTTGTGGAGAGATGAGTATCAGGAAACAGGCCGACAAATGTCCTGCTGTTCGGAGGCGTCACCCCGTTTGTTTATTTCTCTTAGATTTATCGTTCTCCACACGACGCCGGCTCCTCGCTCCTCGCCCGCTCGTCCGCCTGAATCACACACGCCAGCGCGATCGGCATCTCGGCATCTCGGCACGCGCCACCAGCCGCACGCCGCTTAAAGCCATCACTAACCGAGTGGAAAGTACACATGACAACTGCTCTGCACATCTACAAATGAGAACGGGGGAGGGACGGGGAGGGGGGGAGGAGAGGGATGGGGAGAGAGGAGAGAGAGAGAGAGAGAGGAGAGAGAAGAGAGGGACGGGGAGAGGGGAAAGAGAAGAGGGAGGGAGAGAGAGGAGAGAGAGTGGAAAGTACACATGACAACTTCTCTGCACATCTACAAATGAGAACGGGGGAGGGACGGGGGGGAGAGGGATGGGGAGGGGGAGGGAGGAGAGGGATGGGGAGAGAGGAGAGAGAGAAAGGAGAGGGACAGGGAGAGAGGGAGGATAGGAGAGGAGAGAGAGAGAGCGGGAGGAGAGGGACGGGGAGAGAGGAGAGAGAGAGAGAGAGGGAGGAGAGGAGAGAGAGAGAGAGAGGAGAGGGAGGAGAGGGATGGGGAGAGAGGAGAGAGAGAGAGAGAGAGGAGAGGAGAGAGAGAGAGAGAGAGAGGAGAGAGAGAGAGAGAGGAGAGAGAGAGAGAGAGGAGAGGAGAGAGAGGAGAGAGAGGAGAGGGATGGGGAGAGAGAGGAGAGGAGAGAGAGGAGAGGAGAGAGAGAGGAGAGGAGAGAGAGAGAGAGAGGAGAGAGAGAGAGAGGAGAGAGAGAGGAGAGAGATGGGGAGAGAGAGGAGAGAGAGAGAGAGGAGAGGAGAGAGAGGAGAGAGAGAGAGAGAGGAGAGGAGAGAGAGAGGGATGGGGAGAGAGACGGGGAGATGGAGAGGGGAAGAGAGAGAGAGAGAGAGAAGAGGGATGGGGAGAGGGGGGGAGAGAGGAGAGGGACGGGGAGATGGAGAGGGGAAGAGAGGAGAGAGAGGGAGAGGGAGGGAGAGAGAGAGGAGAGAGGGGTGGGGAGATGGAGGGAGAGAGAGGAGAGGGACGGGGAGATGGAGGGAGGAGGAGAAAGGAGAGGGAGAAGAGGGACGGGGAACTGGAGGGAGAGCAACAAGGGGGAGGGAGAGAGAGGAGAGGAGAGAGAAGAACGGGGAGAGGGAGGGAGGAAAAGAGAGGAGAGAGAAGGGCGGGGAGAGAGGAGAGAGATGGGGAGACGGAGAGGGGGAGAGAGAAGGACAGGAAGATGGAGGCAGGAAGAGAGAGGAGAGACAGAGAGGAGAAGGAGGGAGAGCAAAGAGAGGAAAAAATAGAGTGGACAGAAGAGAGGGGGAGTATCAGGGGGAGATTTAGAGAGAGAAAAAGGAGAGAGAGAGATGGGAGAGGAGAAGGAGCGAGAGGAGGGAGAGAGGGAGGAGAGATCCAGATTGGCAGCTTGTGACATTGATAAATTTCAGCAATCGTCCAGTGTGTGTGTGTGTGTCTGTGTGTGTGTGTGGAGGCTGTGTGTGTGTGTTTGTGTGTGTGTGTGTGTGTTCAAGTGTGTGTGTGTGTGTGTGTGTGTTTGTGTGTGTTGTAGTGCGTGTTTGTGGAGGCTGAGTGTGTTGAAGTGTGTGTTGCGGTGTGTGTAGAGGCTGTGTGTGTAGAGACTGTGTGTGTTGTAGTGCGTGTTTGTGGTTCTGAGTCGGGTCGGACCCGTCACTCTGGCGTTATGTGACCAAACACAGCAGCAGCAGAACAGCCCCCGCCTCGTCCCTCGTCCCTCCCCCGCACACACGACCGGAGCAGGGGCGGGCCCAAAACGCAGCTTATAAACCACTTTTTCACTCAAACTGTTTACATTTTGCTGATCAGCACATGTTACAATATTTTCGCTCATGACAACCACAAAAAAAAAGAAATAAAAGACAATTTATAAGACTGAAGAAATGAAAGCGAGTCCAGTTTAAAGCAGGTCTGGTCAACTTAAGGCCCAGGGACCAGATGAGGCCCTAGAAAAGATCTACTGTAATGAGGTTCCAAATGTTTACAAAATATATAGTTTTACTGGTTTAAAGGAAACATATTGTGTTACAGTGACTTTTTTTTTTTTTTTAGCTTTTAACCAAGTTCTAACAATGTGCTGTCATTAAAAAATGTCTGGAGTCGCATTTAGCTTCATTCACGCTATTTGAGGAATCCTGGTTAGAAAATCCTCTTTTTAGTTCACACGGAGCAGACGAGCTCAACAGAAAATAAGTTCTACATGGACTAAAAAGACGTTTTCAGGAAATCTGTGCGTTGTGACTTGTTGTTGCTCGTGTTCATTAAACATTTTAAACAAATCAATCTACTTTATGTAACATTTTAGCGGCGAGACTTTTCCCTCGTTCATCATTAGCTTTAACGGAGTTCTCGTCAAACGGAAGTGCGTTTACAACAAAAGTGCAAAAAACTGCAAAAGTGGGCGGGGCAGAATAAGGTCAATAGTTAGAAGACATGCTTTGAGAGAGAAGCCGCCTAAATGTATAAGATCACGTGTGCAAATGAAACAAAACGCAAATTCTTCATACGATTTTGGTGAGGAAACAACACTAAAACATGGCCTAAAGCTCAATAACGTCTCCCTTGCATCTGTTTCCAACGTCATGTACAAGTCAGAGGGTTGTTACTAGAACCGTAAGCCTCACGAACACACTCGGATGTGTTTCAGCGCGCGAGAAACCCGACGTCTAAGTAATGAAACGCAAACAGGAGCGCTTCCCGAACGCACAGGTAGAGAGCGTGTCCACAATATGTCTGAGCTGCACAGGACAGATGGCTCCGGCGACTCGTTTCCACAAAAGAAAAGTCGAAGGAGATTAGAGCTTACAATACAACACACCACGTCATATTGTTCCTGTAATAACTCTGTCGGTGTGTTTGGAAATGGAAAGCAATTTGGTGAGGTGTAGACTCTGGATAGATGCTAGTTTTTCAAATCGATTAATCCTCAGCCAAATCCTCGCCGTCTTAAAGGTGATCTGACCTGTAACGTTACCTGGTGGCGATACGACAAAAAATGATTATCACGATTTCCTTGGGGCCAGATCTTGATTTTATCACGATTCATGTTCACTTTGTTTTTTTCTGTTGTCTTTAATAGAGCTGCACCATTTACGAAAAATATCTAAGACCAGCACAATGAAGATTAGATTTGCGATTTAGGTTTGCATAATAGGATTCTGTTTTGTTGCTTTTTAGTTTTTGTCACGTTCAGTTGTGTTTGTCATATTTAACAACGTTTTTTGTCACGTTTTTGTCACTCTTGAGTTGTGTTTCTTGTTTGCAGGCACGTTTTGGTTGCTTTCGAGCACATTTTTATCGCTTTTGGTCGTGCTTTTTTTGCTTTTTGTGTCGTTGAATTGTGCAGCCTTTGTATTTAAGAGGTAAATAAAGTTTGCTCAGAGACTAAACAACAGGAGAAAAAGTGTGTTTGAACAGACAGCTGCATTAAAGACAGAAAAACAATGAATCACGATATGTCGATTTCACCAAAACAGCAGATTGTCACAGGGACGAGCTCATGATTCAATTTTTATCGCCGCATCGCCCAGACCTAGGTGGCGTCATATTGGAAACGTTTTTGTCACATTCAGTTGTATTCTGTCATATTCTTTGACGTTTTTTTTCACGTTTTTGTCGCTCGAGTTGTGTTTCTTGTCTGCAGGTGCGCTTTGGTTGCTTTTGAGAGCATTTTTATCGCTTTTGGTTGCACTTTTTTTGTCGATTTTGTTGAATTGTGCAGCTCTGGTTAAGAGGTAAATAAAGTCATCTGCTCAGAGGCTTCAGAGGCTAAACAACAGGAGAAAAAGTGTGTTTAACAGACAGCTGCATTAAAGACAGAAAAACAATGAATCACGATACGTCGATTTCACCAAAACAGCAGATTGTCACAGGGACGAGCTCATGATTCAATTTTTATCGCCGTATCACCCAGACCTTGGTGGCATCATATTGGAAAAGTTTTTTATCACATTCAGTTGTATTCTGTCATATTCTTTGACGTTTTTTGTCACATTTTTAAAAACGTTTTGTCGCTCTTGAGTTTCTTGTTCGCAGGCGCGTTTTGGTTGCTTTTGAGCACATTTTTATTGCTTTTGGTTGCGCTTTTTTTTGCTTTTTGTGTCGATTTCGTTGAATTGTGCAGCCCTGGTCTATAAGAGGTAAATAAAGTCATCTGCTCAGAGGCTTCAGAGGCTAAACAACAGGAGAAAAAGTGCGTTTGAACAGACAGCTGCATTAAAGACAGAAAAACAATGAATCGCGATGCGTCGATTTCACAAAAACAGCAGATTGTCACAGGGACGAGCTCACGATTCCATTTTTATCACCGTATCGCGTCATATTGGAAATGGCATTCGAACAGAGGATGATTTTACGTTTTGCACTTCTCTAAACTGGCAGCAAATGTAATGTAATGTCTGATAGATATTGCATTTTCCACCCAAACATAAAAACTAATGTCGCTCTCCATTACCTGATAATAGTCTTTCATTTTGCAGCTGCTTTGATGCTACAGTCGACAAAACTCGGCAGCAGAGAGTCGTACAAACCAACAAACTACGCATGTGTCCTTGGACCAAACACTTCGTCCACAAGGGATAGTTTGGTGACTTAGGCCGATGTTTTTCAACCTTTACTGAGTTGCGGCACGCCGATATTTGGGCAAACAAATGTGGTACAATGTCAAATGTGGCGAATAATGTCCGTGCCACTGTATGGTTCTTTAAATTCAGTAATGGTGATTCTCTAATAAGGTAAATTATTCTAGTAAATCAATGTATGAATCCATTAAATTGTGCATTTTTCAAGGTAGGGCTGGGCAATACGGTGATAAAAATTGAATGGTGAGCTGGTCCCTGTGACAATCTGCTGTTTTTGTGAAATCGTCGTATCGTGATTCACTGTTTGTCTCTTTAATGCAGCTGTTTTTTTTTGTTTTTTTTGAATAATTTCTTCCACAAACAACAAAATGTCTTGCTTTGATTTGAATAAAAACTGCCAACACTGTAGTTTAGATTTGTACAAACATGTAACGACAAAAAGTTTCAAAAAGGTGTTCAAAAGAGACAAAACACGCCGACAAACACGACTTGATGCACCAAAATGTGGCAAATGTGACTTAAAAACGACAAAGACGCGACTAAAAGTGACAAAGACGCGTTTAAATATGACAAACACAACTGAACGCGATAAAAACGTGACTAAAAACGACAAAATTGTGTTTAAAATGTGAATTTGAACAGAATCCTAATATTAAAACATAAATCGCAAATGTAATCACTGTCACACTGGTCAGAAAAATCACAATTAGTGCAGCTCTATCAAAGACAACAGAAAAATACAAAATGAACACGAATCGTGATAAAAATTGAAATCATGATCTGGCCCCAAGAAAATCGTGATAATAATTTTTTGCCCTAAAAGGCGGACTGGTTAAAAAGCAAGGAGTGGATCAGATTTTTTCTCATGACACTATGAAAAGACCGAATGAGGATTTTTTGAATGTAACCTGAAGTCCTTTCATAAATCAAAGATGTATCGGTAACGCTTTAGATTAAGGCTCCTTAGTAAACTATTTATAATGCATTAATAAGCACTTGTTATGTGTTTATAAGCACTTAAAAGGCATTTACAAGCATTTATTCTCGTGATAATTGAAAATAATGTAATATGCAGCTCATTGATGCTCTGTACATGTGGTTTATTCACTCAGACATGTTTTGGCTGATGGATTATAAACATGTATAAGGCGTTATAAGTGCATAAACAAACTATTAGTGCTTATTAACATCTTATAAATAGTTAACTAAGGAACCTTAATCTAAAGCATTACAGATTTTTCTAATCTAGGCCACATTTATTTGACTTCTGCATCACTGAAACACTACAGGTGCCACATTTAAACAAGAACAGGCAGGAATGAAACATAATTAAACCACAAACTGGGTGTCGGACAACTGCAGTGAGTGCAAATAAAGTGAGGGTTTAAACCAAAGTGGTGGTAAAAGATCAACTGTTGCCTGTTTAAAACACAAGGTAACACTAATTGTCAAGGTGTTGTCGAGTGGCGCTTGATGATGTGACAGGTCGCCTCCTGGTTCTGTCTTCACCTCGTGACACGTCAGGGCTGTTGAGTTCACACGTGGAAACTGATATGAGTCTCATTTTATTTGCATGAACAACCTCTCCAAAAAAAAAAAAAGGAAGAAATCCAGGACAGAGCATCGAGTCTTGCAGTGAACGCAGCCCATTTTTGTCCTGGTTTGATCTTGGTTTGATCCTGGTTTGATCCTGTTTAGTCCTCATGAGCTGGTTTTAGGGATGCACGTTTTCAATTTTTTCTTTAACCGATCGTTGAAGCCCTTCGCGGTCAATATTTGGTTAACCTGTATCTTTAACACAGCGCTTTTTTGTTTATTTTTTTACTGTACGAGTCAAAACAGACGTTGTAAACGCAGAGCTGCGCAACAGGTCGTTGAACTGAGCACAAAACGGCTGAACAAAAGCTCCTACAAATGCTGTTTTGACGAACTGTTGTAGAGATAATAATTCAAGCTCTCTTTTTTTTAAGCGTCACGTTGCTAACATTTGCTGCTTACCTTTAGCTTGTGCAGGTAAAAGATCGATAGTTTTCCATCTGAGGCAAAAAGTTTTCTGTTTTCTCATCAACGTAAAATAAACCATGTAAGATTAAGATTAAGATTAGTTCACAAATACTGCAGTGACACTCAGGTCTTAATGGGATAAATCCACTAATCTGATGTTGTTAGCGAACTTGTTTTGCACGAGGCGTCACTTTGGCATAAGGTTTCTGGCGCGAACGCCCTCTGGTGGCACAAACGTGTATTACAACACAGTAAATGAGGCAAAAAAATGAAACTTGCCAAGACTTCTTCACTCGATTAAGCGTTTAGTCACGGTTAGTCGGTCAATCGGTTTACCATGAAAACCGCTAGTTGGTTTGGTTAAGACTTGGTTTAGTCCTGGCCTAATCAATCCCAATTTAGTCCGTATTTGATGTGGGGTGTGTTCAATTCTGTCACTCACTTAGAATTACTAAAATGTGATGTTACACTAGCAATTTGTTGTAATTCTACACTAAGCCAGTGGTAAAAAAAAAATAGTTACTTCCGATATATCCAAAGAAATATACACATTATTTAGGTAGGGCAGTGCAATTAATCAAAATTTTATTGAGATTTAATAACGTCTTATCGTCAAAGATCAGCTGTGGTCTTTTTAATCAAAAGGTCAGTCCTCGGTCAGTGAAAGCATGTGGTTTGGAGAAGAATTCAAGAAGAAACATGACAAGATTTTGTATTAAATTTATGTTACATCAATAGATTGTCTTGGTATGTTCAAGAAATAGAATAATTAGCATTGAAACCCATTTGTATTTGTTTTTAATCAGACAAACTCAAAGAAATCACAAAGAGATCAATCAATACGAGACAAACGTGTCATCGTCAGACCGCTAACCTTACAATGTTTACGTTACAGTCTCGACAAATCAATTCCAGTTCTTCCCGCAAGAGCAAAGCGGAGCAGCCCATTACATTCTGCAGCAGCCCCCGCTCAGCTGAGGATTAGAAGGTCATAAATGGCTGAAGTGTTAATCTCAAAGCTTAATCTCTATCGTTTCTAGGACAATTAGAGTGACGGAGTAGATTCTTCCGACCGGAGCGTTTAAAGTGCGCGGATCTGCCAAAGACACAGGCGGATCCTGACACCTCATTTAAAGGCGGCGCGGTGGTCTGCATATGTGCCAGAGGTGAACGAGCCCCGCCGCCGCCCTCATCCTCCCCTTTAAGTGAGAGCGGACGTCCTCATTCAGGGCTTTCATTTAACCGGAATAAGCCACAATTTGAGGATTTTGGATGATTTAAAGTCTATAATGTTGTAAAAATGTTCTAATTATGATCAAGTTTGATGGGAGGGCACCTGCGGCAATGATTTATTGTAGTTTTACGTCCGTGAGGTTGCAGTTTGTGAAGAAATTTTGAGAAATAAGAGTTTAAAATTAAAGTGCGTATGACGGGTTTTTATGATTTTCTAATTTTGACTTTATTCAGTGTATTAATACTTTGTGTAAATACAAATTATAGTTTTACACCAATCAAGTCGCTATTTATGGAGAAAAGTTATAAAATCTGTTGACAATTACAGGAAGTAAACAAACTGATGACATCACGCTGGGGAGACAAAGGTTATGCAGAATTTACACAAAATAAACTACTTTTTTGACCCTTTAAACATTGATTCAACAAAATAAAGGTGTCACATGTGTTTCTCTTTGTCAAATGAACAAAATCTGTGACATTAGATGAGTTTTGGCCAGTGTACAGTGTGGTTGCTATGGTAATTTCCTAGTGTGATGTCATACTTTACAACCAGGAAGTAAAATTAAAAACCTAAAAAACAGCTAAACTGGGGTTAAATTTGTAAAGATTTTTGTAGAAATTTGAATATATTCATCTTAACTGCATGTTAGTTAAATGTGTATTTCAACTTGTCATAGGCCCTTTAAAGGAATTAGTGCTGAGTTCTGACACGGCTAAAATGTTCTAATAATGACCAAGTTTGGTGGGAGGGCACATGTGGCAATGATTTATTGTAGTTGTACATCCGTGAAGTTGCACTTTGCGAAGAAATGTTGAACAATAAAAGTTTAAAATGACAGAAAGTAGTGTTCAAAAGAGTTCAAAAAGAGAATCTCTCTGTGATGTCATCAAAAAGCGACGTAGCTTTGAAAATACAAAAACAACTCACACACAACTTACACTGTTTTTTTGATTGTTTAAGCCATCGTTCAACAAAGTAAAGTTGTTATCTGGTATTATTATTTGTCAAATCTTAACTATTGTGTGATTTATGTGGATTTTGGCCCTTGTTTACAGTCTGGTTGCTACGGTAACAGTTGTGGAGTTACCTCTAACTGTGTCATATTTGCTGCTCATGTCCAACCTGGAAGTGACACTATAAACATTAAAAAACTGGGGACAAATGGGCAAAATGTTTGGTGAAATCCTAAATATGTTCTCTACGTTTTAGACAAATATGTCGTCAAACCCATCATATAGACTTTAAAAGATCGGTCAATAGTAAAGCTGCAACTAAACAATATGTTTTTTTCCAATTAGTCCACAATAAAGCGATAATTTCAATAGTACAAATACATTATCAATGAAATATAAGTGGAAATATGATGACTGGTGGAGAATATTTACGGAGAAAGTGTATTATTGAGGAATAGTTTCTTCTTTTTTGACATTTTGATTAAATAATGCAGCTCTCTTTGTTATAAAACGTCTTTTTCACGTGTCTTTAAGAGTCAGAATATGACTTTTTTTAATAGTCGACTGGTCACGAATAGTCAATAGAGCGGTGTCAAATATGTTTTGAATTTTTAAAAGCTGAGGTAGTGGTCCAAACTTTTCAATCTGTAGTGTCGACTCCAGAGTGGACGTCCTGATTCAAGGGTTTCATTTTCCTGTTTTAAGTGCCGTTTTGCAGACTTATGACTATTTAAAAGATCATTCAATATCAAGGCCGCAACAACAACTGTATCTGGAGACATTTGTGAGAAACATGCTTTATTATAATGCACTGTACTCACAATGTTTACTGATATTGATGTGAAGCTTGCTGTACGTTGAAAGAGAAATTCATTTGAAGAGAAGAGAAAAGATCCAAAATGTTTATTCCCGAAACACTGTTTGCAAAATTGACTGCTTATAAATGTTGATTGTCGAAAAATAAACCAATGTTTTTCAGGTGTTCTTTATTTATTTATGACAGAATCAACCCACAACAGCTTCAATTTGGTTAGAACACATCATGTTTTCACTATTTTATCAAGTTTTATCACGTTATTTTTCAGTAAACATACGTGCAGTGCTTTCTTATAAAGTCTATTTCTCACAAGGGACGTTTTGACGATATAAGACGGTGGAAAGTAAATTAGATCCAGATTAGAGCTGTCACTAACAATGAATTTCATCGTCAACTAGTCAGCAATTATTTTTTCCGATTAGACGACTAGACAAACAGTTATTTCTATTGTAAATTCAGACTTTTTAAATGCATTCTCAGCCAAAAAAAGATTGAAATATGGTGACTGGAGACTTCTAGTTAAAGAATATTTATGAATAAAGTGTATTATTGATCAATATCAGCACTAATCTACTCTTTTTCATGTACTAATGTCACAGTCTTTGTTATAAAAAGGTCAGTTAACATGTGTTTTAGAGTCTGTACAGTTCAGTTAACGATTAGTCAATTATACATTTTTATAGTCATTATTTTTTTGAGTCGACGAGTCACGATTAGTCGACGAGTCACGATTAGTAAATTTGCAGATTTAGAGTGCAATCTACGCAATATAAACAGGTAAGTAAGAGTCACTAATGTTTAATCCGATGCGTTTTTAAGATGTATTGGTATGAACGACTTCTTTAATGAGAAAAATAAACCCCAAAAGCATAATTTTCATTGTCGTTCATTACCGCTCGCTCTCACCTGCCAACATGACGTCTTGAGCAGATTCCGTCACGTGGTGCAGGCTGTAAAGTCTCTGTGAAAGCCGCGGTGGGATTAACATGCGGCGGACGGCACCTCTGCCCATCCGCCTCAGTCTTTCCTGGGTGAGAGCCATCGATCGGGCCGTCACGCCTCCACGCAGCCTGATGGGGGAGCTACTGAGAGGGAGGGGTCGTACGCACGCCAGAGGAATAGGAACGAGTCAAAACCAGGACTAAACCAGGTCTGAGCGGGTCTGAGCCAAGACACAAACCCAGGAACTCAAATCAAATGACCAAAAATGTGAGAAAACCAGGTCCAAACACCAGATTCAGATGAAAGAATAGTTCAATATCAGGACTAAACCATGACTTAACCGGGTCTGAACGGGTCTGAGCCAAGACACAAACCCAGAAACTCAAATCAAATGACCAAAAATGTGACAAAACCAGGTCCAATCACCGGCTTCTGATGAAAGAAAAGTTCAATGTCAGGACTAAACCAGGACTTAACCGGGTCTGAACGGGTCTGAGCCAAGACACAAGCCCAGGAACTCAAATCAAATGACCAAAAATGTGACAAAACCAGGTCCAATCACCGGCTTCTGATGAAAGAAAAGTTCAATGTCAGGACTAAACCAGGACTTAACCGGGTCTGAACGGGTCTGAGCCAAGACACAAACCCAGAAACTCAAATCAAATGACCAAAAATGTGACAAAACCAGGTCCAATCACCGGCTTCTGATGAAAGAAAAGTTCAATGTCAGGACTAAACCAGGACTTAACCAGGTCTGAACGGGTCTGAGCTAAGACACAAACCCAGGAACTCAAATCAAATGACCAAAAATGTGAGAAAACCAGGTCCAAACACCAGATTCAGATGAAAGAATAGTTCAATATCAGGACTAAACCATGACTTAACCAGGTCTGAACGGGTCTGAGCTAAGACACAAACCCAGAAACTCAAATCAAATGACCAAAAATGTGACAAAACCAAGCCTAAACCAGGATTTAGCTTGGACTAACCCAAGACTAAACTAGATCTAACCCACAACCAAAGCAAACACACTCCCAAGTCACGACGTAAAATGTGACTAAACCAGGTCCAACCAGCCAGCATTAGACGAAGATAAAACTAGCATTAACCAGTTGAAAACCAGGACTAAACCAGGTCTGAGCCAAGACACAAACCCAGGAACTCAAATCAAATGACCAAAAATGTGACAAAACCAGGTCCAAACACCAGCTTGTGATGAAAGAAAAGTTCTATATCAGGACTAAACCAGGTAAAAAACAGGACTTAACTTGGACTAAACCAGAACCAACACAAACCCAAGTCAACTAAGTAAAGAAAAGCTGACAAAAAAAAAAAAAAAGCTGAAACCAAGTCTAGCAGTGTTTAGCGAAGTCTTAACTAGTTAGTTAGTTCGTTCACTCGTTTCTTCGGTCTATAGACAGAAAGTTAAAAAAAAGCATAAGAAAGAGCATAAGAATAAAGACTGGACCAAAAGGGTTTAGTTAATAAGTTTAACACTTATTTTGCCAAATCCTAACTGGCATTAGACCAGGTATAACCAGGTATAAAGATGGACAAAACTAGGTATAAACCAGGACTTAACTTGGACTAAACCAGAACCAACAGAAACCCATGTGACTAAGTAAAAAATAAACAATAAAAAGAGCTGAAACCAGGTCCAACCAACCAGCGTTAAGTGAAATCGTGGCACTCAACTAGGTAGAAACCAGGACAAAACCAGGTCTAAACCAGCACTTCATTTGGACAAATCCACAGATCTAATCCAAAACACCTGAGACAAACCCAAGTTTACCAAAGTAAATTAAAACAAAACACAGAAACAAATCCAACCATATACTCTAAATACTGGTACTAAACAAGTTCTACCAGGATTTAACACAAGCCTAAACCAGGACTTAGCCTGGACTAACCCAAGACTAAACTAGATCTAACCCACAACCAAAGCAAACACACTCCCAAGTCACGATGTAAAATGTGACTAAACCAGGTCCAACCTACCAGCATTAGACGAAGATAAAACTAGCACTAACCAGTTGAAAACCAGGACTAAACCAGGTCTAAACCAAATCTAACCAAAGTCCTGAGCCAACACAAAGCCAAGACGAGTAAATAATAAAAAAAAAAAAGTCCAAAACCAGGTCCAAAAAAACAAGTATTAAGTGAAGTCTAAAGAAGTACAAAACCAGTTCTAAACCAGGACTCAAAACCAGGTCTTAACTAAACAAGGACTAAACTAGTGAACTACAATAAATACCAAATAAAACAGGACCAAACCAATGCTAAACTATACAAGACTAGAAACCAGATCTAAACATGGACTAAACCAGATCTAACCCAATGTTTTACAGCATTTCCAACAAAAAACGTGTTGTTGCCATTATTTTGCTATCAAATTACAATTGACAAAAACACAAAGCAGAATTTTAAATCATGGACAATGCTTAAAAATATAGTTAAATGCAAAATATAACTTAAACTGTAACAATGTCTCTGAGATTGAGACTAAATAAGTAATAATACATTTTAGAGAATAACAAAAAGTAAATCCACACAAGGACACAAATTGTAAAAAGCTCAAATAAAAAATGTATTGGAATTTTCAACCTGAATTAGACAAAAAATTGTAATTTTGCTGTTACACCTCACATGGCCATGAGAAGTCAAACGCGATTGTCTTGATTCAACATGTGTCAAATCACTTTTTTTGTGTAATTCTAATTCTGACCGAAACCTTTTCATAATAACCCTGCAGCTCTGAACAAATAGTCAACCTCCAAAGAGGAAACCTTCAGTATTTCTACATTCATTTGGTTCATAACTTTTGTGTGTGGATTTGGATTTGAACTTTTCTTTTCCTACTAAATAGAACTGGCTAAATTGGAGTTCACACATGCTGCGCTACAGAAGACAACAATTTAATCAGAAAGTGCAATAAATATCAAAGAAGTTATTATCTTGGGAGAAAGCTTTGTCACTTTTGTGTGTAAAGGACGCTGGAGTTAAAAGAGGTCCACTTTACTTGGATTCAGGGGCGTAGCGGCAAATTCTGGGCCCCAGGTACAAACCTTCTTAGTGGGCCCCCAATTTTGTACAGGATTTATTTATCCTTGCATTTTCATTCACTATTGATAAATCCTATTGACCTTATTCTGCCCCACCCACTTTTGCCGTTTTTTGCACTTTTGTTGTAAACGCACTTCTGTTTGACGAGAACTCCGTTAAAGCTAATGACGAACGGGGGAAAAGTCTCATCGCTAAAATGTTACAGAAAGTAGATTGATTTGTGTAAAATGTTTAATGAACACGAGCAACAACAAGTCAACAACGCAACGATTTCCTGGTCAGTCTGAAAACGGCTTTTTAGTCCATGTAGAACTTATTTTCTGTTGAGCTCGTCTGCTCCGTGTAAACTACAACGGAAACAAGACGACGGCGCATACGGCAACTTCAGGAATAAGGTCAATAGCTAATTTCTAGACATATCTGGCTGATATTACTGCAATAACTACCAGAACAATTTGACAAACTTCTCAAAAGATTTAATTACTCTAAGAAAATGCGCTAACTGCATTCTATTTGAATCAGGACAGTGCATGTTAATCAGCGTCAGCGCCGGCTTCAACATAAATAAACCGGAGGGCACACACGAGCTAAGTTTCTGTTAACCTTCTGTTAATTTTGGCTAATAAACAATGATTTCCCTCTTTTTTAAAGGGTCAAGGGGCCCTCAGACGTCATACATAATTATATTTAGTCTCTCAAGGACTCTCAACCACAGTGCATTTTATTAAGACAAAAATGGATCAAAGCGAAGAAAAATGGAACTGAGAAACAAAAACATCACATGTTTTTGAGGGCCTTTCATTGCCCTGGGCCCCGGGGAAACGAGTACCCTTTGCCCCCCAGAGCGACGCCCCTGCTTGGATTAAATGAAGTTGATCAAATTCAACACTGCATTTCATTTTATAAGATTTATGGATGTCACACCAGAAGACATGATGAATTAAAAGTCATAAGATAGATACAGTCACATTGTGCGATGGTTCACACAGTCATCACAGTCGTACCTGTTAGCGGAGGCTAGCGTGACATGCTAGTGGTGTTCTCGCATTTGTAAGATTTAATAAATGAAAGAGAAATGAGAAGATAAAGTCCTGTTTGCGTCGGAGCTCCTCTGCTGCACTTTGCGTTGTGCTTGCGTTTACATTTTTGACAAAGAACTCTGTGACCAAGGCTCTCAAACCTGTTTTATATAAATTGTAGCTCGTCTTCGGTCGTACAACGGTTCTAAATGTAGTCTTTGTCACACGATTTTGAACAACGACCAAAGATTCTTTCCATTTTACGGCGCAGACGGCTAAACTCGTGCGGTGGAAACCTGGCAGAGCGCACGTTCCACTCCACATATTTGAGTTTTGTTTTGTTTGTTTTTAGAGGTCTAAAGTACAGATACAGCAAGATATGTCGATAAAAAGACATACATATTTTGTTCTGTTATATAAATAATCTTGATAATTGAGGATAATAAGCATCATCTCTTATAATAACAACAAACTTCCTCAGTAGGATTCATTGTTTGTTTTTTGCTTGATTTAATCTGCTCCACACTCAGTAGCTTCTTGCGGCTGCTGGAACTATTCAAGCCGTGTTCTTTGGACTTTAATCAATCAATATCACTTTATTTGCAATTCAAGGACACCGAGGAGTGGAATACAGTCATAATAATAAAACAAAAGCTTAAACAAAGGTCTCAGCGCTCAAGAGGCCTCGTCAGGTCTTCAGATCCAGTCAGTTTGAGGAGAGTAACAGCGCTCAGAACAAGAGAATCCATCCTCAATGCTGCAATTTACAACTTTTCTGTTCCATTTCAAGTTTAGAATGGAAAATATCAATGCAAAATACAAGTACACAGGTTAATCGACTGTCAAAACTATTAAGAGTCTCAAAGATCTGACTCAAACTGCATTCACACAAGAGTCAAACTCAAAGGATTTCAAGCAAAAATAACAATTTGAACAGAAAGATACAAGTAAACTAGGTATTCTAACGCAAAAAGGCAGAATAAACCCGTAATGTGACACCAAATCCCTTTAAAACAAGTCATTTTTTTTGTTTTTTCGAGGAGCAATTCAAGGACACTGAGGAGTGGAATACAGTCATGATAATAAAACAAAAGCTTAAACAAAGGTCTTAGCGCTCAAGAGGCCTCGTCAGGTCTTCAGATCCAGTGTCGAGGCAGTTTGAGGAGAGTAACAGCGCTCAGAACAAGAGTCCATCCTCCAATGCTGTAATTTACAACTTTTCTGTTTCATTTCAAGTTTAGAATGGAAAATATCAGTGCTTAGGTGTCCAAAAATCTTAAAAAACACAGTGAGACAATATAGAAACTTCAGCCTCATGTAAATCTGGCTCTTTTAAGGCTTTATCCGCGCTCCATACGTCCTCCCTGCACTTCGTCTCCAAAGTCGGTGGATTTCCTGTTCTTTTGGCTCATCTCCAAAACATTACACAGTGCTCTGGCTCCGCTCGACCCCCAGAACGTACGCCGCGGTGTTATCTCTATTACGGCGGGTCTGGCTCCACCACGAGTTTCACAAAGTTTGAGAAGTACATTTATCGGCTCCATCTTTGGGTTTTGGACTCCGCGGACCATGAACTGTACAAGGCGAGTCCTTCGGAGCAAACGTGTCGCAGTCCGAAAGTTTGATGTAACTTTTTTAACGTCGTTCCTTCATCAAAAGTTAAGTTGTGTTCTGTGTGACTCGTGAATAGGACGGCATAATATATCGCCATCGAATCAAAATTTGAGTATCAAATCGCACAGGATACAATTATTTGAACAAAATATCCTGTATTTTTAGAAGAATTGTGTTATGTTTAGACCTCATGCTCTGAAAGGCCTTAGTTCAGGGGTGGGCAATTATTTTGACGCAAGGGCCACATTGGATTTTTACACTTACCTGGGGGCCGGACCATTTTACACACATACTACTACACATAGACTTAATGCCTAAAATACACAAAAAATTACAACAGAATAGCAAAAATCATTACCTTTATTTAGTGGGAACAGTGCGGTGGCTCACTCCTTTTATCCAATGCATCAAAGTTTGGTGTTATTCTAGTGGTGGCTGTTCTCAAAACTGATTTTTAATGAACAAGCAGCTGCTCAGGAAACTACAAAATGACAAATGCACCACACCTAACTCATACAATTTTTTATTGAATGCTTTGCGGGCCGGATCAAAATGCCAAAAGGGCCGCATGTGGCCCCCGGGCCTTAGTTTGCCCCCCTCTGCCTTAGTTCATACATTTTAAGTTCATATTTCAGTTTCTCTCAAATGTTTAAAAGTTAAACAGAATTCTGCTTTTTAAACATTTTGCGAATCCAACATCTGACAATTTGATTTGCCTAAGAAAATATGCAGTCTCTCTTGTCAACTTGTTTTTAACCACATTCCGTCCTGGCCTTTTATAATTCCAAAGTACCTGGATTTGAAATTGTTTGCATCTTTCCCCTTGAGCCGACTCGCTGGATAAAAGAGAACTACAAAAGGAAAGCTATTATTAATTTATTATCTGTCAAACCAAACATTCTGGGATAAATCAGGGTCAAATTCACAACATTTTAAGCGGAAAGGGCATTCCACCTGGACCTTTTGCATTCCTGAATCTCATCTCTTTTGGTGACAGTGGCTTCAGCTCTGAAAAATAAATTGTCAAGACCCAACAAAGTCCAGTGTCATCCCTCCAACAGCAGCTTTACTCCTCCTTATATTTACCAAAACAAATCCAGCCTTTATTTTAAATCATCATCAATGTACAAATTTTGTTTTTGTTTCGATCTGATCAAAACAGCCGGCGGAAGCTCCATTTCTCTCGTCCCTTTGCCAGAACAACCCAGAAACAAACAATTCCAGAAACATGCTCTGGAATTCCCTGGACTATTCACCTTATTCTGGAAGTTGCCGTACACGCCGCCGTCTTGTTTCCGTTGTAGTTTACATGGAGCAGACGAGCTCAACAGAAAATAAGTTCTACATGGACTAAAAAGACGTTTTCAGGAAATCGTTGCGTTGTTGACTTGTTGTTGCTCGTGTTCATTAAACATTTTACACAAATCAATCTACTTTATGTAACATTTTAGCGGTGAGACTTTTCCCTCGTTTGTCATTAGCTTTAACAGAGTTCTCGTCAAATGGAAGTGCGTTTACAACAAAAGTGCAAAAAACAGCAAAAGTGGGCGGGGCAGAATAAGGTCAATAATTTAAAAACCTCCTCAAATGTCCATTGGTTTAAGAAACAATTTAAAGCCACAACAATGAAACCATATGAGCAAAAATAAAAGCATCTAAAAAAAAAAAAAAAAATCATCATGGAAGCGCTGCATGTTACTGTAAAAAAGTATAACTAAATGTGTTCTAAGACCATCTTGTATTTCAGTAGTCTGATGTTTTAGAAAGGGGCAGATATTTATAAGATTTTTTTTCTTCTTTCTGCTTCTTTTCAACTGTGGTGGTACATTTTTGTTGATTTGAATGTACTGAATGTATTGCATGTGAGCACAATAGAAATGAACAATGAATAAATAAAATAAATAAATCTGATTTTCCTCTGTGCAGGGCTCGTTAGTGCTTATAATGAGAGTAAATCAGAAGCAGAGGCAAAAACTCTAATGTCAGCTTCACGAAGGGTTCAGAAACAGCTTCGGTCTGAACTGAGGACAATTTCAGTCACGCATTTTAGGGAAAAGTGAGCTAAAAATGATTTAAACAATTAAAAGAATGTTTCCATCCACCTTCTGTCCACGCCCAAAGCTCTGCGCTGACGATTCTTAAGTAATAATCCTCTCCTTGCTACGGTGAAACGTCACTTTTTGCACTATTTCTGTTTGCAATGAACAAAACATTTACAAAAAAATCCTGTTCATGTAATAGTTCATCACTAAATACAATATGTAAATGATAATATGTCCTTCTGTTTTTGAGCAGCAACAAAGATACAGATAATACCCATCTTTAATATTCCAAAACCGCTTCAAAACTGCTGTTAATTAAAAACCCATAGTCACATGTACGCGGCGAGTATCTGCGAGGCATCAGTGAATTGGCTGCAGCTTTATTTTAATGGAAAGATTTAGCGTTGTTTACTGCGTGGCTGTTTTTCACGGGCCTTGTTTGCCTTTGCCGCCGACAGCTGCTCAATGTAAACAGCCTCTAATAATCCCGCCTGCCTCCCAGTAATTAGCTTTCATAGTAATAACAGCCAGAGTATAAGAGTATATGAGCGCCGCGGCATATGGAGCCACACCATTTCATCTCTCTGTCAAACATAATGAGGAGTTAAGTTTAATAATGAAGAACTACAAGACATAAATGTTTGCAGGACTTTGGTTTTTCGGGATAATTAACAGTTTTGAGTGACAAGTAATCGTTTGTGCGTAGTTTGTTTGAGCCAAAAAGAAATCACATCTCGGACGGTTTAGACTGAACGGTGCAGCAATTCTTTCTAAAACAAGCTTAAAATGTTGTTTAAATGCTTTTTTTTCAGACCTGAACCTAGAGGGCTGTCGTCGACTAAAGAAACAATTTGTCGACTAAATACAAGTACACGGGTTAATCGACTGTCACAACTATTAAGAGTCTCAAAGATCTGACTCAAACTGCATTCACACAAAGTCAAACTCAAAGGATTTCAAGTAAAAAAAAGCAGGTAAACTTGGTATTCCAACACAAAAAGGAAGAATAAATCCTATATATAACACCAAATCCTTATAAAAATAGTAAAATTATAAGTTGACTAAAAATCTTGGGCGACTAAGACACCATTGACGGATTAATCGACCAAACAACTAAAGACTTACAGTTCTAGAATATAATTTTAAACACATTTTTTCTGAATATACAAATTTTACTAACCTGTACAGAACCAGAAATAAACCAGGGCCAAACCAGGACTGAACCGGAATTAAACCAGTACTAATTCAAGACCAAACAAGGGTTAAACTAAGAATTAAACCAAGTCCAAACTATGACCAAACCAGAATTAAATAAGGTCTAAATCTGGACCAAACCAGGACTAAACTAACCCAGAATGAATCCAGGTTTAAACCAGGACTAAAGAAGAAAATAAACGTTTTAATATTTCGAAAAAGCTGACCGGATCAGAGCGTTTGGTGGGCCGGGTTTGGCTCGCAGGCCGTAAGTTGAATAGACCGGACCAACAATATGAGAAACCAAGCAACCCAAGACACACACCATAAAGTCACATTGTCAGGGACGACTGTAATCCATCAATATCTGAACATACTTTATTTTTAACATTCGGTACAACTTAAAGCAGCACTACGTAACATCAGTGACAGAGCTCCCCCTGCTGCTCTCTTGTAAAAATACACTGCCGGTAAAAAGACGCAAAAGCTTCTTTTTTTCTTTTTTCTGTTTTTTCCCTTCCTTTTTATTGAAATAAGGAAGTATAATAACATACAAACACATTTCATGTCGCCAAATATAAAAAAGAGAGTCAAGGTTTCTCAGGAGAGTTGTTTTCGTGTTGGTGTTAGGAAAGTAGCAAGGCTGGTTTTCCACGCAGAGACAGCAGGGGGCGACGACGGGAGCGTCAAACGCCCCAAAAACACATTTACAACCACCACATGCACTTACAAAGACATTTAATGAGATAAAAATGTTACTTTGTTCTGTTTTAATGACAACAATAAGATACAATTAGCATATTTATTTGTTATTAGCTTTACCCAAGTGCATTTAAACGCGTTTTGCCTTCTAGGTGCACAAACTAAACTTATATATCTTGCTTATTCACCTTATTCCTGAAGTTTCCGTATGCGCCGCCGTCT